>BLSH010073489.1:1231772-1251858 GCA_018402905.1 Glandirana rugosa | reverse complement strand
GGAGAACTTCCGCTCGGCACCGCTCCCCCCCCCCCCCCCCCAAAAAAAAATGACATGCCAAACGTGGCATGTAAGGGGCTCAGGAGTTCTTAAAGCAGAAGTTCCACTTTTGGGTGGAACTCCGCTATTAAACTAACAGATATTATTTTATTTTTTTTTTGGTGTCTTTTTAACTACACGTCTCTATTAGGGTCCTTTCACACGAGCGAATCGTTCGTTCGGGTCTGCCTGTCGGTTTTTCAGGCGGACCTGAACAGACACTACATTGTCCTCTAAGGAGCGACGGATGTCAGCGGTGACATGTCCGCTGACATCCAATCGGCTCTGATCCACCAAATACAGATGGATGGAAACCCTATTTTCCATCCGCCTGGCGGATCGGATGAACACGGACAGACAGTACGTGTTCATCCGATCTCCCATAGAGGAGAGCGGAGCTCTGACAGATTCGTTTCTGCACGGAGTGCAGAGACAGTCCTGTCATCCACCGGCTCAGTGGGGATCAATGGATCAATCCCCGTTGAGCATCAGAGCTCGTCCGCTTGTGTGAAAGGACCCTTAAAAGTGAGCAGCACAGTTTGCTAAGAAGGCCAATGATTTTGCCCAGCCTCCTTATGATCTATCCAATCTGTTGTGCCTGCCCCATCAGCTGCATGCATACTCCACCCCCTGATGTACACACAGACACACTTTCTGTGTGTATGTTAAGGTGTGCAGAACAGGTATGATTAAAATGCAGTTGGAGACCCTTAATGGGCACTGGTCAGGCTGCATTGATGGGCACTGATGAGGCTGCACTGTTGGGCACTGGTGATGCTGCATTGATGGGCACTGATAAGGCTGCATTGATGGGTACTGAGGAGGCTGTGCTGATGGGCACTGATGATGCTGCACTGTTGGGCACTGGTAATGCTGCATTGATGGATACTGATGAGGCTGCATTCATGGGCACTGATGAGGCTGCACTTGGTACCCACTTTTAATGCACAGATAGGAAGAGGTGAAGCTCTAAAAGGAAAAAGGTGGAGCTTAAAGAGGCAGGGGTGTGGTTTACAGATGACAGGGTGGGTCTTAAATGGGAAGGGGCGTGCCATTGGGTCATATTTAAATTAGGGGGTGCAGGAGTTTAGTCAGGCCTAAGGCAGCACAAACCTAAATACACCACTGGTTGCGTGACTAAATCTCATTCAAAGTGTGAGAGCACTGAAAGCTAAAAATTGATCTGGGTAGGAAGGGGGTGAAAGTGCCCAGTGCATCCTCCACAGGGATGGTAGACCCTTTTAAGATGAGGTACTGCCAGATCCACAATGGGGCTGATCGCTTATCAATAAAGTTGTCCTCAAACGGACACAGGACTGATGGCACCTGGGAGGTACAAACATCTTGTCAGGATGTTTCCAGTATTGGTGGTCTTAGGAGTGTGAAAGGACTCTAGACTGAGGACAGCAGTCTACATAGAAGTGACCGACAGTTTCAAAGGTTCAAAGTAGTGCATTCTGCATTTATAGGAACGAAAACAGTCTCTTATTTTAGGAGTGATGGCAGAAAACAGCGATGACTCATAGGCAGATTCCTCTGTCAAGGACTGGATAGACTTGGCGTCAGACAGAGCATCAGCAGCTGAAGGCTTGGAGGACACTAAAGATGCGGATAGATCAGATAAACAATCTGTTTGTGAAGGAGCAGAAGCATGCTTGTTGCCTCTGCAGTCAGTAAACAGCTATGCTATTTGCCCCATAAAATCCTGCATCCCTACACTAAAATCTCCCAGAAATTAGCCGAGAAGGTGGCCACCTATGATGTAAAGAAGACCCCAAAGATCGCATAAAATTTAGCAGAAGGCAAAATTCCAGGTTGATAACTTCAGCCATATCAGTAGGAACATTGCAATCGAAGTTAATGGAGTGTGAACTTGAGGGACCCAAAACACGACTGGCACCCCTGCAGACAAGGTGGAAAGCAGCTTGGCTCAAAGTATGGGGCAGGGCCCCAGGTACTTGCGAACCCAACCACTGGAAGCAAGTGAACGGCGAGACAGCCTGAGGTGACCAGTTCACTGTAGGGGGGCAGTAGGAAGGGACTGAGGATTGGTGTTCCCTATGGTTCTTGCAATCGGGAGCAGCAGCAAGAATCCTCAACAATGGAAATGGGAGCATGCTTGTGACACTCCACTCAGTGGATGATGTCGGTGCTCCAAACCCTTTAGCGTTAACTCCTTCTGCAGTCAAACTGATTTGAGGTAGCTCCCAGGTGCTAAGCCCAGACAGTCTACTTACAAAATCTTAAATGACAGGGCAAACCCTGAGGCAATTCCAAGGCTCTAGACCTGGAAATCATTCCATGGTTAATTTTTACTAGTAGCTGATGTCCGTAAAGTGCCACCGACAGTATCCAGTACCCACAGGTCACTGGATAGTGCCACCATGTTTAGCCCAACAGGGTCCAGGTATGACATGTCAAAGAAAAGCTGAAAGGCTGCATTCACATCTCAGCGACGCGTTTTTAAGCTTTTTCCAACGTTTTGTCGCACCACTTTTGATCATTTTTGGGCGTTTGGCATTTTTGTATTCGCCAATAGGGAATACTTTATCTATTGCATCATTTGTTGCTAGGTGGTTCAGCTTTTTAGCTTTTATTTCAGCTGAATATCGCAGAAACAAGCGCGACAAAATGCCGGAATCACGCGTTTTCATTCATTTCTATGGGGTAGAAACGCTGGAATATGCCTGATTCACGTGGAAAATAAATACCTCTGGGACTAGTTTGAGCTTGGGGCATTTGGCTTCAGGCGTTTTTGAGTGGAGATGTGAACCATCTCCATAGAGAATCATTGTTTTTTTTTTTTTCTCTCCAGCGTTTTGTAGCTTCATGCATATTCAAGCTACAAAACCCTGAGGTGTGAATGGGCCCTTAACCACTTTAAGACCGAGACTCTTTTTGGAGTTCGGTGTTTACGAGTTAAAACCATTTTTTTTTTGCTATAAAATTACTTAGAAAAAATATATATAATGTTTGGGGGTTCTAACACCCTAGAGAATAAAATGGTGGCTGTTGCAAAACTTTGTCACACCGTATTTGTGCAGCGGTCTTACAAGTGCGATTTTTTTTTTTTTTTTTTTTTTTTTTTTTTTTTTTTTTTTTTTTTTTTTTTTTGTTAAGTCTACAGTAAAGTTAGGCCAATTTTTTTTCCCATGTCGTGAAAGATAATGTTACGCCGAGTAAAATGATACCCAACATGTCCTGCTTCAAAATTGCATCCACTCACGGAATGGCGACAAACTTTGCAACATAAAAATCTCCATTGGCGACATTTAAAAAATTCTACAGGTTAGCAGTTCTCAGTTACAGAGGAGGTCTAGTGTTCTCCCTCTAACGATCACGGCGATACCTCACGTGTGGTTTGAACACCGTTTTCATGTGTTGGTGGGACTTACATATGCGTTCGCTTCTTCATGCGAGCTCGCGGGGACAGGGCGCTTTAATTTTTTTTTAATCTTTTTAATTTTTATTTTTACACTTTTTTTTTTTTTTTATCATTTAGTCCTATTACAAGAAATGTAAACATTCCTTGTAATAGAAAAAAAGCATGACAGGACCTCTTCAATATGAGATCTGGGGTCAAAAAGACCTCAGATCTCATAGTTACAGTAAAATGCAAAAAAAAAAAAAAAAAAAATTTGAAAAAAATGACCGTGCGCAAAAAAAAAAAATGGGCCCTTTAAGAGCATTGGGTGGAAGTGACTTGTGACGTTGCTTCCACCCTATGTTGTGGAGCTTAGTGAACAGCTTCAGCCGCTCTCTCGGCTCACGGACACTGGGGGGAGAGGAACTGATCATCTCCGCCGCTGCCGGCGGGTCCAGTAAGCTGCGGTGGTGACCGGAAACCGACCGGAGGGGCTGGCACCTCTCCCACCACTGATAAGTGACCACTTTTATCTTGTGCAAAATCGCCGGCTGTAAAAAAAAGATACCAGGGTTATGGTAGCTATCTGCTATCATAGCAACGGTATTCCACTTCAAACGGCCGCCCTTGAAGTGGTTAAAGATCAGCTAAAGCTGAGATGCAGCAGGCATCTTAAAGAAAAAAATAAAGTAAAAGGTAGCAAAAAAGGTTCAACATTTCTTAATAGAGCTACAGAAAAGACCTCAATCCCCTAGAAGACTAGCAGAAATCTGAGGCATGTTATAAGTAGGAGGGGTTATTCTGGGCTGGCCTACAAACTTTGCCAGTGCCTCAGTCCTCATGTAGGAGACAGTATATGGCTGTGTCCCTCAATGCATCAGAAAGAAGTTTGCATTTTGAATTAAACAGTCATTACATAATGACTGTTACACGTATGCAGCAACGAAAATGGTAACATGACACAGAAAATGGAATTATGTTGATTAGGGTAACTTACTCCAGGTTCACATTAATGCGATCTCAGACAGTGCATGTGATTCGCACCCTCACCACAGGTGCTGATCACATGCGATGTCTGAACAATGTGAGTTCAGCCATACAGTTGTATGGCTGAACTCACATTGGATTCGCACAGAAAAGGGTGCAGGGACTTGTTTTTCCCTGCACTGGAATTGGATCACATGGATGTGAACCGATCTGGGAGTGTCATTAACATTGTATTGACACCCGCAGGGGTTCTCAGAGGGCAATGTGAGCTGCCTGCGGGAGAGTTGCAATGCGGAAACCGGCACTGGTTCCCAAATCGCACAAGTGTGAACCTAGCCTTAAACATCGAATCCTTAAGGGCTGTAACACACTATTGCCATCTGTTGCATGTTATGGTGCCATTCGTTTTGAACGACACCTCAATGCACTAAGGTAACTCGGCTCTGATGCATAGCAGCAGACCACAAAGCACATTAACACACTACTGTGGGTTGTTGTGCAGTGCATCATAAAAAACTACAGGTCAATGTGTATTGGCAGCCCATTCAAAATTAATGGGCTGCCTTAATGCAACGCAGGTTTTGAGAAATCTGAATGAGCCCTCAATATTTTTCGTACAGAAACGTTAAAGGTCAGCTGAACCCTAAACAGAAGCTTAGAGGTTCTTCAGTCATGAAAAAAAATTAAGTCGGAAGCTACAAATACTCCAGCTGCTGACTTTTAATAAAGGGACACTTGCCTGTCCAAGGGTCCAGTGCTGTCCTTACCCGAGCTGGTTCAGGTCCCCGGCACTGGCATGTTTACTGTGGGAAGTGTACTTTGACTCCTTGCAGCTTCCCCACTGCCCATGTACAAGCCGCACTGTGCTTTGTGAATGGACCTACAGCCTCCTGGGACCTGTGACGTGTCCCAGGAGGTTGCGGATGGAGGGGTCGGAGATAACTTCTGGTGGAATCACCTAGGCCATTCCAGCGGAAGTTGGGTCGGGTACCTGACAAAACTAGGTTTCCACTCTCCAAAATAAAAATAAAAGAATAAAAACCAAGTTCCAAAAGGAGGGGACATGATAAAGCAGAACTTTCCTTTTTAGGTGATGTTCCAGTTTAACATATTGCAGCTTACATTGCAGCTGAATTTGTTTTTCAGACTTTTTGGCTTTTTGTTTCCTGGTGATTCTGCCACTAGAACAGTTCTGTCCTAGGGTGAAAACTATAGAAACCGCTCCATTCTGATTTTTCATAGCATAAAGGGGAGGGTTTGTTTAGTCTTAGGAGATAGCTGGGAATAATGTAACTCATAAGCTGCACATGAATATATCATCTGAAAAAATATCTGACCAAATTATTTTGTTTGTTTTTTTTGGGTTTATTTTGAGCTTGCCACAGATTTAAGAAGACCTTTTGAATTGTTTAACTGACCAAAAAAAATCTGTCTTCTAGAAAATCCCCAAGCCTGGAGGATTTACCTGTGGAGCATGTGAGTGGGGAGCAGTACATCCATGAGGAACTGCTGGGCCTCACTTTCCGCATTTCACCCCATGCTTTCTTTCAGGTAAATCATTTTGAGCAGGCATATTACAAAAATATTAACAAATATGTAGGTGAAGATATACTTGTACAGGAAATGTGATTTAATGCAGCCTATTGCTTGTTTTATTATTATTTTTTTATTTCTACATGAAGTTTTACATAACCATGTTGGCTCTCACACTTGGAGGTCGTACATTCCAACACATTTTTAATTTTGTCACGTTCATAACAAAAATAAACTAATATTACTGTCAACGCATGGCGAGCAAGGGTTTTTTTTTTTTTTGTTTTTTTTTTTTGCACTAGAAAAGGCCTTTATTCCTTCTCATCAGGCACAGCTATTTTCCCTCATTTAATAGTTGTCTCAAATTATACTAGGTTTTCTCTTTTATATTACTACGATTTGCTTTTCACATGTTTAAAGTGGTTTATAAAGTAGAGCTGCACGATTCTGGCTAAAATCAGAATCATAATTTTTTTGCTTAGAGTAAAGATCCCGATTCTCTCACAATTCTCGCTGCGTAACATCATCTTTTACATTATACAAAAAAATTGGGCTAACTTTACCGTTTAGTTTTTTTAAATTCATTGAAGTGTATTTTTCACAAAAAATTGTGTTTAAAAGCACAAATACAGTGTGACATAAAATATTTCAACAACCGCCATTTTATTCTCTAGGGTCTCTATTAAAAAAAATATATAATGTTTGGAGGTTCTAAGTAATTTTCTAGCAAAAAATACTGATTTTAACTTGTAAGCAACAAGTGTTAGAAAAAAGCTTAGTCTTTAACCACTTCATATCCGAGCCTATTTTTTGGACTTGGTGTTTACAAGTTAAAACCAGGTATTTTTGCTATAAAATTACTTAAAACCCCCAAACATCATATATTCTTTTTTTTCTAACAGCCTAGAGAATAAAATGGCAGTCCTTGCAATACTTTTTGTCGCACCGTATTTGCGCAGCGGTCGTACAAGTACATTTTTTTTTTTTTTTAAAATATGCTTTTTTTGAGTTAAAAAAATAAGGCAACAGTAAAGTTAGGCCAATTTTTTTCCATATTGTGAAAGATAATGTTACGCCGAGTAAATTGATACCCAACATGTCATGATTCAAAATTGCACCCGCTCGTGGAATGGCGACAAACCAGTTTTGAGTTAGAGTAGGTCTAGTGCTAGAATTATTGCTCTCACTCTAACGATCGCGGTGATACCTCAGATGTGTGGTTTGAACACTGTTTTGCAGGCGGGGCTTGCATATCCGTTCGCTTCTGCATGCGAGCTTGGTGGGACGAAGTGCTTTAAATTTTTTTTTTTCTTATTTTACTTTCTATTTTTAAACTGTCCTTTTTAAAAGAAAAAAAAATGTGATCACTTTTATTCCTATTACATGAAATGTAAACATTCGTTGTAATAGAAAAAAGCATGCCAGGACCTCTTAAATATGAGATCTGGGGTCAAAAAGACCTCAGGTCTCATATTTACAGTAAAATGCAAAAAAAAAAAAAATGACAGTTAAAAAAAATGGGCCCTTTAAGAGCATTCTGCAGAAGTGACTTGTGACGTTGCTTCCGCCCTGTCATGTTATGGAGCCAAGTCAGCCGCTCACTCGGCTGACGGACACTCGGGGGAGAGGAACCGATCATCTCTGCCGCTGCCGACGGGTCCGGTAAGCTGCGGAGATGACTTAAAACCGTCGGGGGGGGGGGGGGCACCTCTCCCGCCACTGATAAGTGATCTCGTAGCGAATCCGCCTCGGAGACCACTTTTATCGTACACAGAATCGCCGGCAGAAAAAAAAACTATATCTGAATGCCAGATGCCTGTAGCTGCAGGCACCATTCAGATATCACCACTCAGCGACGACCTATGATGTGACTTTGCGGGAAGTGGTTAAACCGACCTCATTTACAGACCGAAGTTCATTCCTTTGAGCTAAAAGAACCAAATGATTCCTTATTTTATAGTTCTCTCTCAGCGCTGAGCAATGTTGATAAACATTTTCCGGCTTTTTTTTTTTCTGAGCAGAGAACGGCTCTGTACTTGTTAGAATCATGACATAGAATCATGGAAATGCCGGATTAAATTAATGAGGGGGGGTTGAATCAAGATCACAATTTTTTTTAACGATTAATTGTGCAGCTCTATTATAAAGGCTAAATTTGCTTTTCCTAAAATAAAAAAGTTCTACTTACCTGCTCTGTGCAGTGGTATTCCACAGAGCAGTCTCTTCTAGGTCTTCTTCGTGCACTCTCCATTCCTCCTCTTCTGTGAGTGCCCTCAATGCAAGCTGGCTGCTATGCGGTACTTGTGCAGGCGCCCTCCCTAGCCAGACTGTGTGTGTCCAGATGCACACAGTGTGGCTCGGCCCCGCTCCTTCCTTACAGGATTTGATTGACTGTAGCATAAGCCAATTGCTCCCGCTGCGGCCTCGGTGTCCTGTGCAAAGAGGAAGAGGGCACTGTGGACCAGCACATTGATGGATCGAGAGAGAACTTGGGTAGGTTTTTAGGGTGATTGGGGAGGGGAGTCATACTACTACCAAGCAGGGAATGCTTTACGGTAAACAATGTCCTGACTTTAGAACTACTTTAAGCAAACAGAGTTTGAGCAGCAGAGTTAATTGCTGTGCCTCAATTACTACACAGAATGAAAACCTATAATCTTCAAAAAGCCAATCTCATTTATGTTCTGCAATAACTGGAATTCTGATTCTCTAAGAGCTGTAAACATTGCATAAGTTACCAGATGGATCCATTTTCATTAGCCGCTTTAAAAGGAGGACCATTATATCTTATAGGTTAACACACCTGCAGCAGAGGTTTTGTATTCAACGATTGCAGACTGGGCTCAGCTGGACCAGAACAGCACTGTATTAGATGTTTGCTGTGGGACGGGAACCATTGGCCTCTCCCTGGCTCAGGTAAAACTTTTCTGCCCTTCAGTAGCATGCTCTTACAGGTCTAACCGTACAACCTGCTGCATCCATTGGCTGTTTGATTTACCTGTCAATTAACATTTTCTTTCAATTTTTTCTTGGAAAAAGAGAGTGAAGAAAGTAATAGGAATCGAGCTGTGTCAGGAAGCTATTGCGGATGCTAAGGCTAATGCCCAGTTAAACAGTAAGTACCAATATTTGGTAGTTTTTTGCTTTCACAGAATTTTATTAACGAGCATTAGTACTCTGAAAACTCACTAGCTATTAACAGCTAGTAATATAACCTGCTGTTATAATATCCTTGTAGAATATCGGTGTATTGAAGGGGCTACCTTTTTATCTTTGTTTTAAATTAAAGCTGAAGTTTGGGTATGTATTTGATTACGTAGTTACAGTGGTACAGCTTGTACCAATATAAATATACAGATCCCATATTTGAGCGATCCTAGTGGAAGCTGCTAATCACTCTAGTCGTCCCCACTACTACAGTGATCACAGCAGTCTTCCGGATCCAGTATTAAGCGACTGTCCTGAATGGTAACCACAAGCGGTCACTCACTGAGCACTGCTGCCATTACAGAATGCCTTGTATTTTTTCAATGAATATAAGATGTATTGTGACTGGATGAAGTGGAGATTGGAACGTCACCGCCATGCCTCTCCACCTCAATCAATCAAAGGGCCTTTGTATTCATGAAGCAAAATAAAAGGCGTTCTGTGAATGGTGGCAGGCTGCTGCTAAGCACTGTATTAGCGGCGACTAATACAATTATTTGAAACTTCACAGGAATCGCTTTGGTATGAGCTATGCACACTTACATTGGTCGAGGCTGGACCAATGTAAGTATGCAAAAATGTAAGTATGCAATAAAATTCATACTTGGACTTCAGCTTTAAAGCCTACGTTTAATCAAAAAAAATAGATCAGTACAAGAGACAATACTTACTTGCTATTGATCTGATGTATCGCTTGTGCTGCTGGCTCCTGCTTGTTTACCTTTAAATCTTCATCCTCTACCCCCAGCCCTACACCATTCACCTGATTTGGATGTAAATACCCTCAAATTAAAGCTGAAAGTCTGCAGTTGAAGCACATCTTGTTCCTTTCATTTCAAATCCATTGTGGTGGTGTATAGAGCCAAAAAGATTAGAATTGTGTCGATGTCCCAATATTTATGGACCTGACTGTACATAGCAGAGGTGTGGTAATGAAAGGTGAAAAAAATGATCCCAGTTGCAGTGAAGCTAAATGAATGAATCTATAACTGCTGCTGATTTATTATGATCTCTCTCTGATGTAAAAGGAAGGGGAGGTATCAACTGTGCAAACAATAGCATGTGATCGCTGTGATGACCAGTCACACGATGCCAACTTCTCGGATAGGCTTAGTACAATGTCTCTGTATCACTGCTCTTTTTTTCAGCGAATAACAGGCAGAATTGCTGCCTGATGACCATTTATCCAGTGCTGTTTATAAATGGCACTGGGTAAATAATTTAGTGGTTCACTGAATGGAAAATTTGGTACCGAAACCGAAAATGCACTTAGCCGAATGCCAAAAACCGAAAATGACAGTTTTTAAAAAATGATTTATATTTTTATATACAATTGTCATATGCAGTCTACCTGTGCCTGGGCACTGATTGGCAGCACTGATTGGCAATGATAGGTGGCATTGGCAGGCACTGATTGGAAGCACTGACTGACACTGATTGGAAGCACTGACTGGCACTGATGGGCAGCATTGGTTGGCACTGATAGAGGAGATGAGTTTCACATTGAGTAGATAACAGGCTTATAAATGCCGTTCAGTGCATACAACTTTCATGTAATTTAGCTGCATGCAGAGGCAAGCTGTCACAACTTGGCGGTGATGTTGGGGGTGGGCGGGACCGAACAGCTATCAAACACCCACCCAGCCCCTATCTCATTGGCTGGTGTTTGATAGCTGTTTGGTCCTGCCCAAGGCTGGCATCACCGCGGAATTGTAACAGCTTGTTTCTGCATGCATTTAAATTACATGACAGTTTCATGCACTGAATGGCTCTTACAAGCCTGCTATCTACTCCATGTGAAACTCCTCTCCTCTATCAGTGCCGTCACGTCACATCAGTGCCGCCCATCAGTGCTTCCAATCAGTGCCACCTATCACTGCTCCTCATCTCCTACATAACACACGGACACCCTGCAATGGGCGGAACCTGGGGCGGACCCCGCCCCTTTTGGTATCGGTATCAGCCGTTTTTTTCTTTCGGCCGTTACCAAAAAAACACTGTTTTCAGCCGATAACTTCCGGCGGCCGAAATTTTGGTGCATCCCTACAAATAATGGGCCAATCTGTAATTTACGTACTGGTTTGTCGCTGAATTGGAAGGGCGATTCCCTTCAATGTAAAAGTAATCCTACCTAAGAATCTGCTGGATTACATATACAGGCGGCAGAAGGGGGTCCTTCCCCCCCTCTTGCCGCCGCCTTTACCGGGCTCTCCCATGCAATCAGGAAACACAGTAAGGATGCAAACGGTGGCATACGGTTTCTGGGACACAGTGAGAGGAACTGTTGTTTTTCCTCCCACTGTGTGACATCAGAAACCGGAAGTGATGAGGATTTTGTCACTTACGGTTTCAGTTTAATGTAAACAAGCCATTACCGGCTTGAACAAAGCATCTGATCAAACCGATCTTGGTTTTATCAGATGCTTTGGAGGGTAGAGGAGAGATCATGGGTCTAATAGACCCCAGATGTCTCAGTAAAGAGTACCTGTCACTGCCCATGTTTTCACACAGGATAATGTTTATCCTTTGTGATCGCAATAAAGTTGATCAGAAAAAAAAATTGTGTAAAATAAAATGTTAAAATAAAATATGTTTTTTTATTTTTTTAAGTGCCCCTGTCCTCTCGTGCTCACGCACAAAAGCAAACGAATACGTAGACGGTGTTTACACCACACATGAGGTATCGCCACAAACATAGTGAGAGCAATAATTATAGCACGAAGACCTCCTGTGTAACTCTTAATAGGTAACCTGCAAAGGTTTATAAAGGGTTGGTTACGGAGATTTTTTAAGTACCATAATTTGGCGCCGTTCCACGAGCATGCTCCATTTTAAAAGCTTGACGTGTAAGGTATCTATTTAGATGCTGTCACATCTTTTATGTTTTACCAAACATTTGGGTATTTATTGTTTTTTTGTACACTAAAATTCACTAGTGTATTTTTCCAAAAACTGTTTTTTTGCAAAACCGCTGCACAAATGCGATGGGACATGAAAAATTGCTACACCCACCATTTTATTCTCCTAGGGCCTTTGCTTAAATATATAATGAAAACGTGTTAAAGAGCTGAACTTTTGTTTAGTAGCACAACATTGAAAATATGTTAAATATTAAAAAAGGATAACACAGCTGCATTTCTTTAACAAAAGTTTATTTTAATTGCATTAGTCTCCAATGACTGTACAGGAAATACTACAAAAGCTATAAATGGATGTGAACTTGACAGTGGACACTGTAATAATTTAATAGTATGGTACTGCAATCCTCTGAGAATATGCTTTGCAAGAATTCTAAATTTGGGGTCGTACATCTGCATGACGTGAGCAGTATTTTACATGGATATATGCATTTAATGAATACGGTTGTTACATTTTGCTTACAGACCTGAGCAATGTTGAATTCCGATGTGGCAAAGCAGAGGACATCTTCCCTACTTTGATTAATACCCTCACATCTCACAATCCTATTGCTATAGTTGACCCACCAAGAGCAGGCCTTCGTAAGTAATTGCTTGTTAGTAGAACTGTTATCCTTTTTGTTACTTTCATTTTTTTATCTTTAGGCAACAAATACTGCTTTAGAAATAGATCTGGATTACAAAACTGATTTCCTTGTCTTTTTTTTATATGCAGTTGCCTATTCAGTAAGGGGAAAACTTGATTATTAAAAAAAAATAATAATAATAATACTGTTCTTGGCAAAGAATTTTAAAGAGAAGCTGTCATGAGTGATGGTAAAGTCTGCCATTACTGAACTCTTCCTTCAATAATGCTAGTACACTGGCTTTGATTTTGATGCCTTGGCTTTAATTTTGATGCCTTTGATATTTTTGACCTCTTAGTGCAGTGGTTCTCAACTCCGGTCCTCAGGACCCACCAACAGGCCAGATTTTAAGTATTACCTTGGGGAGATGCAGACTAGAACACTGCAATCACTGAGCAGCAAACTATATCACCTGTGATGCATTTCAGTTATCCTGCAAACCTGGCCTGTTAGTGGGTCCCGAGGACAGGAGTTGAGAACCACTGTCTTAGTGTAAGGATAAGGAGTTTTGACACTCATTTTCAGCATGCTAGTCTATGGTATGTGACTCAAAAGTTCTGAAATCAGACACAGGAATGCATCTAGGATTTTCAATAGACAAAAATGAGTCTCTGTGCTCCCATGACAGTCACTTTGTTTACAGTTTTTATGTGCAAGTTCCATACTTTTTTTCCTCTAGTTTTAATCAGGACCATGCATTGCCACTTATACTTCTTTGTGTAGATCTATCATAGACCTCACATGCCTGTCACCATTTCATCTGTGTGTGCGTAAAACTACCCCCTATGTATGTTGTTGCTTGTAGATTCCAAGGTAATTATTGCAATTCGAAGAGCAGAACATGTCAAACAGCTGATCTACGTGTCTTGCAATCCAAAGGCTGCCTTTAACAACTTCGTAGAGTAAGTATAGTGCTATTGATGCCTTTGCAGTGAATTTTTAGCCTCTGATAATTGTGCTGACTCCCATGAATCTCATAGCTCTGGGGCTGTAGTATTACTTGAAATGGAGCTGATTAGGCTCATCTTAACCACTTCGCGTCTGCGCCATATCCGAATGACGGCTACAGCGTGGCTGTAAAATGCCGGGAGGCCGTCAATAGACGTCCTCCCCTTTGGCTCGTGCTGGGCGCACACTCCCGCCGGCGGCACACACACTGCATGAGCGTCCTCGTGGGTCGGGCGGACCCGATGTCCGCCGGAGACCCACAATCTCCTCACAGAGAGCGGAACGGGGAACCGCCGATGTAAACACATCGGTTCCCGTTCTGTGAGGGGGGGGGGGCATGCCAGATCTACTTGATCCCTGTCACTGGGATCAGTTAGATCGGTCATGCCCCTGCCAACCCCGCCCCCCCCAACAGTTAGAACACACGCAGGGAACACATTTAACCCCTTCCCTGCCAATGACATTTATACAGTAATCAGTGTCTATTTTTAGATCTGATCGCTGTATAAATGTCATTGGTCCCAAAAAAGTGTCAAAAACATCCAACATGACCGCCACAATAACGCAGTCCCAATAAAAATCGCAGATCACCGCCATTACCAGTAAAAAAATAAAAATAAATCAAAACACCATAAACCAATGTCCATAGTTTGTAGGCGCTAGAACTTTTGCGCAACCCAATCAATATACGCCAATTGTGATTTTTTTTTTTTTTTTTTTTTCAGAAATATGTAGAATATATATCGGCCTAAACTGATGAATAAATTTGTTGTTTATTTTTGGATATTTATTATAGCAAATAGTAAAAAATATTGTTCTTTTTTCAAAATCGTTGCTCTTTATTCGTTTATAGCACAAAAAATAAAAAACGCAGAGGGGATTAAATACCACCAAAAGAAAGCTCTATTTGTGGGAAAAAAGGACGCAAATTTTGCTTGGGTACAACGTTGCACTGCTGCGCAATTGTCATTCAAAGAGTGACTGCACTGAAAACTGAAAATTAGTCCGGGCAGGAGGGGGGTTTAAGTGCCCAGTAAGGAAGTGGTTAACTGTCCTTAAAATAATATGAATCTCAGCAGTGAGAGGATGAAAGTGGTTTTATTTCAGGTATTTAAAAAAGTATATTCTATTTCGCCAAGAAATAATTCCTACAAATCCACCACTTAGTGTTACTAAAGCTAAACACTTTTTTTCACCTTAATGCATTCCTTGCATTAAGGTTAAAAAAATAAAAAAATAAAACTTTATTCTCTATCCTCCCCCTCCCCTGTGTGAAGGGGAGGAGAGAAGAGATCCAGCACTGTGCACGGCTGCATCTTTTCTCCGCCTCTCTTGCTCTTCACACAGGGACTCTGACAGCAGCAGGAGCCATTGGCGGCTGCTGCTGTCAATCAAATGTAGTGAGGAGGAAGTGGGGGCGGGGCTAAGTCCTTCTGTGTGTGTTTATGGAGTGCAGCTTCATAGAGACACGGCTCAAGAGTGAGTAGACACCCTGTTCCTCTATAGCAAACGGCTTGCTATGGGGACACAAGAAGAAGAGGAGGAGCCAAGATCGCCAGCAGGGGATCTGAGAAGAGGAGGATCCGGGCCGCTCTCTGCAATACCATTGCATACAGCAGGTGAGTATAACATGTTTGTTATTTTAATTAAGAAAAAATATGAATTACACTTTAATAATGCTGTAATCTATTTTACATAAAATAATTCCCACTGCTTTTTTTTTTGCCTCCGTGTAATATTCTCTGTGAGCTCCTGAATCTTTCCTTTTCCCCCTTGCTTCTGTTTGGAGCAAGCTGTACACATAAGTTGTGGTCACATACACTGCTCTATGCACACTACACATCCCATGGTTCCTAGTCTCTCTCAGGAGCGAGCAAGAGAGGGTGGCTATGTTATTCATACAGTGGGACCATGGAGTACAAATGTAGCCTCCCCCCAGGTCCGATCATAGCAGCCAAGAAAGTTTTAGTTTCACTTTAATTGCGCACTGTAAAGGTGGAATAGAAAATACTAAGTACAGCATGGTCAAACAGGTTGAGGCATTTTGTTTTGTTTAGTTTCTGTGGTGATTTGAGCCAGCCTGTGTTTTTTTTTTTTTCTTTTTTTTTTTTTTTATTGATATATTTATGTTCATTCCAGTCTATGCCGTGCTCCTTCAAATCGCGTAAAGGGGCGTCCCTTCCGGCCGGTCAGAGCTGTTGCTGTGGACCTCTTTCCTCAAACACCACATTGTGAACTTCTCATTTTGTTTGAAAGAGTGGAGTATACAGACATGGATTCTAATTCAGAACCACCTTGTGAAGACAAGGAGCAACAGAAAGACAACAGTATGGAAACAGAAAACCAGACCGAGGCAAAGCCAGTCGTTTAAGTGGATGTTTTCTATCTGCAGAAATGTAATAAAGTTTGATTTTTTTTTTTTTTTAATTTTATATACATCTCAGTTGCAATAATAATTTGCTCCTAGAAAAAGAACTGCCCACCATTTGGATGGCTGATGGCTCTGTTATCCTGCTACAGTCCATCCCATACAGCAGATGTTAGTTCACCACAATGGATACTTGTATAGTGCTACACTAGCTATATTGCCTAAGCTTTTAAATATTTCTAGGTGGTGAAGCTTTTAATGCAGTATGACCAACAAAATGAATCAATCTGCCAAGGAGTGTATTAGTCTCCAATCTAATCTCCATTAATGTATTGTAGGGGTTTCTTAGTTTTGAAAGCTGCACAAAGCCAGTAAATGAGGATGGCTCAGACTTTCTGCTTTGTATATAGCATACAGTTTGTCTAGAATCTCCATCAAGTAAACTAATAAACATGTATGTGCATAAAGGATATTCAGCTTCATATAAATTGTATTAAAAAAACATTAACTATGTTGTCCGCTCACCTTCTCTGTCCTTATATACTGCTAGAAACATGGCATTCGGAAACCAATTACTGGCTATATTGCACACTGTTGACAAATGACTGCTGACCTAGTATTTTTTCTTCAATACCTGAAGGTATGTAGTCCATAAATTTCAGCTATACACTGCTATAAATGGCCATGCTCGTGCTGTAGAATAGGAATACTCATTTTGTAAATTGTGCAAGTTTCTATTTATTTTGGATAGAAAAAACGCTGCTCTCCTGGCTACCCCATGTAGTATGGAAATAAGGAGCAGTCTATGACTAAGCCCCAGTGGACAGGGTGAAACGCAACAGTGCGTTGTTTGTGGAGAACTATAAGCTGAGGCTACCCCTTATTTCCATACTACATGGGCTAGTTGGGAGAGTGGTGTTCTTTCTTTTCACATGCCTGTCACTTTTTGCATGTGTATACTCAAATGCTGGCACCCTGTCTCCTGAGGAAAGAGTCCCCTCTTCAGCTTAGAGCGGCGCTCCAAGCTCTCTATTTATTCTGGAGTTATATGGCATGGTTACGTTAGAAAAAAAAAAAAAAAATGTCCCAGTGTTTTGTTAATCTCTTCTAATTAAAAACAGGATACTGTGTTTAATTAAAATGACAAGCTGTTGAAATAAAGTTTAACATTTTATCTACTTCATTTGCAGTTGGAGATTTGTCAAAGAGCTCTAGTTTTCTCAATGAACACCAGATGTAGGTAGGGGGTGATGCATTCTCAGAATCTGGGAGCTTAGTTTATTCTTCTGGTAGAAGACTATATACACAGCACTGTAATTTTTGGTATGTAATGCGTTTGCAAACCCCCATCAAACACTGCTCTAGATGTATAATAGATCAATTGACTGCAGCCATTTTTTAGATCCTCCAGCCAAAATCCTTATGGCCACACCTCTTCATTAGAGCCCTATAGAATTCCAAGGAAGAAGTGAAGCAATACTCCATTGACCTCTGCGATGGGGGTTCTACTGAACAAAGCCATGGACAGAAGCAAGGGTGGTGGCTGGAGGATCTGAAGATGCCTGCAGACTTTCTATGAAAGTACCATTTTTTAGTTGGACATATTTTTGTTGTTTCTTCTCACTGTGCCAAGAGTGTTATTCCCTCTGCTTGAAAAACTATCCCTTACTTACTGCCCCAGCAGAAATTTTTATGAGGAGCATATAATAATCATGTCATACACAATAACTGATCTGCTTTTGTGTTTCTTCTGGCAGTGGTAGGCACACAACCTGAGCCCTACCCAGTATATACTGCTTTACCCCCTCTTAATTCATAGTATTCTGTATGCTGTCAAATGTACTTACCAATACATTAGCTGCGTGAGGGAGAAGAAAAACAATGGAATACTAGTCAGTGCCAGTGTGCAAAGTTTATTTATTTTTTTTTTTTTTTGCGCTTTGTAAGAATAAATCATCTCGAACGTTGGTTGTCCTAAATGTGTGGATGTTACTGGATTTTACACTTTAGACTGGGGTGATTTGAGATTGTGCCGAATTTTAAAAGGTGCTGTAACGGAAAAACAAGGTTGAGAAACACTGCACTAGTCTGACTTTGGCAAGTGTCCATTCTTTAAGCAGAATCTCGGTCTCCCAGTGATTAAGATATCTAATCATCTCTACATGTTTCCTGGTAGTTAATAAGGCACTTGCAACCCATGCAAAGTTATCATTGGATTCCATCATTTGGCCATTTAAAGTGCAAAATAGTGCCTTGAAGACGTAATAACAGGCTGAATCTTTTAATCTTCTGCTAACACTGATGCAGGTGAAAGGAAAAATGTAATCATGAGTGATTTCCTGTAACTCCAATTTCTTAAACCTTTTCCAAACAAAACGGAAAATTGAATATCCAATACTGCAATTTTTCTTTCCAGACTTGCTCCATGTCAGCCTACCACTGGGTCTGCCTGCCCATGCCCTCACTTGCAGGACCTAACTAGATTTCCGCACCTGGATGGAAGTCTGTGCTGACATGGAGCACGTCGGGAAAGAAAAATTGTGGTATGTAGTAGTGCCCTTTAAGCATGCTTGCACTCATGTTGTAATCTCATGAAAGAAAACCGAGGACATTACAAACTCGGGCTTCCCTGGAGAAATCATTTGACATAGCATATTCTAGGAATTTTAACCAGACTTTGTTCATGCTGCTCTTCCATGCTCTCATGAGGTTATCTACCATTTTCAAAGAGCAACCTAAATCTGCAAACCGTCGCCTCTCAATATCCAAGCTGCTGACTTGAGCTTCTCTGGAGCCTGATGGAGAATCGGACCTTGTGCCACTGACTGGCAACTGAGAAGATTGTGTACTAGGTGTCTGAGATGAATAGTCTGGTGCATATCCACTGTTGAAGAAAAACATTTCTGGAAGGGGTACCTTCTCTACTGCGCCACCCAACACAAGGATAGGCAAGACCATGGTCCCAATAATCATCATGCATGCAGGCGCTGACAGGTGAAGAGAGGAATGCCAGGACAATTTAGCACCTTACCACCAGCACATTATTTTGCAGCAGAGAAAGGCATACTTTGAACCATGATTAGTTGGGCTTCTAATTACAGAAGGATTGTGTAGGGGTCAGATGGCCCTATTCTTTATTCACCAACCAGCCAAACACCCGTCCTAAGACCTCATCTTCTGGAATTGGAATTATCGTCACCGGAGCAAGGAATTCTTGAAAGAGCATTTGTCCTTATCTCTGTGCTACAAGTATGGCTTTAAGTGCTTACCCTGGGGGACCCAAGCTTCCAAGATCAAGGCTGTACCCATTTTGAAAGGAGTAATCAAGCGCCCGAAGACAAATCGAATATATACCCCTAGTAGTGGGACTTTTGAGGCACTGACACAAGTATACAGTAAAAGTATCCAACTGTTTAACCACTTGCCGATCCTTCCAGAATTGCGCTCCAAGACCCGGTGTGTCACAGATCGGGGTAATGGGCCAAGGACAGCGGCCCTTTACCACATAATCACTCCATCCAATGGACGGAGTGATCACTTGTAACAAACTGGAGCATGTTTGGTTCAGCTCCTCCCCTCTGCTCTCGATCTCTCATCGCGTGAGGAGAGGAGGGAGTGGGTGCCGCAGCGCTGTGGGCTGGATGTGAAGTGCCCACAGCGCTGATCTGTGCCCACCCCCTAGCACACCAATACATTCCTGGCTCATCCATCCATACATCCCTAGCTGATCCGTGCATACGTCCAGTGCCATCTTAATAGGATTATGGGCTCCTGGGCAAAGTAATGCACCGGGGCCCCTTCAAGCCTGCCCCAATTTTCGCACCTACTCCCCAGAATAAGCCCACGTTCACACTGAGGGTGGGTTTAAAATCAGCATTTCAGCCCGACTTTGGGGGAGATTTTATAGACCTATGTGCGGGTTCATGCGCAGATATCTTTCAAATCGCCACCAAAAGTAGTGCAGAAACAGGGGCTCAGTCAGTCGGCTCCAGCTTGGTGGCTCTGGTTTTACCATATAGTCTCCACACTACACGTCTGACTTCTTCCATGACCCTGATCCTGGCGGCACTCCCACTCTTGGCTCCTCTCAAGGAGG
>BLSH010073489.1:1197214-1214070 GCA_018402905.1 Glandirana rugosa | reverse complement strand
CATCTCAACAGTCATTTGTATATCAGTCTCTCGCCTAATTTATAAACAAGTCTCATTGCTCTGAAATGTCTTCAATCCAGAGACCAATGCTGTTTACTATTGCAAATTAAGGCTTCCTGAAGATACAACAGTTTCACTTGTATATCAGTCTCTTGCCCAATTTATCAAACAACAACAAAATCGCAAGTCTGTGTCCAGTTAACACCTAAACAAAAATCTGCTTGCACCTGATCACCTAAAGGCACCTCAAATAAGCCAGCTAAGTATCTGATACATTTCCTACGCTTTCTGAATGTACTGTGCACAATACAAGTACACAACATTAAAACCAGCACAAACAGTCTAGCACAATTCTGCATCATTTTTGTATCTCCTGTTTGCACAAATATCGACCCCACTTCTGGTACCAAATCTCTTGTCACGTTTTTGGGGTTGTGTTCGATATGTACAAAGAGAGATCACACAAATACTTAAAAATATAACATTTATTACAAGTAATGACAGATACAGATAAAGATAAAGAAAATATCAAGAATACTTAACTAAAGGTGTTTGCTTGCATAGCCATGGAGTCTCGGACATGGCACAAGGGATCAGGACGTGCCTCATGGCTGTTCTTGGTGAGACTGACTCATATAGGTTTTTGCTGTGGTAATATAGAACTTGTATAAGGGAAAAGCCCACCCCCCAGCCAACACCCTGTAAGCAACAATATGACCTTTGCATTCCTGAGGAGAAGGGGCTAGCTTGACCATATAAGGCCGTTCAAATGCCAATAAGTTGAGTCATGCAAGATAACAAAGACTGGATATGATTTGTGAAGCCAACCTTAATGAGGAATATAAAATATGCAATTTCCCCAACAGGTACTCAGATGGGCTAGTGACAGGTACTTGGATACTCAGATGGGCTAGTGACAGGTACTAAGGTACTCAGATGGACTGGTGACAGGTACTCGGTTACTCTGATGGACTGGTGACAGGTACTCGGGTACTCTGATGGGCTGGTGACAGGTAATCGTGTACTCAGAAGGGTTGGTATTCGGGTACTCTGATGGGTTGGTAACAGGTACTCGGGTACTCTGATGAGATGGTGACAGGTGCTTGGGTACTCTGATGGGTTGGTGACAGGTACTCGGGGTACTCTAATGGGCTGGTAACAGGTACTTGAGTACTCTGATGGGCTGGTGACAAGTACTCAGGTACTCTCATGGGCTGGTGACAGGTACTTGGGTACTCTGATGGGTTAGTGACAAGTACCCGGGTACTCTGATGGGCTGGTGACAGATACTCGGGTACTCTGATGGGCTGGTGACAGGTACTTGGGTACTGTGATGGGCTGGTGACAAGTACTCAGGTACTCTCATGGGCTGGTGACAGGTACTCGGGTACTGTGATGGGCAGATGACAGGTAATCGGGTACTTTGATGGGCAGGTGACAGGTACTTTGATAGGCAGGTGACAGGTACTCGGGTACTGTGATGGGCTGGTGACAGGTACTCGGGTACTCTGATGGGCTGGTGACAGGTACTCGGGTACTTTGATGGGCTGATGACAGGTACTCGGGTACTTTGATGGGCAGGTGACAGGTACTCTGGTACTTTGATGGGCAGGTGACAGGTACTCGGGTACTCTGATGGGCAGGTGACAGGTACTTTGATGGGGTGGTGACAGGTACTCTGATGGGCTGTGACAGGTACTTTGATGGGGTGGTGACAGGTACTCTTTATTGGGGGGGCAATCAGTGTGATTGGTGCACACAGTAAGCAGTAACGACCTGTTACCGCTATCTCCTCTTCACACACGATCGGTGTGTGAAGAGGAGAACCCGGTAACAGCTCGTTACCGCAGATTCTCGTTATTCTGTGCCCGGCTGTGTTTGGACACAGCCGGTCACGTGGAAAAGAGCCAATATGATTGGCTCTTTACCGTGATCGGGGTTGGGCTTTGTGCGAGGGACAAGCCCGAAACCCGATCGCCACGATGCACGCCCCCGGGGGCGCGCACGAGCACGCCAATGTTTGTTTTGGTCGGAAGTGACCGGCTGTGATAGGACACAGCCGGTCACGTGGTAAAGAGCCAGTTTTATTGGCTCTTTACCCCGATCACAGAAGGCCGAAGGCCTGGGGGCCCGCAGCACGGCGAAAACGGGAGGACATCATATGACGTCCACCCAGGATGGGGAGTGCACCTTACCGGTGTATTATTACTATATGCCGGTAAGGAAGGGGTTAAGCAGATTTCCGTGCAGTTTGTCTTGGCAATCTTCTTATAGCCTAAGCCTTCTTTATGTAGATCCTCAGCGAGCTCTTTGCCATGAGGTGCCACGTTGAACTTCCAGTGACCAGTATGAGTGACCAATATGAGTGAGAGCTACAACACCAAATTTAACACACCTTCTCCCCATTCACAGCTGAGGCCTTGTAAAACTAATGACTCATATGAAACCGGGGAGGGAAAATGGCTAATTGGGCCCAATTTGGACATTTTCACTTAGGGGTGTACTCACTTTTGTTGCCAGTGGTTTGGACACTAATGGTTGTTTGTTGAGTTATTTTGAGGGAATAGCAAGTTTACACTGTTATACAAGCTGTACACTCACTACTTTACATTGTAGCAAAGCAGGGGAGGGCTGGGCCAGGGGGCAGGGTGGCAATTGCCCCCCAGGCCACCCTAACTTACATTTAAAATGTCCGACAGACACTGTCTGCTCACACTTTTTTCTTGTGGAGGAAGGAAGCAGGGGCCAGGGGCACAGCCACCAACTAACTGCAGGCAAAGAGGGGGGGCACCCAGGGCTGGCCCTACCATGGATCCCGCTGGGCCCATTGGGCTGCCTGAGGGAAGCACCGCTGGATTACACAGAGCGGGGATCAACCCCCCTTCCCTATCACAACGGGCTGGAGGGTGGCGGACACCCTCTCATCACGCCACCCGGGTGGACAGGTTCAGCAGGAGGAAGACACAGGCCAGGCACGGTGCTGTAGACGTTTCGACTGGGACTACATTTCCCATGATGCTTCCCCAGTCTTCTGATTGGCCCTCTGCTGTGGCCAATAGGGAGAACAGAGAGCGGAGGAGATATACCCACAGCCTGCCTCTCTCCTCTACTGAACGGAGCTCTACCAATGGGGGGGAAACAACGGCTTCCCGGTGTCACCCGGGTACAGTTCGCCACTCCCAGCCCCGCACTCACATAGCGTTGCCACTGAACACGGGGGCGACTTTTTTGCTGCCCCCCCATGGCACTTTCCATACCTTAGATACGCCACTGATCCACCCTGATCTGTATACCACGCTATCTACCCTGATCTCTATACCGAGCTATCTACCCTGATCTGTATACCGACCTATATACCATGATCTGTATACCGAGCTATCTACCCTGATCTGTATACCGAGTTATCTACCCTGATCTGTATACCGAGCTATCTACCCTGATCTGTATACTAAGCTATCTATCCTTATCTATATACTGAGCTATATACCATGATCTGTATACTGAGCTATATACCTTGATCTGTATAGGAACCTATATACCCTATCTGTATATTGGCCTATATACCCTATTTGTACACTGAGCTATATACCATGATCTGTATACTGAGCTATATACCCTGATCTGTATACTAAGCTATCTATCCTTATCTGTATATTGAACTATATACCATGATCTGTATACTAAGCTATCTATCCTTATCTGTATACTGAACTATATACCATGATCTGTATACTGAGCTATATACCATGATTTGCATACTAAGCTATCTATCCTTATCTATATACTGAGCTATATACCATGATCTGTATACTGAGCTATATACCCAGATCTGTAAACCTACCTATATACCCTGATCTGTATACTAAGCTATCTATCCTTATCTGTATACTGAACTATATACCATGATCTGTATACTGAGCTATATACCCTGAGCTGTATACGAACCTATATATCCTATCTGTATATTGGCCTATTTACCCTATCTGTATACTGACTATATACCATGATCTGTGATGCTGAGCTGTATACTCTGTCCCGTGACGCTGGGGCTGTATACTCTGCCCTGTGACGCTGAGCTGTATACTCTGTCCTGTGATGCTGTGGCTGTATACTCTGTCCTGTGATGCTGTGGCTGTATACTCTGTCCCGTGATGCTGAGATTTATGCTCTCTCCCCTTATTCTGAGCTGTATACTCTGCCCTGTGATTCTGGGGCTGTATACTCTGCCCTGTGATGCTGAGCAATATACTACTGACAATATTGGTGGAAGCAAGTGGAATACAGGGGACGGAGTGGGTGGATTCTATAAGGGTGGGGCTTAAGAGAAGTGGGAGGAGTCAAAAAGGAGGACGGGTCTGTTGCCCCCTGTCCTAAAACTTCACCAGCCGCCACTGTCCCCACACGCTCCAAGCTTCAGTGGTCCCATACGAGCTTCAAGCTCAAGTGCCTGCACAAGCTCCAAGCTTCAGTGCTCTCAGCACTACATCGATTGAGGCTCTTGTTCAAGAAGGACGGGCAATCGCCTGCGACAATATGCACTAAAACAGCTTATCGTATGAACCCCAAAAAGGCCACGTCCAACCCCACAAAAATACTAAATATTAAAAACACTGCTAAAATTACAGAGAATAGGCGTTTTAAGCAGATTTCCGTGCAGTACTTCTGAGCAGTCAGAGAGGACATATGCACTGAAGCAGCTGCCATCCAGTTCTCTGTTAACTCTTAACCTACTTTGAGTCCGTTATAGGAGGGCAAACAAAAATGGTGGCCTCTACCTACCCCAAATACTTCTGACACCAAACTAAAAGGACTTTAATTCAGTCACCGTAGGAAAACGGTAAAGCCAGCTTTGCAGGTACTTTAAATAGTTCCACTGCCTCCCTTCTATCTTAAGGCATCTCACCAGCCTCACAAAGGGGGACTCAAACTGGACAAAGGTCATCCTCATTCACATCTTCTTCTTTGGAAGAATCTGAAGAAGGTTGGTGGGGCTTCAGACAGCTCAATTCAAACAGCTTAATTGGATTGTCTTGACTACATTCTTAATGAATTTTGACAATTGTGTTCAATATCATCTAAATACGGACTGCTTGAACAAAGTAGGATCTGTACAGTAATGCTCATGTTTCTCTTTGGAAGAGTCTGAAGAGGGCTGTTTGCCTGGGAAGCTGATGGGCACTGTCCCCTACCTACTTTGGTAGCGCTGGTCTTCATTTGGAGTTGGCATTTGTTTTTCTGAAGAAACAGAATTCAGGCAAAAAACCAGTGAGCTTGTTCGATGATTATTAAGCGGCAGTGCAGTACCTCATCCATAAGGAGGCTCAGTATCTCAGTAATAAGGCAAGTGTCCACATCATGCCACCCTAGAGACAAGCAGAGGAGCTCCCTGATAGACAATGCATTTAGCATGTGAACACAGGGAGCACATCCCAGTGGAACAGGATGGAGAGCCTGAACTTTATTTGAGCTAGGTCGGAGACGTGCCAATTTCCTGGATCCTGTCCCTTCACAGGGTAAGCGTAAACAACTCCTTTAGACTGGGTTCACACTATCCGACTTTGAAACGCTCCGACTTTGATCCTACTTTGCTGTGTAATTTGTGGTCCTACATAGGGTCAAAGTCAGACCGATTTTCTGTGAACAGGGATCCGACTTTGATCCCGACAATACCAGGCACCTTGTACTCTGGGCATCTTGAAGGGGAACTCCACGCCAAAAAAAAAAAAAAAAAAAAAAAAAAAAAAAACAGCATGAGGTCCCCCTCCAGGAGCATACTAGGCCCTTTGGTCTGGTATGGATTTTAAGAGGGAGCCCGCGCCAATTTTTTAAAAAAATGGCGTGAGTTCCCCCCAAAATCCATACCAGACCCTTATCCGAGCACGCAGCCCGGCAGGCCAGGAAGGGGTGGGGACGAGCGAGCACCCCCCCCTCCTGAACCATACCAGGCCGCGTGCCCTCAACATGGGGAGTATAGGTGCTTTGGGGCAGGGGAGGCTCTGCGCCGCCCCACCCCAAAGCACCTTCTCCCTATGTTGATGAGGACAAGGGCCTCTTCCCGACAACCAAAGGTTGTCGGGGTCTGCAGGTGGGGATATCGGAATCTGGAAGCCCCCTTTAACAAGGGGGCCCCAGATCCCAGCCACCCTATGTGAATGAGTATGGGGTACATTGTACCCCTACCCATTCTTCTGAAAAAAAAAGTGTACAAAAAACACATTACACAGGTTTTTAAAATATTTTAGTAAATCAGCTTCAGTGTCTTCTCCCCTTTCCGGCTCTTCTTTCTTCGGCTTCTATCGTTTCCTTCTCTGCGGCGTCTCATTGCTCTTTTGCCGGTCTTCTCCGCTGTCCTCTTCCCTCTGTTCTTCCTCTCTTCTTCCCATGTTGACACAACGCAATCTCCTTCACGAATGCCCTCTCTGCTGTGCCTTATATTGGCATGGGGCGGGGCCACCCGCTGACACCACCGGAGGCCCCACCCCCTATGTCAGAGCTCCGCCCCAGGATGTGACATCAACAGTGGCCTCGCCCCATGCCAATATAAGGCACAGCACACAGTGGAGAGGGCATTCGTGAAGGAGATCGCATTGTGTCAACATGGGAAGAAGAATAGAGGAAGAACAGGGGGAAGACCGGCAAAAGAGCAGAAGACAGCGCAGAGAAGGAAAAGAAAGACGACCCCTCAGAAGATAGAAGACCCCGCAGAAGGAAGAAGAGCCGGAGAGGGGAAAAGACACCGGAGCTGATTTATTAAAAGATTTTAAAAACTTGTGTAGTGTGGTTGTTATTTTTCACTTTTTTTCCAGGTGAATGGGTAGGGGTATAATGTACCCCATACTCATTCACATAGGGTGGGGGGCCGGGATCTGGGCCCCCCCCCTTGTTAAAGGTAGCCAGATTCCGATAAGTCCCCACCCGCAGACCCTGACAACCACCGGCAAGGGTTGGCGGGAAGAGGCCCTTGTCCTCATCAACAAGAGAAGGTTGGGTGGGGGTGGGGCGCAGAGCCCCCCCTGCCCCAAAGCACCTATACTGCCCATGTTGAAGGCATGCGGCCCGCTTGTCCCCACCCCCTTCCCTGGCCTGCCGGGCTGCTTGCTCGGATAAGGGTCTGGTATGGATTTTGGGGGGCTCTTGGAGGGGGATCCCATGCCATTATTTTTTTTAAATTTGGCATGGAGTTTCCCTTCAAGATCCTCAGAGCACAAGTAGCATGCCAAAGTCAGATCAGTGAAGACAATGAACAGACTTTCATCTGACTTAAATGCTTTTCAATGAGCTAAAGAGGGATCAAAGTCGGACAAAAGTAGTACAGGAACCTTTTTCAAAGTCGGTCCAACTTTGAAAAACACAAGTCGGACCAGTTAAGACGGCTCTCATAGGGAATAATTTTTTTTGGGACGTAATGGGACTTGTGCTCCTAATGTCGGTCCGAGAATCGGACTAGTATGAACCCAGCCTTAGAGTGTAATGACCACGTGTTTAATGCAACAGCCTGTTAAGTGTTGTCATCTTTGTCCTTGGCTGCTTGAACCAGCAGGATTCCTAGTGATGTTCATCCATATCTTCTCTTTGAACGAGTCTGATTGTTTGCATGGAAAGCCTTCTAAACTCCTCATTGCCGGGATAGGTAACCCCTTCCCAGGGTGAGTGGAACTGACCACGTTTAATGAATGTGACAACCTGATAGGAGTTGTCAACTTCATCCTTAGTTGCTTAACCACTTGCCGACCGCCGATCGGCATCTGACGGCGACAAAGTGGTTCGTTATCACAAAACGCCGTCATACGACGGCGGCTGCGATAATGCGCACTGTGAGCGCGCGCACGCGCCGCCGGAGGCGCGCCCGCGCGCTCACTGTGTTCGGGGAGGGCCAGGGAGCGGGTGCGGCGGCTTCGATTGCCGCCGGCTACCCGCGATGGCCCCCCCGGAGCGAATGAGCGGAGGTCCATGTATGTAAACACGGACCTCCGCTCTGTGTGAGGGGGAAGGGATGTGATCACAGCCTTCCTTTACGTGAAGGCTGTGATCGCTTCCCTTCCCCAGATAGGCAGTCCCCCTTACAGTTAGAACACGCCCAGGGAACATAGTTAACCCTTAGCGCGCCCCCTGCAGGTTAACCCCTTCACTGCCAATGGCATTTACACAGTAATCAGTGCATTTTTATAGCACTGATCGCTGTATAAATGCCAATGGTCCCAAAAAAGTGTCAAAACGTTCCGACATGTCCGCCCCAATATCGCAGTACCGCTAAAAATCGCAGATCGCCGCCATTACTAGTAAAAAAAAAAAAAAAAAATAAAAACCCCAGAAATGAATTCTCATCATCCGTAAACGCGACCACTTTTGCGCAAACCAATCAATAAACGCCGATTGCGATTTTTTTTATCGCAAATATGAGGAAGAATATAAATCGGCCAAAAACAGTGAAAAAAAATGTTTTTTTATATTTTTTTTTGGATTTGTATTCTAGCAAAAAGTAAGAAATTTGGGTTTTTTTGCAAAATTGTCGCTCTTCTTTTGTTTATAGCGGCGATCAGAAATGACGCAGAGGTGATCAAATACCACCAAAAGAAAGCTCTATTTGTGAGAAAAAAAGGACGCAAATTTCGTTTGGGTACAACGTCGCACGACCGCGCAATTTTCAGTTAAAGCGACGCAGCGCCGAATCGCAAAAAGGGCTCCGGTCCTAAAGCTGGAAATCCTTCCGGGGCTGAAGTGGTTAAACAAAGCAGTATTCTCACAGTCATGTTCAATAGGCATCGTCTCAGTGGAAAAGTCTAAAAAGGATTGTTTCATCTGGGAAAGCTAGGAGACTGTTCATTGCCAGAATAGGCAACCCCATCACAGTGTAAGTGGAAACACTTCTTTAGAGCATATTGACCACGTTTAATGAATGCGACAACCTTTTAGGTGTCATCTTGATTCATACAGGGCTTTGCCTGCCAAGGCATAAACGGAACAGGCCTAATTTAGGCGGTGCATGATACCTGCCAATTCAGAGGGACTAAATGGCAAGAGCCCATAGTTCGTTTCCCAAACTCGTGCTAGAAAAACTTACCTGAACGGTGCCCCTTACCTTCTTTGCAACAACTGGCTACCAGAAGAAGGTGACACTAAATGTCTTAGGTTTATAAACAAATGGCTTTGCAGCAAACTGGCAGTAAGAAAAACAAGAAGTAACCACACACAGTTTTACTGCTTGCTGCACAAGCACCTGTCTCAATAAGATCAAATCCCTGAGAAACAGGGAGACTTACCAAGGCTAAAGAAGAACTCCAGCTTAAGAATATAACATGTACAATGCTATTCAAGTCATCTGGTAACTTAAGATATTAAATGTAACCCATCTACTTCACATTACAGCCCTGCAGACTAACAAAGCAGTTACAAAACAAATCCAATGCAATAGGAATGAACCAGTTTGGTAATAACCCACTAAGGGGTGAACTACTGCTAAAGGGAGGACGATACTGCAGCTTCCCAGACCAGAGCTCTGCCATTTCACCAGGTAATGAATTAAACCCAGCCCTACCAGAAAGCAGGACTTTTTGAAAAAGTTTAAAGGACAGAAACGAAAAAAGGTAGGACCAACAGATTACAATAATATTCCGCAATGTACACAGATTACCCAATAAAATTGTAAGTATTTCTAAATTGAACACATTACTTTTGTTAAAGAGTTACACTTCAAATAGCCAATATGCATGCAGGCAAGTGCCTTCATTCCACTTCAAGCTTATGTGGAACTCAAAAAGCATCCCAGCTGCCATACAGGGATCTATTCGAGAGAAACATCCCTAAATGAAAAGAGACGCAGCATGAATCACAGACACAAATTAAAAGACATTACATTCAGGCAGAAGTACATACCAGACAACTGCACAGCCATGGGGTCACCCTTGGGAACAGCCATGCATTTAGCAGGGCATCAATCCCAAATGCCAGAATCCTATTTAAGGGTCCAAACAGCAGTGTCAGCACCCGGGGAGCAATAAGTGGATGACCACTAGTTTATTGCAGCCAAGTGAGGGGTGGTGCTTGGTCATATGAGGTGAGGAGGAAAAGAAAGGAATGCTGGCTTAAGGGAGGGAGTCAAATTTAGGAGTTAGGTCCTGTAGGTGGGGGTATGGGCAGAGTATACCCAGTGGTAGTCTGACATGGAACTGTCAGGAACTATATTATTATTTGAGATAAATATATACTCTATGTATGGTTTTTACATCTTTCTTCCCTTGTAGCTCAGTGGTGCTGATCTCTTGCAGTCTGTCTACATGCCCTAGTAAACTGCTGCACAGCAGTGGTGAGTTGGCCTGTCAACTTGTTTCCACCAGGGGTGCACACGACAGAATAAAACAGATGCACAATTATGAGATAGCTGTTAGGCCACTTTCACATTGAGGCGCTTTACAGGCATTTTTGCACTAAAATAGCGCCTGTAAACTGCCTAAACCCCCCCAGTGTGAAAGCCTGAGATCTTTCACACTGGGGTGGTGCGCTTGCGGGATGTTAGAGAAACTACTCCACCCACCTGCCATTGAAATGAATGGCCAGCGCTTCCAAATTGGCTGTACACCGTTTCAGAAGTGCAGCACGCTGGCGCTTTTAACCTCTTCTCGGGGGTCAAAAGTGCCCCGTTACTGCCCAAATAGCGGCACCAAAGCACCGCTATAACAGCAGTAAAGCACCGCTAAAACTATCTGCGGTTTGTAGCTACCGTCCCCACACCCCAGTGTGAAAGTGGCCTAATAGGAAGTCTCTTATCAAGACTTTATGGCAGGTTCATAAGGATTTTTTTTAACCACTTCCTGCCCAGCCTATAGACAAATGACGGCCGGGCGGTGGTTCAGTTATACTGACCAGACATCACATCATAGGACGTCCGGCCAGATAACCCGCAGGGGCGCGCATTGCGGCGATCGGTGGTGCAGTGTCAGTCTGACACACCACATTACCGATCTCGGTAAAGAGCCTCTGTCGGAAGCTCTTTAGCACGTGATCAGCTGTGATCAATCCCGGCTGATCACAGTGTAAATAGGAAGAGCCATGTATCTGCCTTTTCTCTACTCGCGCCTGCAGATCGGCGACTCTTCTGACGGGGGTTTGCGCTGTTTATCAGTGCAGCCCCCCAAGGGTCGCCATCCAGGCCCACCAGGTAAGGGGCACACACCGTACTATAGGGATGACACTGTGCCCATCTAGGATGTCTGCCTGTGCCTCCTTATCGGTGCCCTCCATCAGTGCTACCAATCAGTGCTGCATATAAGTGCCTCATCATCAGTTACTGTCAGTACAGCCTCATCAGTGCCCAGCAGTAAAGGAGACAATGTACTTCTTTACAAAGTTTTGTGACAAAGAAATTTTTTTTTTTTTTAAATGTTTTTTTTTCATTTGTAGCGCAAAAAAAAACCCCGGAGGTGATCAAATACCACCAAAATCTCTATTTGTGGGGAAAAAAATGAAAAATGTTGTTTGGGTACAGTGTCGAAGGACCGTGCAATGGTCATTCAAAATGTGATGGCGCTAAAAGCTGAGAATCGGTCTGGGCAGGAAGGGGGAAAGTCCATGGTACTGAAGTGGTTAATAAAGTCTGCTGATTGGAAATGTATATGGTTTGGATTTACTGTGAAATCCTTTACTCTGAATTACAGGATGAGTATTCAAGTATAGTGGCTAAAGCAATTCCGTCTGGCAGCACTAGGGTTATTGGTTCTAATCCAAACCATGGCAGTACATGCTTGGAGTTTACATATTTATCCTATGCCTGCATGGATTTCCTCTAGGCACTCAGGTTTCCTCCCACACCCCAATGAAATATTGGTACGTTAATTGGCTTCTGTCTAATGTGTATGTATAAATGAATGTATGCGAGTTCTGGCCCGTACACGCGGTATGATTATCGCCCAACAACGGTTGTACAACAGCCTGTTGTCTGACAAAACGACTGTTCGTATGCACGATTCAACAGCCAATTTCCAATTATCGTTCAACAGAAGTTGTCTGAGAAGATTAGAAAACTTTTGCTGGCCAATTTTCAGCACATGTGTACAGAAGTTGGCAAAACAAAAGTTGGAAGTGCAAACACGCATGCTTGGAATCCAGGAAGTGTTCGGTCGTGTAAACCTATGTCCGTAATTCACATTCACCTGAACTTCCTCTTTGTACGTTCCTAACACGTCACTATGTTTGCCTTTGTCGGACAATTACTTGACTACTTGCCAGTATACTAGACAAAACCATGGACAGCCAATTTGGACAAAAGTTGGACGTGCGTTGTATGTACAAGGCTTTAGGGACCTTAAGCTGGCCATAAATTATACAATTTTCTTGTTCAATTTCCTTTAGATTTATCTTCAACTGTGTAGTGCAAGGGCCTTCCTGATTGCATACAAATTGAAAGTGTTTAGGTTTGACCTCATGCTAGATGGTTTTGATAAATCTAAAGGAAATTTGTACAAAAAAAATATGTACAATATATGGCCAGCCTTAAGCATTTTAAGAGCATGGACTGATGTGAAAACAATATATACATAAAGTGCAGCGTAATGTTGCCACTATATAAATGCCTACTATATGCTGCCAGGGTACCTGGAAACTCATCCTGTGCCCCCCTAAAGTAATTAAGAAAAATACGATTTTTTTTTTTTTTTTTTTTACTTACCATGAAAATCCTTTAAGAATACAGTACAGGACAGCATGGAGTAAAAAGGTACACAGACACCATCAGTATAAGCCTATGTACCTGAATACTCATCCTGTGTGATGGTTTGATTAGGCTGCTAGCCTATAGATTTCCCAAAACCAAGCAGGGGGGAAAAAAAAGCCAACAGTTTGTAATATCAAATTTTATTGCTTAAAACTATTAAACCAAAAAAAAGGTTTAAAAACACAATATGCAAGATTAAATGCACAAGTTTTACATCTGCATTGAAAGCAAAGTCCCTTTTTGAAACAGGTGACAGACATGACAAAATCACAAGCATCTGACAGTCACTCAATTCATACAGGAACCAAAAAACATTTAGCCCAAGTTTTCAGACAATACTTACACTGGTTACTGAGTTTTATACTGGGAGTAAAAGCACGGCTTTGATTTTACCAGTGGCTACACATTTTTTGGAACAGTGCCTTGAATGTTAACATCCAAACTGCCATTTAGTTTATTTAATATTAGTTTAAACCCTGGACATCAGGGATTACATACAGCAAAGGGTAACAGCAAGATTACAATGTAAACCAACGCAGTACACACTCCATAATAGTTTACAAAAAAAATAAAGCCACCAATGTCTTACATGTATGCAGGCAGTACCATAGCTTACTGTAAACACTTAATATTCCACAGAGCTAAGCATGTCGTGTACCAAAACATGTTAAAATGACACCTTCATTTTTACCATACAACTTGTCATTTGGACAAAATTCAGACAAAATGACCATACAACTGCCATTTATAATACTATAAATAAGGGGGTACAGATGCTGGAGCATTGTTTGCACTCAAATTCATTCAATTAAAAAGCATTAAAGAAAAAACTTCATGCATTAGAGGTCTCAATATTGCATTAAATATTATCAACAAATTAGCAACAGACATTGATTTGCAGGTCAAACTTTGTGCAATGAGTTGTCAGAAGACAGACATTTGTTAACATTTTGTACCAGTGAATAAATTGGGTGCTTAAAAATCTGTGAAAAAGAAAAAACACAAGGTCATCCTGCTAAGACCATTAAGTAAACTTGCACTAGGAATTTCACTATGAATGGCAGCAGTTAAAGAGAACCGGTAAGGATATAAAAAAAAAAAAAATAATAATATGGGGAGCTGCCATGCGACTTGTTGTATTCCGTGTCTTGTTTTAAGTATTTTGAAAGTTACAGACCTAAAAATTATAGTCCTGATTTCACTTGTTGGAAGTCCACCCCAAGTCAGTGTCAAGTGCCTTGGATACTGAAAAGGTACATAAAAGCTTAAAAGTTGTATAAGTTATATTAGTGCCCATACCCATCAGATCAGCGTTTCCCAAACTATGGAATGTACCCCACTGGTAGTACCAAACCTTAGGATTGCTCTACATTGCAACCAAATAATCCCCACACTACTGATACTTGTTAACGACAGGCACTTAAAAGTTGTTGATTTAACCTGTCTCGCTAGAAGAATTGGCTCCAGTGGCTGTCATACACAAGGAAAAGCTTTGACTGGCTTTCCAGACAGTACATAGTCATGGCAGTAGTAGAAAGAAGAAGAAGAAAAAAAAAAGACCACTTATGGTTCATTTTTAACAAATCTGATACATAAATTCATAGTACATTAGCACAGGCTAGGCACTATTTGCGTGCGTGCTTCAGGAACTAAGGGGTATCTGACAAGCCAATTGACATCACAAAGTTATCAATTGTTTATACTCTATCTGCTATAGACTGCTAAGCCCTCATTTAGGGCTGCACATAGTGGGCACAAACATTCTGCTGAAAAATACATTGCACAATATATGTGAGCATAAGAAATATAAAAAAAAAAAATGAGGAGTTGGCTACTGACAAGTTTTAGGTGAAGTCTCACCAGACTCCTGTGTGGGGAATAGTAGCAGGATACCAAGGGGGAAAAAAAAGAACAAAAATACAGTTTTTAGGCCCCCTCCACACAGGACAGACTGCCAGCTCAGCAGGGAATCTGTCCATTGCCCCCCACTGAACAGTGGGACAGGTGGATGGCTGGTCCATGTTTGCTCCACTTATAGCACAGCCCACTTTCTTCTATGGATGGTCAGATGCAAAACGGATCACCTGCCTGTTTACACTCGGCTGCCATCCGATCCGCCAGGCGGATGGGGAATGGATCCCCACTTGTCTGTTTTCAGCAGATCTGACTGGATGAGGGATCGCCTGAAGAACTGACAGGCAGACCCGAACATCAGTCCACTAGTGTGAAAGGGGCCTAAGTTAAAAATGAAAAAAGTGCAACAAAGCCATGGAAACCAGAATAATAAAACAAAAATGACAATGTAGAGTAGATTGAGGTTTCAGACAATGAACCTGCCTGTAGTCGTATATTTAGAAGGCATTATATAAGCACACTAGAGAATATAGTTATTGCATTACTCTACAACTGCACAGACTGCATACACCTCTCCACTGTCATACACAAAAATACAATTCACACTCAGTTAAAGCTTTGACTGGCCTGACAACTTTTATATAAAGCTTGTAGCAGTACAGTATGTACAAAGTTTAAAGATTTGACTATCAATTAACTCAAAGTATCAAAGATCATATATGGAATACATTTTATGCCCATGAAATGATTATTATACATAATAAAGTATGGCACTTTCTGACCCATAACAAAGACCCCAAGTAACTGAAAGCTTCTCTTCTACGTGTCCAGATAATAGATGTCCCATACTGTGATCACTTCTGCAGTCTTCGTGCTTCCTGAATGGAAGCAGCCATTTTGTACTAAAACGAAAGACGACCATGGTCACAACTTCTGCCTCTGATTGTCTGCAGAAAATGGCTTCTGTCACACTGATCCAGGGCAATAGCCAAGGACTTGGTGCTGATGAATACCAATCGGCTCTTCAGTAAATATCAGAAAAAATGCCGACTAGCATAGTTTAACCATCTCTCTTTTACACATGAAAATATATATTTTCTTACCACATTTAGCCCCTTTAGAGAAAATATACACAAAAAGTAGGATTCAAGTATTATACAGTCAGTTTGCTGTTGCATAAGATATAGGTAGCTTGGCAACCAGCATTACCAAAAAAACAAGATGCTGCTCAGCAGAAAAGCAGTAAATCATGTTAGGTGCTGATCTCAAGATATGTTAAGTCAGCCTAAACCACTCATTTTTATGCAGATATTTCCAGTCCCTGCAGTCTGTCCTTTCTAGCAGTCTTTAAAACGTTATATTTGCTTGTATTCTTTTATTCATCAAAACTGATCTCCTTACATTATAATATAAAGTCTTTACTGTTGTGATTTAAGGTTTGCTTGCTATATTTTATAGCTGCAAGACAAATAACATGCAAACATTGTATCATATGTACAGCAGTTTGTTACTTTCTTCCAGTGCATATTATAAACACAATACTTCTAGAGGTATTACACACAGCCTATCACCATTCATTCTACGTGACCTCTATTGGGAACATTAATAAATGCCCCTGCCTGTAGTATTTATCATTGGCTTTCTGCACACAAAGAATGGGATACGGTGCCACATTCCACAAATGCAGCGAATTGAAACCATAGTGGTTGGACTATATGGAATGAATACCAAGAAAGGAACACACTGAAAGCACGGTTTTTTAACTTCATTGTGCAAATCACATAGGGGTGGTTTTACTAAAACTGGTGCACACAGAATTTGGTGCACCTGTGCATAGTAACCAATCAGCTTCTAGGTTTTATTAGCAAAACCTAACTGAACTGAAGTTAGAAGCTAATCTTTTACTATGCACAGTTTCATTTAATTTTGTGCGCACCAGTGTTAGTAAATCCCCCACACTGTCTGGAAGCTTTACATCCTCAAAGATGCGTGTGACCATTGTTATCCTCTACTGACGAACATAAATTTACTGACGGTTCGTGTTAGGTCGGTATCCCTGACTTTCTCAAGTCATTTGCTTTACTGACTTAAATATCCTCGGGAATAATACAAGATGACTGTACTGGACACGGACTCCGGACGTGGTCGTTAACTATGTAGATATTAAAGACACGATCGGGAGTCCCTCTTCAGACTGTCCGAACTACGGTTTATAAAGTCTTACATTTACTGGACCAGTGGGACGGGTGAAATACAAACTCGACATTTCGAAGGTCTGTCACACCCCCTAAATGAT
>BLSH010073489.1:1145358-1157640 GCA_018402905.1 Glandirana rugosa | reverse complement strand
GGGGGGGGGGGGATGATCAACCACGGAGGTGATGTACACTTCTGCAATCATTTATCCTCAAAGAGATAACGCACAGCGAAACGCTTCGGAATGGGGAGGGAGCTCTGAGGCCGAGCCCAGTCCTTATAGACAAATTTATCCAGAAAATCCACCTATCCACCTACGGAAAGACCTTAGCCGCAGGGCCCAATCTATGTGACCTGAAGGGGACGGGCACCCTCCGAGAGGGTTCAGCTGCTTCTTCCAATTGCAGGGTCTCAAGCACTAAGGTTACAAGAGCCTTCTCGTGCGCAGCAGTGAACGCCTCAGACTCATCCCCGCTATCAGGAGCGTCTGGGATCTCGCCGTTCGACAGTTCAAGGGGGGTCCCCGCCACGGAGTCGTCCCCCTCAGAAGGGGGGGGGCAAGGGCCGCTTTGTGGCGTCCCTGCGGTTAAACAGCGACTCTACCCGGGAGACAAACGTTTCCAGGACCGTGGACATGGTGTCTACAAGGGACGGGGCCCCTGAAGTGCTGGCTGCAGGCACCGAGAGGTCCGTTGGGGAAGCACCCGCATCGGCTGCCATTCTGTCACCCACCACAGCAGTGCCAAGAGAATGAGGCCTATTGCCAGGAGACCACTGCACACCCCACAGCTGCGCAAGGCTTGTCACAGGGGCACCCCAGGGGGGACTCACCACCCGACCCGGAGAGGAGCTGCCTGCTGCTGCTGTCCGCCACTGTCGCTGCCTTCACCACGCTCCTGCTGTCCACACTGCCACTGTGCTCAGAGCCGCAGCCACTCCAGTAAGATCCGCGCCGAGCTGGGGGGTAAGTCGGAAACGGCCAGCACCGCCCCTCAGCAACACACAGGCCTTCCACGTGTAGAAACCACAGGAAAATGGCCGCCCATGCACACTAGAGGCCGAAACCCCATGTAACAGCACCGCGGCTACACCAAAATGGCCGCCGACTGATCCCAATGCTTTTAAATGCGACCGGCTACAAGAAAATGGCGGGCGATGGACCGACCACCGAGCAGGAGGCAAGTTGGGAGGGGGGGTGGAGTTGGACCAGTTAGGGCCCATTACCCGAGTCACACCCTGGAAGCCCCGGGGAGGGGAAGGGGTGTGCCACAGCGGGGTACCAGAGGGGTGGGGGAGGGGGCACGAGCGAGGAAGGGAGAAGACCACCCACTACGCTACACCCCGGAGAGGGGGGACCCACTAGCCCCCCCGGGCCCCCAAAGGGGAGGGGGGGGAGACGACGTACTTACCCCATCTAGTCGGGCGGTGCGGGGGATCCCACCCGAGACAGCTTACACTCTCCCGGATAGGCTGGAGGGAGCTGTCAGCCCTGGACGCACTGTGTGCGATGGCGGGCCGTTTAACCCGCAGGGCCACCCCGTCCGGTCCGGGTCTGTCGCGGTCGTCCAATCGCGAAGCATCCGGTCTAACGTGTGATGGCCAGCTGGGGAGACTACCTGGATCCAAGAACTAGCCTGTCACCCAGCACGGCTGCTTGATTGTAGTCTTCATCTGTAAGGCTGTCCCAGGACAGCCGAAAGTGGCCCAGAGAGGTACCACAGATCCCAACAGGGAGCCTAGGTCTAACTCCTTGCACTAGGCAGAAAAAAACTGAGCTAGCAGCAGCTGGGTGTGGGGTTATCTGCCAGTGGGAACTGCCCCCTGGGAGGGGCTGTACCTGTTACTGTTCTTTTTTCTGTTAGAACTGCCTGTTCTGCCTAGTAAACTCCCGAAGAGGGCAGTATAATCCACTTAGTCCTAAGAATCGCTGTGCCTGTCGATGAACGAAAGAGAAACAAAATTAAAATTGTGCCCTGGTGGAAAAGTGACATTAAACTCCAGTTTAAAAAAAATAAATAACCACACAAAGAACTCATGTACAGTATCTGACAAAAGTGAATACACTTAAAAATTACACATAAAAATAACTCAACACACAGCTATTAATGTCTAAACCGCTGACATAACAAGTGAGTACATCCCTAACTAAAAATGTCCAAATTAGGCCCAATTAGCCATTTTCCCTCCTCTGTGTCATGTGACTCATTAGTGTTACAAGGTCTCAGGTGTGAATGGGGAGCAGGTGTATTACATTTGGTGTTATCGCTCTCACTCTCACATACTGGTCACTGGAAGTTCAACAAGGCCCCTCATGGCAAAGACCTCTCTGGCAAAGGTAGCCAAGACCATACACCGGTTTAACAGGACAGGTTCCTCTCAGAACAGGCCTCGCCATGGTCAACCAAAGAAGCTGAGTGCACATGCTCAGTGTCATATCCAGGGGTTGTCTTTGGGAAATAGATGTCTGAGTGCTGCCAGCATTGCTACAGAGGTTGAAGGGGTGGGGGTCACCCTGTCAGTGGTCAGACCATACACCGCACACTACATCAAATTGGTCTGCATGGCTGTCGTCCCAGAAGGAAGCCTCTTCTAAAGATGATGCACAAGAAAGCCCGCAAACAGTTTGCTGAAGACAAGCAGACTAAGGACATGAATGACTGGAACCATGTCCTGTGGTCTGATGAGACCAAGATAAACTTATTTGGTTCATATGGTGTCAAGCGTGTGTAGTGGCAACCAGGTGAGGAGTACAAAGAAAAAAGTGTGTCTTGCCAACAGTCAAGCATGGTGGTGGGAGTGTCATGGTCCGGGCCTGCATGAGTGCTCCCAACACTGGGGAGCTACAGTTCATTGAGGGAACTATGAATGCCAACATGTACTGTGACATACTGAAGCAGAGCATGATCCCCTCCCATCTGAGACTGGGCCACAGGGCAGTATTCCAACATAACGACCCCAAACACACCTCTAAGACAACCATTGCCTTGCTAAAGAAGCTGAGGGTAAAGGTGATGGACTGGCCAAGCATATCTCCAGACCCAAACCCTATTGTGCATCTGTGGGGCATCCTCAAACAGAAGCTGGAGGAGCGCAAGGTCTCGAACATCCACCAGCTCCGTGATGTCATCATGGAGGAGTGGAAGAAGACTCTGATGGCAACCTGTGAAGCTCTGGTGAACTCCATGCCCACGAGGGTTAAGGCAATGCTAGAAAATAATGGTGGCCACATAAAATATTGGCACTTTGGGCCCAATTTGAACATTTTCACTTAGGTATGCATTCACTTTTGTTGCCAGCGATTTAGATATTAATGGCTGTGTGTTGAGTTATTTTGAGGGGACAGCAAATTTACACTGTTATACAAGCAATACACTCACTACTTAACATTGTAGCAAAGTGTCATTTCTTTAGTGTTGTTACATGAAAAGATATAATAAAATATTTTCAAAAATGTGAGGGGTGTACTCACTTCTGTGAGATACTGTATATATACTTAACTCAAAAAAGTACCTTCTATTGTCTTCAGCCTCCTCCATACCTCCAAATTCCTTTTTTTTTTTGTTGGGCACTGTGATCAGACTTCCTATATTCAGTGGGATCATGGAGAACCAACATAGACACCTTCCAACAGGAACGTAGCCACTTTTGCCCGCTCTAGAGATGGATTGGGGACTATGGGATTTGTAGTATGCATAGAGAAATGCACATAACCGCAGCTAATGCATACTGCTAATTATAAAGGGAGGAGGGAAAAGCAGAGGTTCAGGGGCTCATAGAGAACGTTACTGTGTTCTTATGCCTCCTTACAAAAAACAATTATATGAAAAATAGAAAATAGAGGGCAATGAATTAATGGATATGTATAGATTGTATTTGGCGTGCCACTTTAAAGGATAAGTACACTTTTTAATAAAAAATAATAAATGCTATTTTTTTTTGCCGGTAAAAAAAAAAAAGTGCATTCATTTTTAAATCGGGCAGCGGCTGCAGCATTGGGAACATATTACATGTTCCACCCTAAAAACGGGTGGAACATGTAACTTGTTCCCAAAGGTAACCTTATCCTTTAAAGTAGGAATATCTAAAACACTACAAAAAGTGTTTTGGGAAGCCAGAGTCTCTTTCATAGAAGCATCTCACCTCTAGCTCATCGCTGTCTTTAGGTTTATCATCAGCGGTCTGCTTTATAAAATCAGGAATAAGGATTTCCAATGTAGCCCGAGCTGAAACAAGATTACACCAAACGGTTAAGGGAAATCTGTACTAAAGCATGTATTATGGACAATTTTAGGAAACATTCAATGGACTTTACCAGCTTTATTCTTTGCCAGTTTTTTGCTGCTTGCTGTCCCACTACCATAGGTTACACCATCTATAATTACAGATGCTCCAAAAGGCTCACTTGGGTTCTCTGTAGAATATTTTTTGAAAACATAAATTAACACAAATCAACCACATACATATTTATAAAACCTTTACAAAAATAAAAGTAAATAAAATTGCTGACCTCCATCATCTGAAAAAGTTTACTTCCTAGCAATTATGCTGTTCCTCTGGCATCATTACTTTCGGTTACTGAACCAGAATAAAGCCTGGTACATACTCATAGTTTTTTTTTTTTTTCGTTCAACTCAGGGGGCTGAACGAAAAAAAAATAAAAAAATAAAGAGCTAAAGGAGGAGCCGATGTACTAACAATCCGATGTTAGTACAGCAATCTTTCCTGCTGAGCTATTGTGTTCTGATACCAGAACACACCAGGCAGTGCTCTCAGCCACTGGGTGAGAGTGCTGATTGATCGGCAGACCTTTTTTGGTCCGGTTTCTGTTGGACTGGCTTTCGGACACACAGCCGGCCGATGATACTCGGCCAGTGTGTACAGCCCTTTAGCATACAAATCAGGAAAGTCACAGAAAGGAATACCCCCATGAGCTTCTTTTGAATACTTAACGATCTCTTCGAAGTGAAGCATCTTCTTACTGCTCTGACCCCTAAAGATAGGGTTTTCACCAAAATTACCTGTGCAGTCCTCTAATAAATTAAAGAAGAAAAAAAAAAAAATTATATATATATATATTTGCTGACTTCACAGAGCAAGTCCAGGCTCGAGAAAAATCTCAACATTGGAGTCGGGATCTGCCCACATGCCTGGATCAGCACCCAGTTCAGCCTCTCAGATTGCTGTTGAGAGCCTCAGCCGGCCGCTGCTGCCCCTTCCACAGCCCAGCGCAGGGGGGGCAGAGCAGAGAGCTCTGAGAACCGAGCGATTGGCGGTGTTAGAGGCTGAGACAGGTGTCAGTCCAGGCACCTGGCGGATCCAGACTTTATTGCTGTGATGATGCAGTGCCTGGACTGACAGTAGTGACGTCAACAGAGAGCAAACTTCAGCCTGCTCTCTGCTGAAAACGGGTCACAGGAGTGCAAAACGAACTGCGCTCCTGTGATCGATAGAAGTACAGCCAAACGAACTTTGGCTGGACTACTCCTTTAAGGCTCAATGAAAGAAAGGCTTAAGCATAGTACATGGGCTGAATGTCAGGCGACATCAGGCGGTTCAATAAAAACCAGCTGACATTCGGCCCCGTGTGTATGGAAGCCGGTCATTTGGCCGGCTTCTGTCAGACGAGCATGCTGGAAAACCAGTCAATGGCTGAGAGCGCTGACCAGAACAAATGCGGGAGGCCGCCCCTTTGTTAGAACGCAATAGCTCAATGGGGGAGATAGCTGTACTAACGTCGAATCATTAGTACAGCGGCTCCGACATGAGCGGTCAGGTTTTTTTTCGCTCATCTCGCTGGGTTGAACAAAAAAAAAAAACCTGATAGTGTGTACTAGACTTAAGTGAATCCCTTAAAAAAAAAAAAAAAAAAAAAAAAAAAAAAAACTGCCAACACAAAATCCAAGTAGGAAAACAAGATATACACAATTTACAAGTGTGATGTTCTTGATGACTTCAATATATTGATGACTCATCATATTTCATTACTGCTGCCTAACAGTCCTAAGTAGCGAATGCTACTTTAGAGGAAAAAAAAAAAAAAAAAAAGTTTAAATGAAGCCAACCATTAAAGTAACAAAAACATATGGAAAAACATTCAGTGGGTATATTTGCTCAGCAGAAGATTCCAGAACCCTGCTTGCAACAGTCATTTCAGGTTGCATACCCCAAGCCTTTTCATGGGATTATTAGGAAAATGTCCTGCTGATGGAAGCATATGAACTTTTACCTATTCTGAAAATAATAGTTGATTGGTTACTGCGCTAATCTTAAAGTGATTGTAAAGTCTGTTTTTTTGAAACAACATATTGCACTTACCTCCTCTGTGCAGTTTGATTCACACAGAGCAGCCCGGATCCTCCTCTTCTCGGGTCCCTCTTTGCTGCTCCTGGCCCCTCCTCCTATCGAGTGCCAACACAGCCAGCAGCTCTCTATGGGGCAAAGTCAGAGCTCCGTGTATCCATTCAGACACGGAGCACCGACCCAGGTCCCTCTTCCCCCTGATTGGATGCTTGACAGCCGCGGGAGCCAATGGCACCGCTGCTGTGTCTCAGCCAATCAGGAGGAGTGTCCCAGGTGACTTAGACATTCGTGGACATCGCCGGAGAGAGATGGGGCTCAGGTAAGTATTAGGGGGTGCTGGGGAGGCTGCTACACACAGAAGTTTTTTTATCTTAATGCATAGAATGCATCAAGATAAAAAAAAAAAAAAACTTCTGCCTTTACAACTCCTTTAAGGGAATAAGTATACACCTCAAGAGTCCCGATTTCACTGGAAGCATGCTTGTCCTTCAATAAGGCAAACGTGTATTTGATTCATTAAAGTACAACTAAAAGACGAGACTTTTTTTTTGGTTTTGGACAGAGTAAAGATAGATTAGAACACCTGTCCATTTTTAATGCTGTCTGTGCTCCCATTGAGGAGATTCACCCTCTATTTGTTTGGTTTGCCATTATCACTGAAAGTAAAACCCATATTTTGGGTTGTCCTCAGAAATGTAAGAGGAAAAATCTTCTAATGGGGACACTAGTTCTGGTGACCTGGGTGTCCCCAATTCCCTCAATTTGCAGGGATTTTCACACTTCCTGTTTGGCTATGGGACAGAAAGTCAAGGGAAACCTCAACAATAGGGCACAGATGGCAAAAAACACCAGACAGGAGTCAATCCTCCCTTATTGAATCCAAAAAAAAAAAAAAGTTTTGTTTTTAGTTCAGCTTTAAAACAGAAAAACGTTCAGTCAACTTGCGTTTTGAAAATAAAAGTAGAGCAGCCACTATACTTCTCCCAGAACAAACAAGCTGTGTTTAGCGAATAGAAGTTATCCATAGTTACAAGAGAGGGTTGAGAACCCCTTTATAAATTTCTGGGTTACAGCTCCTGAAATGTGGCCCAATTTCAGCTACACTACATCAACAAACACAATCTGCTGATATCTGGAGCACAAAAAAATTGTACTCTTTTCTGGGTTTGTTGAACACACTCTTCAAACTTCCCCAGGCTGAAGAAAAACACCATATATTTAGGAACTGAAGGAAACTCCTTCAGCAGTGATAACCTCTCTAAAAGTAGCTAGTCACATTCAACTGGACATGGAATGTTGAAAATGTTTAACTACTTACCGAGAAGCAGGAAAACGTCTAAAGAAGCAGCTTGGATAAGCAGTAAAACATTTATGTTACAGCACAAGTCCAGTTGAATTCAACCACTACTACTAGCTATGCCATGATCTTGATAAATGAGTGTCTTAAAGGCAACCTCTAAACATTTTCTGTACTTTAACATGCTACTAAACCCAAGACCCTGCATTCACCATATCTGGTCTCCCACAAGACACAGAACATGGAAATGCAATAGTTTAAGTAAATATAAAATGCTAAATACCTTTTTCTCATCAGCAGTATATAACAGTCTTGTGAATTCTATCAGTATCTGGTTAAAGCTTGTAGCTTGTTTTCAATCTCCTCTGACTGTTCTATGAGGCTGTAGGACCCCTGACCTGGACAGTGCTGATTGGCCCTGTGCTAATGATATGCACCCTCCCAAGAAAAAAAAAAAAACCTCTACCATACACACCAAAATGAGTATGCAGAGTGACTCCAAAGGCTGTCTTATCAGGAGATGGAGTGGGGACTGTTGAAGAAGGGGAGGATCACAGAAGACATCAAACAGCCTTTTTACACAATGCAGAGGATTAACCCCTTCGGATCCACAGTGAGTTTAACAAGCATGCTTTACAGCATATAAACACTGATTTTACTGTTGTGAGTTTTGTAACACTTTAACACTGAAACACTGAGCTTAATCTATATCTCCTTGAAAATAATTTTTGGTTTGTTTTTCAGGAATCCACAACTGGGTTGAGGTGTGGATTGTGACTTGGCCTTTCTAGGATATTAATATCCTGCTTTAAAAGCCAGTCTGGTTATTTAATTGTGCTTAACTGATGAAAACAAGGAAAAATGGCCACTGTGCAACTTATAATGTGGGGCTACAAAAAAAAGTGTGTCTGTGGCAACCAGGCTAAACTGTCAGAAAAAAACAAAACCCCAAAAATGTGCAGAAAAACAGCAGCTGACAAACTAGGTCATCATCCCTCTGCCAATCAGGGACCAATGTTCACACCAATTCCTTTAGTGTAAGCACCTCAGTCACCCCACTGCATCTAAACATATACGGCTGTTGCAGTTGATCCAGAAACATGTCATCAGGCTCTGCATGCACTGAATGGCTGACTGGAAAACTACAAGTATTCTAGATTATGCAACGTTTCACCTAGTCAGCAGTTTATACTAGATCAATGTAGAAAAACAGCACAGCTCCCATAAAAATAAAAAAAAGGACTATAAGAAAGCATCCTTCCTAGGAAAAAACTGGGGGGATTTTTAGCCCCTCGGACTTATTTTTTTGCACAGGTGGCGATAGAGATCCAACTTGTTTCTGAATGAAATATGTCCCTCAACGAATGACAAACACATTTACATTCCTTACCACATTCAAAAAAATTGTAAACAGGGCGAACTTTTAGGACTCTCTGCATATATTCATGGAGAATGCAGACTTCAGACTTTCCATTAGGATTGATAACAAATTCTAAAAACACAGAAAAAACGGTTAGTTGCAAAAGAAAAAAAAATGAATAAAAATAATATTTTTATAAAACATCAGGCTTTTAATAAACGCTTTTGCCACCAGCATTAACTGTACAGGATTGGTGGCAGATATTTAAATGGATACACAGAATATAAAAAAAATTACCCAATTATGTATGTTTAGTCAGGCTTATGATGATATTGAAGTTTTTGATTTAAATCGGAGTTCCAGCCCCCCCCCCATCCCCCCTTAAAAATCACCCCCACGATGATCAAATCTTATAGAATACATTCCAGCATATGCAGTAAATGTAGTCTTTTTGTAAGATAGTTCTGCAAATTACAATTACAAGCACGCTCCCATCTTCGGTGTGGGAATTGAAACCCACTTATAGCTCCTTCCGGAATACGGTGCTGCTGGCAACCCAGCATGCACCTCCCAATCTCGCGCATGCGCACAAAGCGCAGCACACTAATTGTATTGCGGAGGCTGCCCATTGACTCCTAGGATTTATGACCCATATATCCCAGGAGCCAATGGGCGGCCAGATAGAACCTTGCCGCAGCAAAGTACAGCGGAAGAGCACCTGTCTAATGACCAAAAAAGGTAATAAGCTTTGAAAAAAAAAAAAAACTTATTATGATGAATAATGGCAATGTGATCAGCAACACGGGGTAGATGAACTTCAAACACTGGGTGCAACTCTGCTTTAAATGCATGCACTCTTGGATTAAACAAACCTTTCTTTGTTGGTGCATCTTGAACAGCCAAAGTTATAAGTTTCTGATTGGCAGGTAGAATTGGTCTTTCAGATTCCGCTAACTTGCGTTTTACTTCACGATTAAACTGCCTTCTTTCTGCCCATGTCCGGAATTTCTTAACAGTAACCTGCTCAAAATCAAATCTTTTCTCCAAGTAACTTCGGAAATCTTCAAGGTCTGATATAGAATAAAACATTTAAGAATGTAAATGGAAACTGTCACTTTATCCAATTTCTTGACATTGTATACTTTCAGTAAGACATCACAGTGAAACACCAATAGAAGGGGAAAAAAAAAATGTCACTTCACTGACGATGGGGCACCAATGCCTATTTTTATTTTGTAAAGGGTGAAAAGAGAAATAGTCATCACTAATACAAGCATACAATCTTATCAAAACGATGCAAAGACCCATAAAAAGCACAGCAGGCCATAGGGAAATTTTTTTTTTTTTTTTTTTTTACAAAAACGTTTATTCAAGCTTTCAAAATTGAATAAGCTCTTAACATACAGAACAGGGTGGTACAAAGGACAGATTTATGGACTAAACCTGTAACTTTGTTCACATTCAGTATATTGAATCTTGTGCAAACTAAAGCCTGGTACACACTACAAGTTTTTTTTGTTCAACCTAGCGGGTTGAACGAAAATAATAAAAAAACTGAACTGTCCGGTTGGAGGCGCTGTGCTCACTATGCAAAGTAAGTACAGCGATCTCCCTGCTGAGCCGTTGTGTTCAGACAGTGGGATGGCCCCCCAGCCAGAACACTCCGATCAGCGTTCTCGGCCATTGCCTGAGAGTGCTGATCGGGAGTCAGTCAGCTGCTGGTATTCAGCATGCTTGTCTGACAGAAGCTGGCCAAATGGCCAGCTTCTGTTGAACAGACAGATATATACATGGACCGAACGTTAGCCGTTTTTTCTTTGAACCGGCTGATGTCTCCCGACATTCTGCCCATGTGTAGAAGACTTTAGTGTCTAAAGATTACAATAATGAAAATATTGCATGTAGTCATATTAAATGTCATCAAGCAGAATGCTAGTTTTTTTTTTTTCTAAAGCAGGGCACATAAACCCATGATTTGTTAAAATAACGTCGCAATGTAAAAAAAAAAAAAAAAAAGAGATAGGCCCCCTATGGGAGAAAGCGTTTCATATCATGGTGATAAGCTGCCTTAATGTATCCCACAAATAGTCACAGTTCTATACTGGTGCAGCTCATAAAATTAGAATATCATCAAAAAGTTAATTTATCTCAGTAATTCAACTCAACGTGAAACGCACATTTTATATAGATGTGTTACACACAGTGATATATTTCAAGCGTTTCTTTCTTTTTTATTTTGAGGATTATGGCTTACAGCTAGTGAAAACCTAGAATTCAGTATCTCAGAAAATTACATAAGACCAATTAAAAAATGATTTTTAATACAGAAATGTGTGTACTGGTACTTTTGGCAGTGTGGGCAGGTGCCAGGTCCTGCTGGGAAATGAAATCAGCATCTCCATAAAGCTGGTCAGCAGAGGTAAGCATGAAGTGATCTAGAATTTCCTGGTAGAGGGCTGCGCCGACTTTGGACTTAATAAAACACAATGGAACACCAGCAGATGACATAGCTCCTCAAATCATCAGGGACTGTGGAAAATGTGCATTTCATTTAGAAGTCAAAGTCCTAGACTCTGGAGGAAGAGTGGAGAGGCACAGAATACAAGTTGCATGAGGTCCAGTGTGACGTTTCCACAGTCAGTGATGGTTTGGGGAGCAATGTCATCTGCTGGTGTTGGTCCACTGTGTTTTATCAAGTTCAAAGTCAGCGCAGTCCTCTACCAGGAAATTCTAGAGAATTTCATGCTTCTCTCTGCTGACCAGCAACCACACTAACTTCACCAAATATGTAGTAATGTGCTACTACTTCTGCAGCCCCAAAAGCAATTTGAGCACATGCAGATGTAAATTCAATTTGGTGTTTGATAGCGCCTTCATTTAACCAGCTGGTAATTCTTCTGGGCATTATATATTTGTGGGGCATTTAGTCGTCGCTGACATATTTTCGTCTCATTCCAAGCCATCTAATGCTTTAACTCCCAAGCCATTTAATGCTTTAACTCCCTTTCCCACTCGAACCTATGTGCCTTGTCTTTGTAATGGAAATGCGGGTGTTATAAAGAGTGAATATGAGGCCTGCAGAGTACAGTTTTTTTTAGGAAGCGCTCTACATATTTTTTAAGCGTTGGATTGTGCTCTGAGCGTTATTACAACTTAAGTTAACAGGAGGATCTTTATCGTTCTCAAGTAGTTTTTTGGACAAAGTCAACGACTGTTATAAGAAAATTGGTAAATGGATTAAAAATTGCCGTATATTACTAAGTGTTCGAAAGGTATCTACAAGTATTTTTCCGTAGTAAAGATTGGGATTGACCTTACTTTTGGAAAGTCATAGAATTTTCTATAGACCCAAATGGTAGTTACCTGTAAGAGGACAATTGAATTCAACATTATTGCGAGTCTCGTGTTAGGTTGCGAATTTTTTATACATCTCGCGAAGGATTTTTTTTGACATGAGACGTCCGGAGTATAAGTGAGAA
>BLSH010073489.1:1120546-1133542 GCA_018402905.1 Glandirana rugosa | reverse complement strand
GTCCATTACCTCTGCGTCACTGGACGTTTGCAGGGGAGGTGGTGGAGGCTCTTCATTTGGCGGCAGTGGTGGGGGACAAGCAGGTGTGAACTCCATCTCCTCGCATCCAGGTTCATCAGGGGGAGGGGGGATATCCTCACATTGCTCCATACTTAATACTAAATCTAAAGACTAAACAAAGTATGTACTTAAATTACTAATTTTAGCTTTAAAAGGCGAATGTCCAGCTTGTATAAAGCATTTTTCAACTGGGAACTCAGATGATTCAGTTAAGCTGACTACATTGCTCTTTTCATTAATGTAGACAGCCTTCAGAAATACTGTCTCTATTACTGGAAATCACAATGTATTCAGCTTAAGATGAGTACTCATTAGGCAGACATTGTGGTTCTTGAAGCTTTGTTCCTTCCTGTAGAGAAGAAAAAAAAAAAAAGGGGGAGGGTAGGGAGAGAAAAGAGTAAATATTAGAAATTTAAAGAGTAAAAAAGATTGTTTCATTTTCACATGCGATCTCTGTGCAATGCGATTTCTGCCATACAGTATGGTTGAATTTGCATCGCATTCGGACCAAACTCGCACAGGACCCTTTTTTTGGTCCGCAGCAGAATCAGTTTGCATGGGTGTTCACATGCATGCGATCCGATTCCTGTCCGAGTTTGCAGTTCGCACTGCGATATGCGAACTGATTTGGGGGTGTCATTAGCTTTCTATTGACACTCCCCACAGTTTGCATATGGCAGTGTGAACTGCCTGCGAGTCGGTTGCGATGCGGGGGAACCAACAGTTTATTCGCAGGGTTCCCGCATCACACCAGTGTGAACCGGCCCTTAGTGCTAGCCTCCCTTGAATATGAGCTAAAAAAACAGTATAACATGGCCAAACACCACAAGTTATTAAAAGATTTTAAAATGCCTATAAAAACAATGTTCATACAGCCAAGATCACCAAGCATTTTTCTGCAGAACAAGACAGGGAGGCTGTTGGTGCAGGGAAAGTACATTTCAACAGTTCATAAACAGTAGGAATAAATAGCTAGGTGGATGCAGCATCGGTGTGATACTGCATCTGTCCCCCGCTGGCTCTAAGACTGAGAGCTGAGCGATCAAACACCGCTGAACGCTCAGCTCTGTTTTCAGCCTGCAGAAAGCTGGTGACAGTCACCGGCTCTCTGTTCTGCCCCTTCAGGCTCACTGGAGTGCTGGGGGGAGTGGCTGGCTCAGGCTCTGAACAGCTCGCTGAGAGGCTGAGCTAGCTGCTGGTCCAGGCATCTGGGTGGATCTAAACCAGCGGTCTTTAAACTATGGCCCTCCAGTTGTTCAGGAACTACAATTCCCATCATGCCTAGTCATGTCTGTGAATGTCAGAGTTTTAAAATGCCTCATGGGATGTGTAGTTCCGGAACAGCTGGAGGGCCGTAGTTTGAGGATCCCTGATCTAAACCATATGGTTGGGATCTTTTCAGAGCCTGGACTGGCTGCTCTATGAAGTCAGCTGTAGCCCACTGTCAGCTGAAGACAGGTCACAGGGGTGCAGAATGAACTGCACTCCTGTGATCCATAGAAGCACAGCCAAAAACGTTTTGCCCATACTTCTCCTTTAAAGCTGAACACTGAGGAATTACAATTGCACTGCAGGGGGTTAAATGCTTGTTTTTATGTGGGGTACCAGTAAAAAATATATTCTTTTAAATTTACTTTGAACCTTGCTCCCACAGGTCCCTCCTTCCAGACAACCAGTCCCCCAAAACCTCTTCTTTGACCCTTCGTCCAGTGGTTGAAACTGTGACATAACTTACAATACAGGACTATCAGTTCTGCACTGTAAGACCCCTTTCACACTGAAGCGCTGCAAAAACGGCCGCAAAAGCGTTGGTCGTTTTTGCGGTGCATTAGCTGCTCTTTTCAGGCGCTAGCGGGACAATGAAAAAAGACCTGTTTTGCGACACTTTTGGGCAGGGGCGTTTTTGAGGCCCTTTTTAAAGCGATCCAAACATGCCCCAAAGATGCTGCTTGCACGACTTTTTACACTGCCCCAGTGTGAAAGCACACATAGAAATGAATGGGAGGCAGTTTTCAGGCGCTATTTTTAGAGAAAAAGCACCTGAAAACCGCCTCAGTGTGAGAGAGGTCTTAGTGAGGACACAGAGGGCCCACCCACAACCTTAGGGTCCTTTCACACGAACGGACAGGCTCCACTGCTCAGTGGGAATCCATCTGTTGATCCCCGCTGAGCCAGTGGATGACAGGACCGTCTGAAACGGACCTGTCAGAGCTCCGCTCTCCTCTATGGGGGATCGGATGAACACAGACCGTCTGTGAAATGACAGATGGATAGAAAATAGGGTTTCCATCCATCTGAGTTTAGCAGATTGGAGCGGATTGGATGTCAGCGGACATGTCACCACTGACATCCGTCGCTCCATAGAGGACAATGGAGCATCCGTTCAGGTCCGCCTAAAAAAAAAACAAAAAACTGACAGGCGGACTTGAATGTTGGTGTGAAAGGACCCTTAAGGGTTGGAGAAAATAACTGAACTAGCTGCCAGAGGAATGAGGAGTAAGGAAAGTAAAGTCCCTTTTTCCCTGGTACACTAGGCATAAAAGGAGCATTTAACCTTTTTTCACTTTCCTGGATTTTAGCTGAAGAAAATAAAAAATTAATTCCTAAGAGAAATTTGAAGCCTACTATTAATAACCCCTTTCTGAAAATGCTTGCTGTATGTCTCTCTTCCCGGATTTCCTTGAAGTGTACAAGAACATGCTATCCTGTGTTTTTAAAAATGACCCTTACTTTTGAAGCTCCTTCTGCCATGGGATTCACCTGTCCATCCTGCCTAGATAGCAGGACGCCCGGCTATTGGATGCGTAGCCCAGCACAAACAGGCAATTGGCTACAAGAAAGCCAAGTGTTTAAAGGAGAGGTATGGCCTGGGCTCATTTGGCCATACTTCTCCTATGGGTCACAGGAGTGCAATCAGTTTTGCACTCCTGTGACCCGTTTTCAGCAGAGAGCGGATAAAAGTCCGCTCTCTGCTGACCTCACTGGAGTCAGGACAGGCCTTGCGTCATCACGACTCCAGAAGTCGGGATCTGCCAGGTGCCTGGATCGACAGCTGTCTCAGCGAGCCACTGAGAGCCTGAGAGGGCCGATCCCCGCCCCTCCACAGCTCAGCGATCCAGTGAGTGTGGAGGAGCAGAGAGGAGAGCTGCCGATTGACAGTCAGCAGCTCTCCACTCAGGAATCTGTGAGAACCGAGCAATCGGTGTTTGATGGCTCGGCGCTCCGTGAGAAGACGCCGGGGGACAGATGCAGTATCGGACTGATGCTGCATCCATCTAGGCAAGTACAAATCTGAAAAAAAAACACCATACTTCTCTTTTAACCTCTGCTAGGCACTTGAGCATTAATGCATTTCATTGGTCATAATTATAATTTATTCTGGGCACTGAAATGAATTAACACCCAAGCGTTTGACGTGCCTAAATGTGTTACACGAGTTTACAGGTATCAAGCGTTTTTTTTCCCCAAAACCCCGCTGCCAAGAAAAAAAGGAGTCTATGTGTGTTAGCAAAACATCCTGTGTGCTTGAGGCCTAAATAGTCATTTCTGGCTGTCCAGTGTGTCCACTATTGTAATGAAGCATGATAAGCTCCAAAAACTTTTTTGTGCACTCCTGTACGGTCGCATAAAAATGAAAGACCCTGTAAACGACTTAATAGAAATAAATGGATAAAAGCAAATAAAAAGCAGGTATATTATTTGATTACTTGGAGCATTTTCATTTCCCTAAAAAAAAAAAAGTATTAAAACTTCCTATGCGCCTCTGAACTTACTAGCAAATTCGACAAGTCCGTTCCCTATCATAGCCCCCTTCCTCCTTTCAATGATAGTCCTCTCCTCTTCTAGACGTGTGTAATAACTGTTTATGCTGGCCCAGCTCCTCGATCCGCTAACACCATCATAATTTAAGCAGCTGGGGAATGATTGACCACTTCACCTCTGGAAGGTTTTATCCCCATTATGACCAGGCCATTATTTGCGATATGGCACGGTTTGTCACAATTGTGCGGTCGTGCGATAATGTACTTAAGTAAAAAATGTCTCCTTTTTTTCTCCACAAAAAGCTTTCTTTTGGTGGTATTTGATCACCTCTGCGGTTTTTATTCTTTGAGCTATAAACATATACATATTCTTGGTAAAAAAAAATCCCAATAAGCATATATTGATTGGCTTGTGCTAAAGTTATAGCATCTACAAACTATGGGAGATATAGATGTAAAATTTGCTGTCCCCTCAAAAATACTCCACACACAGCCATTAATGTCTAAACCGCTGGCAACAAAAGAGTACACCCCTAAGTGAAGATGTCCAAATTGGGCACAACGTGTCAATATTTTGTGTGGCCACCATTATTTTCCAGCACTGCCTTAACCCTCTTGGGCATGGAGTTCACCAGAGCTTCACAGGTTGCCACTGGAGTCCTCTTCCACTCCTCCATTACCTCATCATGGTGCTGGTGGATGTTAGAGAGCTTGCGCTCCTCCACCTTCTGTTTGAGGATGCCTCACAGATAGGGTTTAGGTCTGGAGACATGCTTGGCCAGTCCATTACCTTTACCCTCAGCTTCTTGAAGGTGTGTTTGGGGCCTTATGTTGGAATACTGCCCTGCGGTCATGTACGAAAGCCTCATAAAAATGCACAGATTTTTGGTCAAACGAACGTCCAACTTTTGTCCAAATTGGGTGACGGTAGTTTGGTCTAGCGTACTGACGTGAGTCAAGTAATCGGCCAACAAAGCCGAATGTAGTGATGTGTTATGAGCGTATAACAAGGAAGTTTAGGTGAATGTGATTTGTAAATTACGAACACAGGTTACATGACCGAACAATTCCTGGATTCCGAGCATGCGCCTTTGTACTTCAACTTTTTGCTGGCTAACTTCTGTACACACGAGCCAACAATCGACCAACACTTTGTTGGCCAACACAAGTTTTCTAGTCTAGTCGTCCAACTTCTGTTGGACGACTATTGGAAATTGGCTGTAGAATCGTGCATACACACGATCGGATTATCAGCCAACAGACCATTGTTGGCCAACAATCGGACCGCGTGTACAGGCTTTTAGTCTTCTTGTCTCCAGCAAACTGTTTGCTGGCTTTCTTGTGCATCATCTTTAGAAGAGGCTTCCTTCTGGGATGACAGTCATGCAGACCAATTTGATGTAGTGTATGGTCTGAGCACAGACAGGCTGACCCCCCCAACCCTTCAACCTCTGCAGCAATGCTGCCAGCACTCATACGTCTATTTCCCAAAGGCAACCTCTGGATGTGAAACTGAGCATGCGCACTCAACTTCTTTGGTCAATCATGTTGAACTTCCAGTGGCCAGTATAAGAGTCAGAGCGATAACACCAAATTTAACACCTGCTCCCCATTCACACCTGAGACCTTGTAACACTAAGTCACATGACACTGGGGAGGGAAAATGGCTAATTGGGCCCAATTTGGACATTTTCATTTAGGGGTGTACTCACTTTTGTTGCCAGAAGTTTAGACATTAATGGCTGTGTGTGGAGTTTTGAGGGGACAGCAAATTTACACTGTTATACAAGCTGTACACTCACTACTTTACATTGTTGCAAAGTGTCATTTCTTCAGTGTTGTCACATGAAAAGATATAATAAAATATTTACAAAAATGTGAGGGGTGTACTCACTTTTGTGAGATGCGGTATTTTTTTTTTAACTAGTAATGGCTGCGATCAGCGACTTATAGCGGGACTGCAATATTGGGGCTTTTTGGGGACCAGTGACACTAATGCAGTGATCAGTGCTAAAAAATATGCACTCACACTGGCTGGGAAGGAGTTAACAGAGGCAATCAAAGGGTTACCTGTGTGCCTAGGTTGAGCATTCTCACTTTGGGGTAGGTGCTTTGTTTGATTTAAAAAAAAAAAAAACGCAGATCGGCATTTATTGATTGGTTTGCGCAAAAGTTGCCGCGTTTACGGATGAGAATTCATTTCTGGGGTTTTCATTTATTTATTTTTTACTAGTAATGGCGGCGATCTGTGATTTTTAGCGGTACTGCGATATTACAGCGGACATGTCGGAACATTTTGACACTTTTTTAGGACCATTGGCATTTATACAGCGATCAGTGCTATAAAAATGCACTGATTACTGTGCAAATGCCATTGGCAGTGAAGGGATTAACCTGCAGGGGGCGCTCTAAGGGTTAACGGTGTTCCCTGGGCGTGTTCTAACTGTCTTAGTGTTTGACTGGCAGGCGCCGTCAGATGACCTGCGGTTGACGGTCAGCAAGTGGTTAAAATTAGTTTTTTTGGCTGAAGTTACACTTAAAAAAATTTCCCTGTTCCGACTTACAAACAAATTCAACTTAAGAACAAACCTACAGTCCCTATCTTGTTTGTAACCCGGTGACCACCTGTAATATGAAAATAGTTCATCTGCCCCCCTACAGTGCCCACAGCTTTTAAATCTTTTACATTAAAATATTGTCACTATATACCTCTTTTGCTGATCAGTATACCACGGTTTCCTGATAATCTGCACATTTTCTCCAGTGTTGTGCGTCCGATAGGAGATTTCCACTTCAGCCTATATACATGCCCACATGTGTGATGTCAATATCATGTGACCTGGCTATCTCTGAGAACAATACATGTATCTCTCCAGCATCAAAGACATGACTGAGCATGTGCAGGTGGGCTAGTGTGCCCATGAGAGCTGCTTTTCTCTAGACAATGCAGGGAGGGGAGTATCTATACATACAGGATAAAAGAGGCTTTTTACACAATGCAGAGGATTAACCCCTTAAGTTACACAGTGAGTCTAACAAGCATGCTATGCTGCATATACAGACTGATTTTACTGTTGTGGGTTTAGTAACAATTGCAATCACGTTCATTGCACGTATCACCTCCTCACCACCTGTCAAACACACTGTCACTGTCAAAAATGCTTTTTTGAGAGGAGCAGCAGTGCCTGCTGCACGTGAATGAGCTGCTTTCAGAAAGTGTACCAAACTCACAGGATATAATAGAAGTCTTTGGCTAAGAGCAGCAAACCCACAGGTACACTCCACTATACTCATGGAGTGGGCAAACCACAGCACATCAGTGTGAAAGCAGCTCTAAACTAGAATGCCCAGTGTATTGCTTCACACTGATGTGAAGTTCTCTCCTTTACTGCTGCTGGCACCACTCTGAAGATGGCTAACCGGGATAAGAGGTAGAGTACAGTTGGGATCACTCCACATGGGACAGGAGGCATCGGCTTATGCGGTTCTTGCTCTACAGACCTAACGTTACAAGTAGTCCCTCTGCATTGCATTCTGTTTGATGCTCTGGGATAGCAGGTCAGCAAGCCCAGACCGCGATCTACCAGTCACCTGTTCATGACCTACTGGTAGATCACAATCTATAGGTTGCGGACCCCTGGTATACATTAACCAAAAATCATTCGTTCTGTTCACGTACAAGAAAAAAATTAGTTTGTCCTTTCAAAATTTTTTGCTTTGAAAGTCTGAAATTAGATGTCAAAAGTTGTGTACACAGTATACAAAAATCAAACGATCATGCCTCATACTGAATTTTTCTTCAGATTTTTTTCATAGTGTGTACATTTTTGTTTATTAAAAATCTTACAAGCATACAGCTCGTTATTAAAACATAATTTACATATATACAAAAATAAATAAGAAAGAATATATACATAAACAAAAACAAACAGGCTTACATCAGATTAAAAAAAAAGGGAGCATACCTAGAACTATATACAAAGAAACATAAATTTTACTACTGGCAAACTACAACATTATGCAAAACAAAGCCATAACCTCCACCTAAACACCCCTCAGGCTAAGAAACTATTAAACATGCATGCAGCCTTTTTCCAAAAATCTGATCTTATAAAAATCTCGGGGATGTGAAAGGACAGAAAGAAAAGCCACACACCCAGAGAGACTGACAGCAGCTACGGGGACCTGACATTCCTCCACGCCTTTGTCCAGGCCCCCAGCCCCCACCTGTCCCTCTCAAGCCCCCAAATCTTCCCAACCTCACCCAGAATGTCGTGCACCACCACCTTGACAGGAAGGACTTTTTTCCGAGTGGAAAACTGACACCGTGCATTCCACGTGAAGAAACGGACCACTAGGCTAACTAGAAAAAGGGTCTCAAAATCAAAATCTCAATGCGACTCAAAAGCCCCATACGACCACTCCGCATAACTCAAGCGGGAAAGGATAGGGATACCCAGAGCCCCACCCACCCGCTTATAGACTTCTATATTGAAGGGACACTGAAGCAAGAAATGGTCCGTCTCCTCCACACCGCCACACTCCACTCCTGGACAACCACGGTTCTCCGCAGAGCGATGCTTCAGGTTGCCCTTCACATAGAGTCTGCCATGGAATGAGCGCCAGGCTAAATCCCGAAACTTTAAAGGGATTCTTTCTAGATTGAGCAAACACAGACCCTCCCCCTCAGTGTTGCCAACCGCCAGTAAATTTACTGACAGTTTGTAAAAATCAGTGATTTTTACAACTGTCTATAAATATCTGGGGTCTGATAATTTGTCATGCTGTGCTGACTTTTTAAGTGTAAACCGGGCAAATGAATTGCTATAGGTATTGTCAGTGTTTCCATGTTGTGTTTAAATATCAATTGTCTTAGTTTTTAATAGGAATTCAGTTATTTTTTAGGTTGCCAGTAAAAAATGTGCTCTGCCAGTAAGATTTTCCATGATTTGCCAGTAAAAAACGCTGCGGGAGGTTGGCAACACTGCTCCCCCTCATAACAGGGCCTGGGCAATCCCTCAAGGCCAGTGGCTCGCGAAGGGCAGATTCAACAACCCTCCTCTCCAGGGCTTTCCTAGGAAGAGACTTAATATCCTCCGCCATCACTTGCCACTGCCGAAGCATTTGCAGGCACGGAGCAACACAAGCCGGGAGCTCACCATGTCGGACCCTCAGGCTTTTCACTGGCCCACCATTCTCCCAGCTTCGCAGAAAAGGCCTAAACCAGAACTGAAAAATACCAACCCACCCAGGCGGTTCTCCTCTGCCAGCATGTTTCCAAAATGATGTTTCAAAAACATCAGAGAAAAGAATACCACCGGGTTGACCATACCTAGGCCACCCATCTGCCTGGGAAGGTCCAGACCTCTTAACGAGATTCAGATTGTTCCCCCATAAAAGCTGGAAGAAACAGCTGTAGATCTTCGCATAGAGAGACACTGGCAAAACACAGACAAAGCTGACATACAGAAATACTGGGATCAGGTAAGTTTTAATCAGGTTAATTCTTTCCCTGTAAGAGAGTTTCCAATCCTTCCAGCTGGCAACCTTGGCATCGGCATCTTGTAGCCTGCTTTCCCAATTTGGAGGCCATAATCACCGGGACCAAATTTGATGCCTAAAACTTTAATTTCCTGCCGGGGCTCTGGGAAGACGTCCGGAAGCTTGAAGTGGTCACCCTACTTTCCCATGCAAAAAACTTCACTTTTATCCTGATTGATCTTTGAGCCAGATGCCTCAGCATACTGCTTCATCACCGAGACCACCTCCTCCGCCTCCTCTGTCCCAGAAACGAAAACAGACACGTCATCAGCATAAGCCACGACCCTCAGAGGGGGCTCACCAGGAATGCCCAACGGCACCCCACACAACGGTCCGCTCTCTAACCTCTTGATGAAGGGATCGATTGCAAACGCATATAGCTGAGGACTCAGAGGACACCCCTGACGCACACCTGAGCCAACTTCAAAAGGCCGTCCGATCCAACCATTCACAAGCATGAAGCTTTCAGCCCCTCTGTACAAGGTCTGCAGCCAATCAAAGTTCATAGTGTGTACCCTCCAGCATAAAAAAGACAACTTCGCATGTGCAGGTGGGCTAGTGTGCCTGTAAGAGCTGCTTTTCCCTAGATAGACAATGCAGGGAGAGGAGTATCTATGCATACAGGAGGGGCCTTTTCCCCTCCGTTTTCACCTGATCTGGCTAGTAACACCTCCTGTATAAGGCTTCATGCACACAGGACGTTAAAAAAACTTCCTAAAAACATCAGTAGCTTATTAGTGATTGATTTCAGCTTTTACCAGCGTTATATTACCGGCGTTTTTAACCACTTGCCGACCCCCAACCGCAGGTTGACGGCGACAAGATGGCTCTATTAGGCAAATCGCCGTCATATGACGGTGGCTGCCAGATCGGGCACTGTGAGCGCGCGCCCCCGGAGGCGAGCTCACCGCGTCCTTGGGGGGGGGGATAGCAGGGAGCGGGTAGGGCGGACTCTATCTCCGCCGGCTACCCACGATGCCCCCCCCTCCCCGCAGTGAAAGAACGGAGATCCGTGCATGTAAACACGGATCTCCGTTCTGTGAGAGGGAGAAGGGCTGTGATCTCAGCCTTCCTCTATATGGAAGCCGTGATCACTCCCCTCCCCCTGCCAGTCAAACACTAATACAGCTAGAACACGCCCAGGGAACACAGTTTACCCTTAGAGCGCCCCTGCAGGTTAACCCCTTCACTGCCAATGGCATTTACACAGTAATCAGTGCATGTTTCTAGCACTGATCACTGTATAAATGCCAATGGTCCCAAAAAAGTATCAAAATGGTCCGACATGTCCGCCGCAATATCGCAGTACCGCTAAAAATTGCAGATCGCCGCCATTACTAGTAAAAAATAAAAATTAAAAACCCCAGAAATGAATTCTCATCCGTAAATGCAGCAACTTTTGCGCAAACCAATCAAACGCCGATTGCGATTTTTTTTTTATGAGAAATATGAATATAAAAAAATGTTTTTTATATTTTTTTTGTATTTGTATTTTAAGTAAGAAATTTGTTTTTTTTTTGCAAAATTGTCGCTCTGCTTTTGTTTATAGCAGCGATCAGAAATGACGCAGAGGTGATCAAATACCACCAAAAGAAAGCTCTATTTGTGGGAAAAAAAGGACGCCAATTTTGTTTGGGTACAACGTCACATGACCGCGCAATTGTCTGTTAAAGCGACGCAGTGCCGAATCGCAAAAAGTGCTCTGGTCCTAAAGTGTGAAATCCTTCCAGGGCTGAAGTGGTTAAAGGGCCAGCATTTTTTTTTTCCCCCTCAATTGATCTAAAACGTCCAAAAACGCTGGGGATCGGCGCTTACCTGTGTTTTTGAGCGTTTGAACGTTTTTACAGCTTTAAAACGTCTCTCCAAACCCACTGGTCTTGGGGTTTTTTTTACAGCTCAAAAACGTCACTGCTAAAAACAGTTGATAACAGCCTATGTGTGCATGAACACATAAGATAACATGATGGAGGGTTTATTGACTGTAGAAAAAAAGTCTGCAGCTAAAAACAGCTGCTGAAAAACAGTCAAAAAACGTCCTGTGTGCATGAGGCCTTGGAGTGCCTTCACTTTGTATGGGGGCACCTTCAGACAGCAGCACTGTTAATCTGGAGGGAGGAAAGTATTAGATTTACTGGAAGATTTAGATACACTAACAAAGTCTCATCTCTGTAAAAATGATGCATTCTGCTGGAGAGCTTGTTCGTGTGAAAAACAGACTTACTGGCTGGATCACCAGGTTAAAAATAAAAGAAAGCCTAAAAATGAAAATGAATGCAGCCGTCTAAGAATTGGTAAGCTGAAATATAACGCATAGGTGTGCGCAGCCTATTGCATTAGGGCAGGGCTTGACAAATTTGCTTTGAATCTAGGAGCCAGCTAAAAAAGTTAGGAGCCAGTTTTTTTTAGCGTAGTGTGGGGTTTTCAGCACCCGGGATAAGGCGAGTAATTTGCGCCCCTAACCTTAACTTACTCACAGCAGAGCAGCCAGTCAATAACTCCACCATCGTTACATCAGGGTTATAGGCTGGCCAGAAAGAGTGACACTAAAAACCTGTTATGGGGGAAACTCCTTATTATGCTGAATGTATCGTGACTGTGATCTGTAAAACACCCTCATCTGCTGCCTAATGGAGCTTGGCAAAAACATTTCTCTACTGCACATCTAAATAAACTCTTAATGACACTTTAAATTAAAATCCAAAAAAAGATGTAAGTATTCAAACGCTGCTGATCTTCTGCTGCCTCTTTGCAGCCACTTCCTGCCTGCATGCGTTTCCCCCACGGTGAATATTCATTGCTCTGGTGAGTTTCCGGTCACCATGAAATACTGCAGCTCAGGTGCATAAAGAGTGGTAATTGTTGATGGTACACGGGGCTTTATCACATTTTTTAAGCTTAGAATAAAGATCATGATTCTCGCGGTGTAACATCATCTGTCACATTATACAAAAAATTAGGCAAACTTTACGGTGTTTTTTTTTTTTTTTCTTAAATCATTAAAGTGTATTTTTTCCAGAAAAGATTGCATTTTAAAGACCGCTGCGCAAATACCAAGTGACATAAAATATTGCAACAGCTGCCATTTTATTCTCTAGGGTCTCTGCTAAAAAATAATATATAATGTTTGGGGGTTCCAAGTAATTTTCTAGCAGAAAATAGTTTTTTTCTATTTGTAAGCAACAAATGTTAAAAAGTTTAGTCTTTAACCACTTCCTTACTGGGCACTTAAACCCCCCTCCTGCCCAGACCAATTTTCAGGTTTCAGCGCTGTCGCATTTTGAATGACAATTGCGCGGTCGTGCGACGTGCTGGCGCGTTAACAGTAAGTTTTACGCTGTCGCGACTTTGGACTTTTAACCAGACCCGTCCTCCCCCCAAATTCACGGGTCATTCCTTCACCAATTTCTGATTTGAAAAATTGTAAACAACGAATGTTTATCTTTTTTTGATAAAAGACGATCTTTTAATGAACCTTGGGGGTTTGTAATATATAATAAAAAATCGTCTCTGGGATCTCTTATTTTACCGTCGACAACGTTATAAAATACAGTGAACCATAAACGCGTCGCCAGAAATTTTACGTTAGAAAAGACCTTTTTTATGTGAAATTACTAAATTCTTTTTTTTTTTTTTT
>BLSH010073489.1:1064310-1096108 GCA_018402905.1 Glandirana rugosa | reverse complement strand
CTCCAACTCAGGAAACTCTTAGAATTATAGAGTTAGGACTGTAGTACACTGGGGTGTTGTGACGTGGCCTCTGCAGCTTATGCATATATTTGCAAATGTGTGCCAACGAAACCCCTTGTTTTTAACGTGAACTGTTAGACAGGGTAAATTTGATTTGTTGCAGGCTGGCTGGTACGTGAGCTGGGAATTTTCATTTGTTGTTTTTTGACATGCGTTACCCTTCCCTGTGCTCCTTGCTGTAAAGGCCAGTTATAGGTTGGGGTGGTTGCCATTTGTTTGTACTGTTGGTTGGTGAATTGGTAAGGGGATGCAGTGGATACCTTTGCTGCCATTGTGCTATAGCTGGGTGTCCAGAGTCCTTATAACTTTGTGGCCATACTGTAAAGATGACTGCAAGAGCACAGCACAGACTGCTCAATGAGAGGAAGAAGAATCCTAGAGTGTCAGCTAAAGACTTACAAAAGTCTGTGGCATATGCTAACATCCCTGTTAGCGAATCTACAATACGCAAAACACTAAACAAGAATGGATTTCATGGGAGGATACCACAGAGGAAGCCACTGCTGTCCAAAAAAAAACATTGCTGCACGTTTACAGTTTGCACAAGAGCACCTGGATGTTCCACAGCAGTATTGGCAAAATATTCTGTGGACAGATGAAACCAAAGTTGAGTTGTTTGGAAGAAACACACAACACTATGTGTGGAGAAAAAGAGGCACAGCACACCAACATAAAAACCTCATTCTAACTGTGAAGTATGGTGGTGGGGGCATCATGGTTTGGGGCTGCTTTACTGCGTCAGCGCCTGGATGGATTGCTATCATCGAAGGAAAAATGAATTCCCAAGTTTATCAAGACATTTTGCAGGAGAACTTAAGGCCATCTGTCCAGCAGTTGGAGCCCAACAGAAGATGGGTGTTGCAATGGGACAACCACCCAAAGCATAGAAGTAAATCAACAACAGAATGGCTTAAACAGAAGAAAATACGCCTTCTGGAGTGGCCCAGTCAGAGTCCTGACCTCAACCCGATTGAGATGCTGTGGCATGACCTCAAGAAAGCGACACACCAGACATCCCAAGAATATTGCTGAACTGAAACAGTTCTGTAAAGAGGAATGGTCAAGAATTACTCCTGACCGTTGTGCACGTCTGATCTGCAACTACAGGAAATGTTTGGTTGAAGTTATTGATGCCAAAGGAGGTTCAATCAGTTATTAAATCCAACATACGTTTTCCACCTGCACTGTGAATGTTTACATGGTGTGTTCAATAAAAACATGGTAACATTTAATTCTTTGTGTGTTATTAGTTTAAGCAGACAGTGATTGTCTATTGTTGTGACTGAGATGAAGATCAGATCACATTTTATGACCAATTTGTGCAGAAATCCATATCATTCTAAAGGGTTCGCATACTTTTTCTTGCAACTGTATATGTGCTTCAACTCAGGAAACTTTAAAAATCGGGGCAGTTGCCATTTGCTTGTTATTCTAATTTTAGATCCTGGTCTAAACAGTTCCATCTTTTTTTATCCTGGTTTCAAATGTTGGATCTATTTTTAGATCCTGGTCTCTTCTGTTGGATCTATTTTTAGATCTTGATCTCTTCTGTTTGATTTATATTTAGATCCTGTTCTCTTCTGTTCGTCTATATTTAGATCCTGGTCTCTTCTGTTTGATCTATTTTTAGATCCTGGTCTCAACTAAGCTGAAACAATGAATCAAAATAATCAATTATAATTCATAATAAAAATAGTTGTCAACAATTTTCATTGTTAAAGTGGTTGTCAAGTCATGACAACCACTTTGAACTGCGGGTAAGCCTACAATAAGGCTTACCTGTAGGTCCAGGAAATATCTCCTAAACCTGTACGGTTTAGGAGATATCCCCTGTATCTGCATGTGCCGACATCATTGGCACATGCGCACTGAAGAATCGGCACCCGGGGTAGCCCAGGGTGCCTTTTCTTCTGTATTCGTGCGGTAAATGACGTCAGCGCGGCTCCGCCAATCACAGCTGGAGCCCGCGCTGTGATTGGACGGAGCCGCAGACCCAGAAGACTGATGTCGCCGGTCACAGCGGTTTGCTGAGACCGCTGCAACAGCTTCGTTCCGAGTTAAGTGTTTCATAATGAGCTGCATTACTAGCTCATTATGCTTTTGCTTTGCAGGTTTTTTTTTGTGGGTGGCTGGGGACGACTTTACAACCACTTTAATTAGTTGGTCAGCCGATTAGTTGGCTCCCATATAGAATGCATTATTTGTTTACATGTCAGTATGAACAGTGTACTGAGCTGCATTATGTATACTGAGCTATATGTCTGCTGAACTATGTATACAGTACATTTCAGTAAACACAGTGCATACAAACAGCTGAGTACACCATCCATACATGTCAGTAAGTGCCTGAGAACTTGTGAATGTGAAGGTGTGAGGAGCAGTGTCTCATGGGACATATAGTCTAGGGCAGGGCCATCGATAGGGAGGTACCACTGAGCCTTCTATAGTGGGCCCCGGCACACGGGGGAGGCCCAGACAGCAGGGAGATCGATGCAGCAGGGTGGGGGGACAATTACTGAACAATGCACTGTGTTTCTGTCTCTACCTCCAGCAGCTGAAAGCTGGTTTCTTCCCTCTCTTTCCCTCCAGCAGCTGAAAGCTGGTTTCTCCCCTCTCTTTTCCTCCAGCAGCTGAAAGCTGGTTTCTCCCCTCTCTTTCCCTCCAGCAGCTGAAAGCTGGTTTCTCCCCCTCTTTCTCCTGTTGGCTTTCAGCTGCTGGAGGGAGTGACACAGACACAGTGCATCGTTTTGTAGTTGTTTCCCCCTGCCCTGCCACACCGATCCCCCGCCTGCTTTTGATTCCACATTGTGTGTCTGGGCCCCCCCATCCCTCTGCAGGGTTACCCTCTTCCCTCTCCCTAGCTAGCTGCTGCGGGTACACGGGGATGAAGAGAGGGGGAAGGGGTCAGTAAATATGTACTGGCCCCTTCCTTTTCTGAATTGGATACAGTGAGCAATCAGTACCGATTGCTCCTGCTTCCATTTATAACTGAAGCATCGTAAACCGTGTTTAAGATGCTTCAGTTTATGAACAGGAGCCTCTGTCTTCTGTTCATTTAAATTCAGTGCAGCTCAGGCTACAGAGAAAGGAATTGAAGATTCTGTGTTTGTCTCAAAGGTGAGATGTAAAGCAAATTTTTTAAAAATTGGAAAAAAGAATTTAAAAAAGGATGGGCTCCTTCACACGGGTTCTCTGACCCATTCAGTGTGAATGAGTGGTTTGCTTGTGTGGCTGGAGCGGACTGTTACTCTATGGCCCTAATTTGATAAGTGTGCAGGTGCAGGTGAGTGGCCCCAAATATACACTGTCTGTGTTTGGGGTCGTACACCTACACCCACACGCCTGTCAAATTAGAACCGGCAGCTGTGTTCATACAGCTGCTGCATCCCCATAGTGTAACATAAGCTGCCTGCACACAGCAATAACCATATTTAAAAAAAAAAAAAAAAACACTGATCCAAACTGTACAGGACACAGCACCTATGTGATCTCATTTACACGCTGGGCTTTATTTATTAACTGCTGTTATTATTGCTGTTTTATCCTTTAAATTTAGCACAAATTTAGAATTGTGTAAGTTATGTTATGTTTGTGTTCGCTAATAATGATTTTTGTGTATTTTTGGTGTGGGGTGGAGGGAAGATGACCCTGTCAGGCAGGCTGTATGGGGCCCTGTGATTTCTAACAGCAGCCCTGGGCAGGACAAAGCAGTGATTTAACGTGATTATAAAGGCAGATGTTTCTGTACTTTCATGCATTTTTGCATAAGGGTAAGAAATCTTCTGTGACCAGCCCCCCCCCAGCCACCCCTGTATACTTACCTGATCCCAATCTCAAACCAGCGCTGTGCCCAGGAGCACCACCACTTTCTCTCTCCCTCTTCACAGGACCCAGATGCAGCAGTGAGGAGGGAGTGGGGGAGGGGCAGAGCCAAGCACACAGTGCAGATTGAGGATGCCCCACAAATGCTCAATAGGGTTTAGGTCTGGAGACATGCTTGGCCAGTCCATCATCTTTACCCTCAGCTTCTTTAGCAAGGAAGTGGTCGTCTTGGAGGTGTGTTTGGGGTCATTATCATGTTGGAATACTGCCCTGTGGCCCAGTCTCCGAAGAGAAGGGATCATGCTCTGCTTCAGTATGTCACAGTACATGTTGGCATTCATCATTCCCTCAATGAACTGTAGCTCCCCAGTGACGGCAGCACTCATGCAGCCCCAGACCATGATACTCCCACCACCATGCTTGACTGTAGGCAAGACACGCTTGTCTTTGTACTCCTCACCTGTTGCCGCCACACACGCTTGACACCATCTGAACCAAATACATTTTTTATCTTGGTCTCATCAGACCACAGGACATGGTTCTAGTGATCGATGTCCTTAGTCTGCTTGTCTTCAGCAACTGTTTGCGGGCTTTCTTGTGCATCATCTTTAGAAGAGGCTTTCTTCTGGGACAACAGCCATGCAGACCAATTTGATGCAGTGTGTGGCGTATGGTCTGAGCACTGACAGGCTGACCCCCCACCCCTTCAACTTCTGCAGCAATGCTGGCAGCACTCATACATCTATTTCCCAAAGACAACCTCTGGATATGACGCTGAGCACGTGCACTCAACTCCTTTGGTCAACCATGACGAGGCCTGTTCTAAGTGGAACCTGTCCTAATAAATCGCTGTAAGGTCTTGGCCACCATGCTGCAGCTCAGTTTCAGGGTATTGGCAATCTTTTTATAGCCTAGGCCCTAGGCCATCTTTATGTAAAGCAACAATTCATTTTTTCCGATCCTCGGAGAGTTCTTTGCCATGAGGTTCCATGTTGAACTTCCAGTGACCAGTATGAGAGAGTGAGGGCAATAACACCAAATTTAACACACCTGCTCCCCATTCACACCTAAGACCTTGTAACACTAAGGAGTCACATGACACCAGGGAGGGAAAATGGCTAATTGGGCCCAATTTGGACATTTTTACTTAGGGCTGTACTCATTTTTGTTGCCAGCGGTTTAGACATTAATGGCTGTGTGTTGAATTATTTTGGGGTGGCAGCAAATTTACACTTTTATCCAAACTGTACACTAACTACTTTACATTGTAGCAAAGTGTCATTTCTTCAGTGTTGTCACATGAAAAGATATAATAAAATATTTAAAAAAATGTGAGGGGTGTACTCACTTTTGTGAGATACTGTATTTTATCTATAAAAAAGATTTATGTTCTCTGTCCCTCCACCCTTTATGTAGCATCATGTTTGACTCCCAGTCAAAATATCCTACTTCTGGGTATAGTTACTATATATGCACTAGATTACCAAAAGAATTGGGGCGCCTGCCTTTACACACACATGAACCTTAATGGCATCCCAGTCTTAAGCCCCGTACACACGATGCGAATTTCAGATGGGAATTTTTGTTCGGCGGCCTGTCATCCGAAATTTTTACCGTTAGTATGCTCCTTTCGATAGGGATTTTGATTTTTCGTCAGACAAAAGCTGGATGTGCAAGCTATACATTTTTTTTCGTACAACTTTTTTCGTCCGATTTTCATCCCGTTAGTCCGGTTTTCGTACAAATAAAAAAAAAAAATCGCACGACTGAGAGTACACATGCTCAGAAACGAAAAATGGATGCAAAAATATTGAAAACATTACGTCACTTCTGACACTGAGTTTGGTCGTACGAAAATTTTCTTATTGTTAGTACGCTCTTCACTTTCGACATGAGACAAGCATCCAACAAAAAAACAGACGTTCTGTCATCGAAAATCGGATCGTGTGTACGAGGCTTTAGTTCGTAGGGTTCAATATTCAGTTGGCCCACCCTTTGCAGCTTTAACAGCTTCAGCTCTTCTGGGAAGGCTTTAGGAGTGTCTATGGGAATGTTTGACCATTCTTCCAGAAGCGTATTTGTGAGGTCAGGCACTGATGTTGGATGAGAAGGCCTGGCTCGCAGTCTCCACTCTAATTCATCCCAAAGGTGTTCTTGTACAAAGGGTTTTATTAATAATCAATGCAACAGTACAGCTCATGACATTGATGGTAACAGTAAAAAGTCAGATAATTATACATTGAAGAAATGTGGTCACGTCCTGAGAGATTCCAAAAATGGTCATAGAGAACAGTCAGGAGTTACTGTTGCAGTTATGAACTTCATTAGTCTGAGCTTAGTCTGAGCCAAGCTGCACCGAGTATTGAAAAGAGAAGACCTTGCAGGGTAATGGGTGCAACATGATATCAAAACAGACAGTGAATTAGTGTACAATCAAGGACATGGGATATTGCAATGTTAAAGCTTAAATTCGTAACCATCTTAGTCAAGCATAGGCCTAATGAGCTAAAAGAAGGAAATTGAGAAAGTGATGAAAGAAAGAGAGAGGCAGAAGGCCAGAGATGTAAAAGGACAGAGCAGAAGAAGAAAAGGGGAGTCCATGGGGTGGGGGGCAGATGCATATTAGATTGAGAGAAGCATAGTGTCAAATCTGGAGGGTTGAGTATAGGTGACCCAAGGTTGCCAAACCCAAAGGAATTTGTCATGGGTGTTCGACAGGATGGCCATCAATTTTTCCTTTATCATGATATCGTTCATACGGTTTTTGACCGCCTCAAAGCTGAGTACAGGTGTCTTCCAAGCCCTTGCTATGGTCAATTTAGTTGCAGTAAAGAGGTGCAGTGCACGCTGGCATTTGGGATAAAGCAATTCAGCTATTGGCTTGCACAGGAGGGCCTCATAAGGATCCTTCTTTAGATTGGTGTGGAATAAGTTGCGGAGAAGGGAGTATATTCTGACCCATAATCTGCATACCTTCAGGCATGTCCACCAGATGTGCGCCATAGTGCCCTCTTGAGAGCACCCACAGAAGCAAAAGGGAGAGTAGGTTGGAATAAATCGTGCCAACCTGTCCAGGGTGTAATACCATAGATAAAGTATTTTATATGCATTTTCTAAAATTAGAACGTTTTTGGAGCATTTGGACAATGCTGCCTGCCAGTCCTCTGCGTCCAGCTGCCTCCCCAGCTCTGCCTCCCACTGAAGGTGATAAAGTCTCAGCGCCGTTTTATTTTTTGAAGAAATTATTGCTGAGTAGATTAATGAAATTAAACCTGAAGATTGAGGTGGAGTTCTACAGAGGCTCTCAAAAGGGGTCAAGGTGTAAGGGGTGGGTCAAGACTTTATAAGCTGTTGGAGAAAGTGCCTAATCTGTAGGTAGCTATAATGTTCTCAGAGGGAATTATCGTGTGAGGATCGTAAAGCATCAAACGTGATTATTCTATTTGGGGTGAACATAGAGTGGAGGTCAACAAAGCAATTATCGGTCCACCATGAGAATTGTTGTGGGTTATCACACCCTGGGGAAAATAATGGGCAGTGCAGGAGACTAAATAGGGGTAGGTGAGGAGAGATCAGGCCCGCCAAGTATTTAATCGAGTCCCATAAATGAAGGGAATGCGCTAAGCATGGTCGAATCGTATTTGGGCGATGTATATGGGGTAGCCATAACAGGGAGGCAACTGGGATTGGGTGACAGTCCACCAGATCAATGGTGGCCCATAGCGGCATTTGATGTTTTTTGTGGAGGTGAGAAAGTGGGGCTATATTCGCTGCTATGTAAGAGGCTTGTAAGTTGGGGACCGAGAGACCACCATTGATTTTGCGGGTGTATAGAACCTGCTTATTCTGGGTCTAGTGGAACCCCAGACAAATTTCAGAATCTTGCGTTGGTGTATACGCAATGTATGAGAGGGGACAGGCAAAACACGGAAAAAATAGAGCAATTTTAGAATGCAAGTCATACGTATCGCCACTATCCTACCGAACCAGGATATCGGGAGATGGGACCAAGAGGACAATAGATCCTAAAGTTTCTGAAATAAAGGGGGGGGGGGGATTGGCCTGATAAAGTCCAGCATAAGTCGGGGTAAGCCTAATCCCCAGTTAAGGCAAGGAAGGTAACCACCGGAACGAAAAAGCATTTTTTAGAGTTGCCAGTTCCAAGGGCGGAAGGTTAAGTGACATAGCTTTCGATTTGGCCGGATTGACAGATAGACCCGAGAATGACACAAAAGTATCCAGAAGGGAAAGCAGATTGGACAAGGCAAATATAGGGTTAGTTAGGGACATCACAATATCGTCCGCAATCTTATGAGAAGTGCCCACAATTTTAACTCCTGTTATGTCCAGGCGGGAACGGATCGCTTTCGCCAGAGGTTCCATTGCCAGGATAAATAACAGTGGAGATAGTGGGCATCCTTGTCGAGTCCCCCTCCTTATGGGGAAAAGAGGCGATTCAAAGCCATAGTACTTGACTTTGGCCTGGGGGGAGTCGTATAATGCCGACCTATTGGGTTGAGGTCAGGACTCGCTCCTCCATCCCAAACTTGCTCATCCATGTCTTTATGGACAGTGCTCAGCATAAATGAGTACGCCCCAACAGATTTGTCAGAAAACCTTTACTTTACTTTTGGAATCATCATTTTCTATGGGACACTATACAACAAAATATTCTCACAAATGCGGGCAATTGATTGCAACCAAGATTTTTAATTTGCACACACAAAAAAGTATTTTTCCTAACAAATTCATTTTAGACAACAAAATCCTAATTAACAAGAATTCATCTACAGGTGACTCTCACTGTGTTGGGGGGGGGGCCAGGGAGCGGGTGCGGGGGATTCAATCGCCGCCGGCTACCCGCGATGCCCCCCCGCACTGAAAGAACGGAGGTCTGTGTAAGTAAACACGGACCTCCGTTCTGTGAGAGGGGGAAGGGCTGTGATCACAGCCTTCCTCTACATGGAAGCTGTGATCACTTCCCTTCCCCTGCTAGGGCAGCCCACACACAGTTAGAACACGCCCAGGGAACACAGTTAACCCTTAGAGCGCCCCCTGCAGGTTAACCCCTTCACTGCCAATGGCATTTACACAGTAATCAGTGCATTTTTATAGCACTGATCGCTGTATAAATGCCAATGGTCCCAAAAAAGTGTCAAAATGGTCCAACATGTCTGCCCCAATATCACAGTACCGCTAAAAATCGCAGATCGCCGCCATTACTAGTAATAAAAAAAAAACAAAAACCCCAGAAATGAATTCTCATCATCCGTAAACGCGGCCACTTTTGCGCAAACCAATCAATAAACGCCAATTGCGATTTTTTCTTTATCACAAATATGAGGAAGAATATAAATCGGCCAAAACCGATGAAAAAAAATGTTTTTTTGTATTTTTTTTTTTGTATTTGTATTTTAGCAAAAAGTAAGAAATTTGTTTTTTTTTGCAAAATTGTCGCTCTTCTTTTGTTTATAGCGGCGATCAAAAATGACGCAGCGATGATCAAATACCACCAAAAGAAAGCTCTATTTGTGGGGAAAAAAAGACGCAAATTTTGTTTGGGTACAACATCGCACGACCGCGCAATCGACAGTTAAAGCGTCGCAGTGCCGAATCACAAAAAGTGCTCTGGTCCTAAAGTGTGAAATCCTTCCGGGGCTGAAGTGGTTAACAAAGAAAACCCTTTTCCATTTCATGCTATCTGCAGTGGCATCACATGGAAGATGAAATGTCACAAGGCCTGAAAAAGAAAATAATTTCTTAATACACGAGGAAGATGAAGGCTACAAGAAGATCAGCAAAGCTTTAGGCCCCTTTTACACATACATCCGTTGATGGATGAAAAACGGACATCAATGCAACTCTATGGAAAAACGGATGACAACTGATGATCATTCATTTGCATCCGTTTTCATCCGCTTCCGTCAGCATCCGTTTTTTTTGAAGGGACGAAAGTCCTATTTTTCATCCGTCAAAAAACGGATCGGACGAAAAACGGATGTAAACAGACGAACGGTCAGTTTTTCATCCGTTTTTGCATTGGTAGTGGATGTAAAAAAAAATGATGAAAAACGGATGAAAAAACGGATGGAAAAAACGGATGGAAAACTGATGAATACTTCATTATGTGATGGAACTGATGAACTGATGAATGGTCCGTATGTGTGAAAGGACCCTTAGGCCCCTTTCACACATGCGGACCATTCATCAGTTCATCAATTCCGTCTTATCAAAGTGGATGAAGTATTTATCCGTTTTTCATCCGTTTTCCATCAGTTTTTCATCCCTGGTCATCAGTTTTTCATCCGTTTTTCATCAGTGGTCATCAGTTTTTCATCAGTTTTTTTTACATCCACTACCAATACAAAAACGGATGAAAAACTGACCATTCGTCAGTTTACATCCCTTTTTCGTCCAATCCGTTTTTTAGATGGATGAAAAATAGGGCTTTCACCCGTTCAAAAAAACGGATGTTGACAGAAGCGGATGAAAATGGATCCAATGAATGATCATCTGCTGTCATACGTTTTTCCATAGAGATGCACTGATGTCCGTTTTTCATCAGTCAGTGGATGGATGAAAAACGGACAAATGGTCTGTATGTGTGAAAGGGGCCTTACATATCAGTCAGAATACTGTAGCAAAAGTGATACAAAAATTTAACAAAGATGGAACTGCAACCATTTCACAGACACGTTCAGGCTGTCCACAGTAGTTAACACCTTGACAGGAGTGTCTTTTGATGAGAAGGGTTGAAGAAAATCACCATGCACATTCACTGCAGTTAGCTAAAGAAGTAGAAAGCCAAACTGGGGTGATTGTTTCCCGTGACACAATACGGTGTACACTGCAGAGGAATGACATGCATGGGTGTCCTCCATGAAGGAAGCCTCTCCTAAAGCCCATGCACAAAAAAGCCCGCCTAGAATTTGCCAGGGCCCATGTGGAAAAAGAAGACTACTGGGACTGTATACTCTGGAGTGATGAAACCAAGATAAATGTTTTTGGAACTGATGGCTTAAAAACTGTATGGTATTGCAAGGGTGAGGAGTACAAAGAAAAATGCATGGTGCCTACAGTGAAACATGGTGGTAGCAGTGTCTTTCTGTGGGGCTGCATGAGTGCTGCTGGTGTCGGGGAGCTGCATTTCATTGATGGTATCATGAATTTACAGATGTACTGCTTTATATTGAAAGAGAAGATGCTACCATCACTCCACGCCCTTGGTCATCGTGCACTTTGCCAAAAGGACAATGATCCAAAACACACATCTAAGGCCACTGTTGCATTTCTGAAGAAAAACAGGGTGAAAGTGATTCAGTGGCCAAGTATGTCTCCTGATCTGAACCCAATCGGGGAACACCTATGGGGAATTCTGAAGAGACACGTTGCTCTTGAAGAATGGAAAACGATAGATGTTGCAATATGTCTCAAACTTGTTCATTCCATGCCTAGAAGACTTGGTGATGTTCTTACAAATCATGGAGGTCATACAAAATACTAGATGTAGTAGTTTTTGTTGTGGGGTGTATTTATTTTTGCATCAACTAATTTGAGTAAAACTGAAGATTTTGTAATCTAAGTTATACCGTACTTTCATGTAATGGAGCTAAGCAAATGTATAAAACTCCATTTTGTCAAAAATTTGGAAATTGTTTTTGCGTTCATTGAGATATAGATTTAAATCTTACTTTTCATAAGGGGTGTACTCAATTTTGCTGAGCACTGTATATATGTATAATTATAATATTACAGTTCTGTCTGAAAATCTGCATAACAGTGTATCACATCTTTTTAAAAAAAATTCTTTTTTTTTTTAGGTTTTTATCTGATTAATCAAAACAATAATCAGCCAACTAACTAATTATGAAAATAATCGTTAGTTGCAGCCTTAGTCTCAGCTGTTCGATTCATTTCTAGATCCTGGTCTCAACTGTTCGATTTATTCTTTGAATTTTATTTTTACAAATGGTTTTGTGGACCTTTACCCATCTCTAAATTGTCACTTGCCAAAAAGAATAAAACTGGCTATAACTGAAATGAGAAAAGTAGATTTTACTGATGTCCACGTGACCAGTGGGTCTACTCTGCAACACACACAGCTCACTCTCCAATATTCATCACACCAGTTAAAGTGGTTGTAACCCTAAAAAAAAATGTTCTTGTTCCTTTAAAGCATGATATACAGCATAGTGCTTGTGTAGTGTCATTTGTCCTGTTCTATGCTGTAAAATGCCTGGTTGATCCTGCCTGTTCCTGTATCCCCCTTAGTGCACTGACCATGGTACTCATGGCTGCTGGTCCATGATACCATGGTCAGTTTACGTGCTTCCATCATCCTGGAACGGAATTGGAATGTGGTGACATAACACACTTGCAATCCATTGTTTACTCCCTCCAGCTTCATAACTGAAGGTCCATACATCGGTACAGACTTGGGGTTGGAGGTAGACAATGCAGGAATGTGTGTGTTGCACCTGCAATGCACCAATTGCTGATGCAAAGCTCTGCAGGCCTTCAATGAAAACATTTAATAAATGCACATTACATTTTCTATTAATGTGGATGCTTTTATTACATTTTTGCAAAAAGTGGAAAATGCCTTGAACATCAGAGATAGTAGAACTAGCTTCTCCAGTGGAAGGCCAGCAATGGTCTCCTCAAATCTTTCCATGTCTGTGCTCTATAAGGTAGTTTTAGAAAAAGAACACTATAAGAACCACAAAAGGTTCCTATACCTGCGCAAATGAATGTAAGGTATATACATATATATCTCTTATGGGGCTGCTCGTTGTATAGACAGGAAGGTCATGAAGTTAATGAAAAAGTGTATAAAGGAGACAGGGTTGTATAACCCCAAAGAATAGAAATGGGACTTTAATGGTGCTGGTTGGACCCAACCTCTGAAAGAACACGTCTAGACATAAATGTCCATAAAAATTTACATTTATTGATACATATTAAAAAGTTTCGCCTATAGTTGGGCTATACACAATCAGGCAGTTATATAAAATAACCCCATAAGTGCATAGTAAGTACACATTCAACCAGAAGTCAGCTCTCCCCCTTATAGGTATGTCAAAAGAAATAAATTCATAAATATGCAAATAGATAATGTCCAATGGTGATAATAAATTGCAATCTAGTCCATTCATGTAGATATCCGTAGTTCATATACTGTAAACGAATATGCAAATTCCACAAGACATCCGAGAAACAGGGGTGACTTCAAAAACCTCCAACATCACCTGTCACACACCCTACTCACCAGATGACGGTCGTCCCCATTACAGGGATCATGAGCGTCTGGAAAGATATCCAACGGTTACCAGCAAACAGCTTCCATAGATCTAGGATCTCCGTACCTCCAAAAATCCATGGGATAATGAAAAGGAAGAAGAGGATACTCCAATAGTGAAGACCATATAGTTGTTTTATTTAAAATTCCATTAAAAACAGTTAAAACATAAATGCTGTGGATCAGGAAGCAAGGGACGCCAGTTGCGCTCCACCTGCGTTCCAACGGGCTGAAGTGATGTATCAGACTACGGCCACACCCAACACATTTCGTCAGCACGTTCTAACATCATCAGGGGTCACCTCAGGGGTGCGTCCTTTATGGTCATATTATATTTTTTGCACTATATATTTTTTGCACTTTATATGGGATTTGCGCTTAATGGCGGCCCCTGGTGGCTGAACTGCACTGCATAAATTGTTAATTATTTTATTAACCCACTTTATTTGCACAATTTTTATTGGGAGCACCTTTTAAACACCTTTTTCAAGGCAGTTTTAGGTATTGATAATTGCCCCTCCTCAAAGCCTCATCCCCTCACCATCTAACACCTGCAGACAAACTCCAGCCATCTCCTCCCCACCCCTCCCATCGCTATGCAGAAAAATACCTTATTTTACAGCACCGCTGTGCGGTCACACAACCTCCCGGTGCTCTCTTTCCCTGATTTGAGGACTACAGTAGGAGGAGCTGAGGTTTCCCTCTGACATCAGCCAGGAGGAGAACGGGGAGAGGTCACGTGAGTGCACAGCAGCACTCTGAAATAAGGTATTTTGTTGCATCATTTTTAAAAAACAGAAATTGCACAGTATATCTTGCCATAAAAGAGGGGATTTCAGGATTAGTGATTAGTGACTTTGCAAGCGCTTTAAATCTGCACTCCAACACACACACAGTTCATTCCTTGGTATCCATGTCCCCAGTGAGATCAATGAAGGGATGAATATTCACCGGCACATGATTACAGATTATAATTCCTTCATGGATTTATTTGTGAAAGGTTAATTAAATAAAATATAGCTGACATTTGAGTGCAATGCAGGGTCCCTTCAATGCAACATAGTAACAGATCAACTCTGTCACCATTAGGATTAACTCATCAACACACACATGCCTCAATATTCATATCATCTGTCAGTACACACAGTTCATTCCTTGGTATCCATGTCCCCATTGAGATGAAGTTTCCATCTTTGTGGTATGGTACATTGCAATTCGGATGTGTTTGAATTGGGGTGCCATTCAAAATGAATGGTGCATTACTGTAACGCACAGATGTGAATCCCACTTAACTGGTATATTATCATTGCTGGATGGGCTGAAGCTATTGGATTCTTGAAATTCCTGAAGATCCATTCCTAATTGCAGGATTCCAGCTCCATTTAACCTCCGGCTACAATGTTTTTTTTTTTTTTTTTTACAAAGCAGTGTTGTCACCTGTCCTGTTCCATCAATTCCAAAGCCAGAATCTCCATGGGTGTATCTGTCTGGAGGATCTTTGGGAGTTTTTGAAAGATGGTAAGTGACCCCTCTGGCATCCATCAATCGACCCATTAACCAGATTAAATACTGGCAAATGCTAGCTAGGTTCCCTCGGGGCACATGACAAAATCTCAAAATCTTCATGTACTGGGAAAAAATAAAGATTTCTGATTCAGTAAATAATTATAAATGCACTAAATTGCTAACTGTCTTCCATACACTCCCACACGTGGCATGGAATATTTTTTTTTTTTTAACCAGTTTCCCATGAACAATGGTAAAGGGTATGCAGTGATTTTCTACTTAAATTACTCCTGTATTTTCTTGCCAGATTCTGCTAGGATGATTAAATTATCATATAATCAGTCATTGTCTCTGCATTGTTGTCTACTGTTACAAAGTACCTGTCTTAAGCTGATTACACACTGTAAGTTTTACCGTTCAACCCGGCGGGCTGGATGAAAAAAAAAACGGAGAAGTTGCCGTACGAACACAAGTGATGTCAGTGTGGTGATCTCCCACCCTGTGCTATTGCATTCCGATAGGGGGACTGTCCCCCCCTCAGAACACAGGTATTAGCACTGGCAAGATGATCTGGTGCTGGTCAGGTGCTGGTTCTCCAGCATGCCTGCTTAACAGAAGTCGCTCATGAAACTGGCTTCTGTAAAAGAGAGCTGTACTGTACACATGGGCTGAACGTCGGCCAGTTCCTGTCATTTTTTCCCTGTGTGTACAAGACTTTGCAGTGGTAAATATGCATTTGGCAGGCTGATCAGGTGTTGGTCAAATGCTGGTCTTCGAGCATGCCTGCTCAACAGAAGCTGGCCGTGAGACCGGCTTCTATAAAACAGACAGCTGTACACATGAGGCAGAAGTCGGCCAGTTCCTGATGATTTTTGGCCCATGTGTACAAGGCTTTACAGTGATAAACATGCATTTTTTGGTGACAGGTTCTCTTTATTGAGAAATCAGGGGTATAAAAGACCTCTGATGCCTCGCCTGCCCTCCAATGAAACTAATAGAGTGCAGATCTCACTCTGTAAGTTTATTCTCCAGCCATACTGACTAGGGCAGGGTTTCTCAACCAGGGTTCCTCCGGAGGCCGTTCGGGGTTCCTTGAGCAATGGTCAATTTCTACCTCTCAGATAAATTCCCAATGACATCATTGATATTTTTAGCTATCTGTAAGGGGGTAATTCTTCCCAATGACCACAAGTGTAAGGAGCATTCTTCCCATTGACCATCACACTAATGTATCATGAGTTGTAGATTTTTAATTTTTAGCAGGGGTTCCCTGAGACCGGAGAATTATTTCAAGGGTTCCTGTGTGTTGAAAAGGTTGAGTTGAGTTCTGAAAGTTTTCTTCAGACGATTCTGCGTCTGATAAAAGTGGTCTTAGCGGCGGATTCGCCACGAGATCACTTTTATCAGCGGCAGGAGAGGTGCCCCCCCCTCCCGCCGCTTTCTGGTCATCTCCGCCGCTTACCGGACCCGCCGGCAGCGGCGGAGATGATCCGATCCTCTCCCCCCAGTGTCCGGGATTCGACTGAGCGGCTGAAGCCGCTCACTCGGCTCCTCAGTACGGCCGGGCGGAAATGACGTCAGAAGTCAGTTCCGCTCAACGGTCTTAAAGGGACTGTTTATTTTTTTGTCCTGTCATTTTTTTCCAAATTTTTTTTTTTTTTGCATTTTAGTGTAAATATGAGATGTGAGGACTTTTTGACCCCAGATCTCATATTTAAGAGGACCTGTCATGTTTTTTTCTATTACAAGGAATGTTTACATTTCTTGTAATAGGAATAAAAGTGATCAAAATTTTTTTTTTAAAAGAACAGTGTAAAAATAAAAAGTAATAAGGGAAATAAATAATTAAAAAAAAAAAAAATTTAAAGTGCTCCGTCCCGCCAAGCTCGCACTCAGAAGCGAACACATATGTGAGTCCCGCCCACATATGAAAACGGTGTTCAAACCACACGTGAGGTATCGCCGCGATCGTTAGAGCGACAGCAATAATTCTAGCACTAGACCTCCTCTGTAACGCAAAACTGCTAACCTGTAGAATTTTTTAAACGTCGCCAATAGAGATTTTTAAGTTGCAAAGTTTGTCGCCATTCCGCGAGCGGACGCAATTTTGAAGCATGACATGTTGGATATCATTTTACCCGGCGTAACATTATCTTTCACAATATGGAAAAAAATTACCTAACTTTACTGCTTTCTTATTTTTTAACTAAAAAAACTGAATTTATTCAAAAAAATGCACGCTTGGAAGACAGCTGCGCAAATACGGTGTGACAAAGTTTTGCAATGACCGCCATGTTATTCTCTAGGGTGTTAGAAAAAAAAAATATAATGTTTGGGGGTTCTAAGTAATTTTATAGCAAAAATACCTGTTTTTAAGTAGTAACACAGAACCCAAAAAACAGGCCCGGTATGGAAGTGGTTATACTGAACTTTTTTTTTCATCACATAGGGTACAAAATATGATGCATTTTTTTGGTGACAGATTGTCAGGACCCAGATCTGTACCAAGGTGTTATGTCTGAGGATCTACTTACCTTATTTTCTAGCTTAATTCTCATGAGCCTTAAACTCCTTGCTCCTCCCATTGACTTTCCATTTAAGCCATACCGGGCGGCTCAGTGGTATAGTGGATAGCACTTTCAACTGGCAGCAATGGCTTGTTCCTAGACTATGCTTCCACTTGTTTCCAACCTGCAAACCACTTGTTACTGACCTTTGGCTTGTTTACTGACTACACTTTTGCTGTATCCCTACCTGCTACATCTGTTACCAGAACCCAGCTTATTCACCTCCAAGTGGGGCAATCTCGAGGACCAAAACCTGGCACTAGCATGAAGCAAACCTATCTCCACCATCAGGAGCTCTGGTGAAGACCAATTAGTGCTTAGTCCCCGCACCTTCAGTGAGCCTGCATCATCTGCCAGGATGACCTGCTCGTGTACTATACTTGTTGGTTGGTGGGAACCTCTCTACTGCTATAGCTACTGGTCTCTGAGCCTGACCCCTGACCATGACACAGGTTTTCTTTAACCACTTCCCGCCCGGCCCATAGACAAATGATGGCCGGACGGTGGTTCAGTTATCCTGACCGGATGTCATATGACGTCTTTCAGGATAACCCGTGGGGGCGTGCACTGCAGCGATCAGTGGTGCAGTGTGTCACGGCTGATCACAGTGGTAGCAGGAAGAGTTGTGTGTCGGCGGCTCTCCTGACAGTGCAGCCCCCCCTAAGATCGTCACCCAGGACCACCAGGGCGCCCACCCTGGACCACCAGGTAGAGCCCACCCAGGACCACCAGGGAGCCCACCCAGGGACCACCAGGTAAGGGGCACAGTGCCCAACTTGGATGCCACCCAGGACCACCAGGGATGCCTCAAAAAAAGCCATCAATGCTGCCTATCAGTGCCCACCAGTGCTACCTATCAGTGCCCACCAGTGCCACCTATCAGTGTCCAGTGCCACCTATCAGTCCCCATCAGTGGTGCTTGTGAGTGCCCATCAGTGCCGCCTATGAGTGCCCATCAGTGCCGCTTATCAGTGCCACCTACCAGTGCCATCAGTGTTGCTTATCAGTGCCGCCTATCAGTGCTGCATATATGTGCCTCATCAGTGCCACCTCATCAGTGCCAATGAGTACTGCCTCACCAGTGCCAGTCAGTGTAACCTCATCAGTGCCCATCAGTGATGGAGAAAATGTACTTATTTACGACGTTTTGTGACAGAAACAAAGAAAAACTTTTCTTTTTCAAAATTTTCGGTCTCTTTTTTATTTGTAGTGCAAAAAATAAAAACCCCAGGGGTGATCAAATACCACCAAAAGAAACCTCTATTTGTGGGGAAAAAAACATTTTGTTTGGGTACAGCGTTGAATGACTGCGCAATTGTCATTCAAAATGCGACAGCGCTGAAAGCTGAATATTGGTCTGGACGGGCAGGGGGTAAGTGTCTGGTATTGAAGTGGTTAATGAGACATCAGGGGTCTTAAATATCACTGTATTGGTGGCCAGTGACTAGATGAAACAATAACTGCCCCATCATTGGTGGTTTGTGACTGGCTGGAAAAACAATGTTCTCCAACATTGGCAGTCAGTGATTAGATGGAACAATAACCCCTCCAACATTTGTGGTCATTGACTAGTTGGAACAATAACTACCCTAACATTTAGGGTCAGTGGCTGGCTGGAAGAAAAACACCACTGACATTCAAGGTCAGTGGCTGGCTGGAAGAATAAACCCCCTCCCAGCATTGAAATGGATGGTACATTGTGCAGTGTGCACCCACACACAAGAACAAAGAACGAAATGCAATTAGAAATGTATCATGGATTAAAGCTGCACTAGAATAGTGGACCATAAACCAGTTTTATGGTAGGCTAAATTTCAGACAAGTGCAGCAAAATTCCAGAAAACAACTCATAGGGTAGCTGGAAAGGTACTTTCTGGAGCCTTTGCTGTGTAACCTCTGTGCTGCTTATCACATTCATACCCAGGCAGGTCTGAGCCTGTAGTTGGTGTGTTTTTAAATAGCTCTCCTGCATCACAAGTAGGGGTTCTCAGATCTCTGACAAAGGGGTAGAGTGGACTGGATCTGGATGAAAGCCCCAGGGGAGTGCATTTGCCACACGCAAGTGAATGGCTGTATGCAGCCATGGTCAGGTACGCATTGGCTTCTGCATCATTGTTTACCCCTTTGTGTGCATGGGGTGCAGCTCCTCCAGCTTCTACAATTCCCAGGACTCCTACAGATACCCAGGGAATTTAAATTCCACAGTTTCCCACCCTCAGGTCCTGAGAGAGACCGTGTCTGATGGGAGAGCGGGACTGGGGATGTTAGCTGTCACCAGGATGGGGTCTTCTTCTGCCATTCCTGGCGTGTGAGCCACCAGAGAATGTAAGTGTACACAAGCTCCATCTTAAGCCCCAGTGACTGCAACAGGCCCTGTGCTAATTGGCCCTGGAATACTGCCTTTCCAGTGGGGTGATCCTGTATCTTAAGCCTCCTCCTTGTACAAACATTACTGGGGCTTCTGCTGCTGCTTGAACATCCAGACCAGGGACTCTTGCGGCCTTACTTCTATGGAGCCATTCTGGAGATACCTGTGGTCAACCACCTAGAATACCAGCTACAGCCAGCCTCCTTGCTAGAGAGGTGTTACCAGAGAACCACAAGTGTTTGCACCACACTGAAGTCTACTGTACTTTTTATTACTGGCAATTACTTTTTATACTCTGTTTTCTTAGATATGGTTATACTGCTGCCACCTAGTGGCCTTTTAGGCAACTACCCCTAGGCAGCCCTGTACTACATTAGTTACACTACCGATTTGTTATACTTTGTCATTATCTTCCTACATACCCATTAACTATTTTTGGGATAATCTTCCAGTTGCATATTACTCTTTGTCTGATCATTTGGCTGATACCACTACATAATAGCAGCACAGTAATGAGCTCATCTCTCAGCCACTCTGCTTTATCCTCCTATCAACATTTTCCTTGCACTGCTTTTTCTTACACTCCAGCACTTCTATACAAGTACTGCAAGAGGCTAATACCAGGTCATATTCAGGTGTTTACACTGAAACATTCATTGATGAATTATTATTATTATTATACAGGATTTATATAGCGCCAACAGTTTGCACAGCGCTTTACAATATAAAGAGAGGCAATACAGCAACAGTACAATTCAAAACAAGAGGGTTAGAGAGGCCCTGCTCCTGCGAGCTTACAATCTAAGAGGGGGGGCTGGTGAAACAATAGGTAGGGACTGTGGGGGATGAACTGATAAGGGGAGTAGAAGACTCCGTTGTTAGCTGGAGGCAGGATAGGCCTCCCCGAAGAGATGAGTTTTCAGGGATCGCCTAAAAGTGGAAAGAGTAGAAGATAGGCGGACAGATTGGGGTAGTGAGTTAAAGAGGATAGGAGAGGCTCTGGAGAAGTCCTGGAGATGAGCATGGGAGGAGGAGACAAGGGAGCTAGAGAGCAGAAGGTCTTGGGAGGAGCAGAGAGCACGGTTTGGGTGATATTTGGAGATAAGATTGGTGATGTAGCTTGGGGCAGAATTGTAAATGGCTTTGTATGACATGGTTAAGGTTTTGAATTTTATTCTTTGGAAAATGGGAAGCCAGTGGAGGGATTGGCAGAGAGGAGTGGCGGACACCGAATGGTTTGTAAGGTGGATGAGTCTGGCAGCAGCATTCATGATATACTGAAGAGGGGATAGCTTGCGGAGAGGTAGGCCAATTAGGAGGGAGTTAGAATAGTCAAGGCGAGCGATAACAAGGGAGTGAATAAGTTGCTTGGTAGTGTCAGCGGTTAGGAAGGGACATATTTTGGAGATGTTTCGGAGGTGAAGTCTGCATGATTTGGACAGTGATTGAATTTGGGGCTGAAAGGACAGCTCGGAGTCTAGGATTACACCTGGGACCTTCGCATGAGGGAAGGGACTGATAGTTGTATTATTGATCTTGATGGAGAAGTCAGGGGGAGGGAGGGGCACGGGCTGGAGGAAAAACGATGAGCTCAGTTTTAGAAAGATTGAGTTTGAGGAAGTGGTGTGACATCCAAGCTGATATATCAGTTAGTAAGTTGGTGATGCGTGAGGAGACTGAAGGAGTGAGGTGAGGATTGCTGTGTAAATGTCACTGGCAGGAAAGGGGTTAAGTTGTAGGGGGCAATCAAGGGGTTAAATGTGTTCCCTCACTGTGTTCTGTGTGGGGGCTCGGCTGGCAGGGGTATGACAGATCTCACTGATCCCGATGACAGGGATCAGTAGATCACTGTGATGAATGAATGATTACAGAGCTGCATTCATCTGTGTCTTTTATACCTGTGTAGAGGTCAGCGAAGGCTAAATCTAACTATCCTTAAAAATGTTCCCTACCCCTTCCTCCTACCTATCCTGCATTAAAAAAAAGATCTGTGTACTTACCTATCTTTAATCTGGTCCAGTCACGTTGTCCAGCAGTTCCGGTTCTCCTGTGTCAGAGTGTCTGCTGCAGAAGAGGAGGGATTACCAGCTAGGGCTGGGCCATGGGAGCCTTTGGGTGACGTCACAGCTACAGGAATTTGTAGCCGTCCTCAAGCGCTTCCTTACACAGGGAAGCTGGAGCTGTAGGATCACGTGACTGGACCGGATTAAAAAAAAAGGTAAGTACACAGATCTTTTTTTTATACAGGGTATGCAGAATAGGTAGGAGGTGGGAGAGAACATTTTTCAAATTAGTTAGGGCCTGTTCACACTGCCAGCACAACATGTCTGCATTTTATCACAGCTCACTGCACCACATCTCCAGGATGCACTGCAGCATGAAAACAATTGTTTTGTGTGTGTCAGTTCTGGGAATCGAGCTGGAATCCCCACTCCTGTTCGTGCCGGCATTGGCACCAAGCGGCCTATTTGAACGGGCAGCACCATGTAACCGGTGCTGTCCGTTCTAGAGCGTTTAGTGTACCTGAAGCACCTAAGTATCTGTTCCTGTATCCTGTGACCCGGCTTTACCTGACTTTGCTTGATATCTGCCTGCACTGACCCCCGGCTACCCACGACTACTCTTCTGCCTGACCCCTTGTACCTCTGCCGCCAGCCTGTTATTGAACTCTGCTTGGATCTGACCATTCTTCTGCCTACTCCTCCTGTACCGCACCGTCAGCCAGTTGCCGACCCAGCCTGTACCACCTCGCTTCTTATTTGCATGAGTCTCTGTGGAACATCTCTACTAGTGAACAGTCCAGTCCTCATGCCATCCTGCACTCCCGAACCACCTGTTTGCTTTATCAGGGGTTCCTGAATCAGGGTCATAAGAGTGGTTGCTCCCTGCAAAAGCCAGACTCCACCACCAGGGGTGTGACAGCAACGGACAGCCATGTCAGAGTCTGCGCAGGGAGCACCCTCTGCCATGTGTGTCCACCTAGCACGTCTTACGCAGGCAGTCAAAAACCTGCAGGAAGGTTACACCTGGCTGGAAGAACAGGTACGAGAGCTCTCTGCACCAACTGCTCCTGGGGCTGGACAACCCTCGGCCCGCACCATAGTGGCCCTTCCATCGGAACCCAAGGCTCCCATCCCGGATGCGTTTTCAGGGGATCGCAGCAAGTTCCGGGCCTTCTGCAACTCGTGTGAGCTCTATTTTGGGTTGCAGCCCTGCACCTTCTTCCTAGAGGCCACGAAGGTGGGACTGCTGATTTCTTTGATGCAAGGGGAACTCCAGTCCTGGGCCCATTGGCTTTGGGAACAGACAGCACCAGAAGTTTCTACCCTGGCCCTGTTCTTTGATGCTATGGCTTGTTTATACCAGGATCCTCACCAGGCTGCCATGGTGGAAGCTGCCTTACATGCTCTCCAGCAAGGCCTGCGCACAGCAGAAGACTATGTTGCTGAATTCAGGCGCTGGAGCGCTGAAACAGCATGGAATGATGCGGCACTCTGCTACTAGTTCTGCCTAGGGCTGTCAGAGCCATTAAAAGATGAGCTTGCCTGTGTTGGTGTGCACCAAACCCTGGACGCTCTTATTAATCTGGCCATCCAGATAGACCATCGTCTCAGGGAACGCTGAGCAGAGAGATCCTCTGGAACCACACGTCTCACTTGGATGATGCCCCGCGTGCCCAGTTGCCCTGCTCCAGTCTCCTCTACCACTGCAACCTCTGCTTCTGCTGATCATCCCGAGCCAATGAAAATAGGACTCCTCCGTCCGTCGCTCACACCTGAAGAGAGACAGTGAAGCCGTGCCCACAATCTGTGCCTGTATTGTGAAGAGCCTGGACACATGGTGAGAACTTGCCCAGCCAAGCTTGGTAAGTAACCTTTGCAGCTCTACACCAGATGCCCCTTTGTCCCAAGGCACACAGGATGACCGTCTGCCTAGCTGATGGAACGGCTATCAAATCTGGTACAGTCACGCACGAGACTCTCCCGATACCTGCTGTGATGGTTGGCAGCCACCAAGAACTACTCGTCTTCGATGCCATCGCATCCCCTCTGTTACCCATCATCCTCAGCCTAATTTGGCTCAGGGCACACAGCCCCCACATTAACTGGTCCACCGGGGATATCCAGGTCTGATCTATCTACTGTTCTCATCGCTGCCTGCACCCGGTCCAGGAGGTCAGCTCTATGCTACTAAGTCTGGATCCTGAGCCTGATTCTGAAACCCACCAAGCCGTACCTCTAGCTTACCACGATTTCTTGGATGTGTTCAGTAAAAAGGGGGCTGAAAATTTACCACCACACAGGCCTTACGATTGCCCCATCAAACTCTTACTGGGGGGCAGAGGTACCTTTTGGCCAAATGTATCCGTTATCCGAACGCAAACTGTCGGCCCTCAAGGCCTATCTTGATGAGAACTTGGAGAAAGGCTTTATTTGGCCCTCCACATATTCTGCAGGTGCCAGGATATTCTTGGTAGAGAAGAAAGATCACACGTTACGACCTTGCATCGACTACAGGGAACTGAATAAGATAATGGTTAAGAACCGTTACCCCTTACCCTTAGTTCCGGAACTCTTCCAAAGGTTGGGGTCAGCCACGGGTTTTCACCAAGTTGGACCACCGTGGGGCCTACAACCTCATCTGCATTCGGGAGGGTGACAAGTGGAAAACCGCCCTCCGAACCCGTTTCGGACACTGAGTATCTCGTCATGCCTTTTGGGCTCTGCAACGCCACAGCAACCTTCCAACATCTTATCAACGATGTATTCCGAGATTACCTGGACTTTTTCGTAATCATCTCTTTCGATGACATACTCATTTTCTCTCCCTCCCTGGAAGAGCACAGCAAACATGTCCGCAGTGTTTTGAGTCGCCTCCGGCAGCACGGACTGTATGCCATAGCGGAAAAATGCGCTTTCGAGCGCTCCAGTATCCAGTTCCTTGGTCTTATCATTTCTGTTACGGGCATCACCATGGACCCACAAAAGGTCTCTGCCATCCAAGATTGGCCAGGACCAGTGGATAAAAAAGGGGTTCAACGTTTTGTGGGTTTTTCTAACTTCTATAGGAAGTTCATCAAGGGGTTTTCAGCTATTATAGCCCCAATTACACAACTCACCAAGCAGGGCTTGTGGTTCCACTGGATAACAGAGGCTTAAATGGCTTTTCAAGCACTAAGGAAACTCTTCACCCCCGCACCTAAACTAAAGCATCCGGACTCAGCTTTGCCCTATGTCCTGGAGGTGGACGCATCCGAGACTGCCTTCGGAGCCATACTTTCACAGAGACAATGTACCAAAGCCCTGCTTCATCCCATCGCATTCTTCTCCCACAAACTCTCAGCACCGGAGAAGAACTACAACAGACAGGGAGCTACTGGCCATCAAATCCGCCCTTGAAGAGTGGCGATATTTACTGGAAGGGGCCACACATCCCATTCTGATCTATACAGATCATAAAAATTTAGAGTACCTCAGGACAGCTAAGAGACTAAAATCCCATCAGGCCCGCTGGGCACTTCTCTTCTCTTGATTCCAATTTCATAGCATGCCATGTATCGGATGTTCTGTGAACCTGAAACGCCTGTCCCCCCTGGACACCATTCTTCACCCACGGAACTTCCTATTGTCCCAGGAATACCTGCTTTCGCAAATTAGGCGTACCCTCGCTGGCTTCTCCGGGCCATCTGATCATGGATTACAGATGAAGGATGGCTTGTGGTGGCACGGTAATCAGATCTTTGTACCAAAAGAGCAATGCCCTACTGTCTTAAAACTCTGTCATGATCACAAGTTAGCCGGACATTCTGGCACTCGAAAAACTACGCAAATTGATGTTCTGCTCGGCTTACCATCCTCAAACGAACGGCCAAACCGAAAGGACGAACCAAACCCTGGAAGAATAGCTCTGTTGCCTTTCTTTTTTCTCTCAAAATGACTGGGTTGCATTGTCACCATTGGCAGAATTTGCCTACAACTCCATCCATTCCGCTACCAAACAGTCCCCATTCTGGTCAAACTATGGCTACCATCCCACATCCCTTGCCAGCTTGACATTTGAAAGTATGGTACCAGCGGTGCATGAAACCACCAAGTTCCTTGAAGAAAATCAAAAAGTTCTGCAGGAGACACTTTCCAGAACCCAGGAACACAACAAAAGCGTCTATGACAAGAAAAGGCGAGGAGAGTTGGATCTTCAGCCAGGCAACTGGGTCAGGCTGTCTACAAAGAACTTAAAGTGATACTAAACTCTCATTTTTTTGGCTAATCCTAGCCCATTAACGGTGTCTATTCTGAATTTACTAACCTTGCCATCCAGTTCAGTTTGAAAGTTAGTTTTTTGGAGGTCCATTTTCCCCACTTGCTGTCCTTCTTGTAGATGAGTGACCCCTTCACAGGGGCCTTCTCAAGGGGTCACCCGATACCAAATGCATGCTCCCAGCACGGGTACTACAATATTGCGTGGACACGCTGGCTGTGCTGACAGGTACGGGAGGATGGGTGAGCCATAAATGGGATGGAAATGGAATGGCTTAGACAATGCTGGGGGTGGGTTGTTGTGGTGGAGGAGGTGACACACAAAGCTGGCTAGGGATGATTAATAGAAATGTGCATGGAACAAGAAAACATTTTAATAAATATATTAAATAGTCATATTGTATAATGCCACTCACTGAGTATACATAACAACGTCGTAAGAGTGGTTGCTCCCTGCACAAGCCAGACTCCACCACCGACAGTGTGTGTCCTAGTGGTGACCTGCATTCATCCCGTGTGGTAAAATGCATGTCACCATGCTATATGTGAACAGGGCCTAACCCTTCTCTTGGACATCTCTGGGCTGAGCACCTGAGAAGTTCTTTTAAATAAGTCATCTTTCCTCTGATGTGCCTGCTGCATGCTGGGAATAGTTTGGCGCAGTTCCTATGGGATGACCACTCCAGGGAAAGCCTTCTTTGTGAAAACAAGGAAGGGGAGAGTTAGGGCCATGGTCTAAAGCCCTGTACACATGGGCTGAGTGTCGGGAGACAACGGCTGGCTCACAAAAGAAAAAAAAGGCCAACGTTTGGCCCATGTGTATGCCGGTCTGTCCAACACAACAGCTCAGCGGGGGGAGATCGCTGAACTAACCTTGCATGGGTTGCACAAAACAAACCTGTTAGCATGTACCAGGCATAAGCATAGTAGTATTAGGAAAATCAATAAAAAAAAAACTGGATAAGTATTGCACTCACATATACAGTACATGGATAAAAAACACAGCATATCAATATGTTCATTGGAGACATGGCAGCTTCTTAAAGCGTAACTCCACTTTTGTTGAGGAAAAAAAACATTCCCCTCTTAGTGATCTATATACAATTACAAGGATTATAACAAACTTTGTTGCAGATTCCTACCCTTTGTTATTCTGAAGAAATCCTTCTGTTTTTGTCTGTGCCTCTGTACTGAGTGGGTCTAATGGGAGCGGTTTCATAATTAACTGTCAGGTGCGCAGCTGCAGAGCACTAATGAGGATATCTGCTGGGCCTGCATCCCTTTAGATGTGTTCCTATTGAAAGTATCTCTCCAAAAATGACATTTTTGTAGCAGGGGATGCCTGAAATCTGACTTGTATCTCAGTACAGACTTCTGGGAAAATTGGTGAGCCAATCACACAAGCAGGAAATGATGTTTCTGGGGAGTGGTCAGTACACACTCTGTGTACAGAACAACTCCAGGTTGCCATAATGCAATGCATTCTCAGGAAATTACAGTGGCTGCAGATTGAAAGGGAAAGGTAATTTTTAATGACATTCAATTACAATAGGATTCGTTTTGCAATTATATACACTATATTATTTTTTCTTTATTTCCTATTTTTTCCCAGTGAAAGTGGAGTTACCCTTTAAGAATACTCCTTGAGTAATGCCTGCGTTACACTACCTTCATGAGTGCATCTCAGAATTAATTTTTTGTACATTGCCTTTTATTAATACTATGCTGAGAGTAGTCCCCTTCCTCCCTCTCCTCTTTCTTATCATTTTATATCCCATCAAAGTATTCTTAAGAAGCTGCCATCCGTTGTTGTCTCCAATGAACATATTGATATGCTGTGTTTTATTTATGTATACGTGAGCGCAATACTTTTTTAAAATTTCCTAATACTACTACACTTAGACACTGACACTCTCTCACCCTCCCTGTTTTCTGTTTTTACATGACTATTGGCAGGAAAACTCCACAACTCACTTGAAGGAAAGGCTGCTGACATTATAACAGTGTATTCCCTCTATTGGATTAATTATATTATATGGACTTTATTTTCATGAACATTGTCTTGAGATTTACTACTAATTAACCCTTGTCCTTTTACCTCTGGGAGTTGTATACTGGTCTTGCTCCTTTTGCGCTGGGTTTCAAGTATTTCCATTTCTGGGGCCATATTTGATATTGCTTTTCACTGGAAGCCTTATTTAGCATCTGCTCACTGGTATGTTCACAACTCTCTGCACACTTGTTCTGTATGTAGAGGACTGTGTAGAAATGTCCATGTTAGGTCTCCTGTAATGGAATCAACAAATCAATAATCCCTGCCCCTCCCCCACCCCACATGGAATGCTGGTAATATAACGATGGACTAAAGCTGAAGTTTAGTCATTTGTATGTTTTTTTTTTTTTAACCTGTTCCTGTCTGCTGTATGTATATATGTGGTGTCTTGGACGATGGGCTTTAATGCTGCGTTGCCACTCATATGCGTCCATGTGCAAGCTCTCAGCACATTGACTAAGCTTTCATGGGCAGCTGCTGATGCATATATGCGATCGGGAGCTTTTGACCATGTGACAGCCAATTACAGTGGTTACATGATTGGAAAGCTTGCATGTACCTCCTGGCATTTGTAGAGGGTGGTGCGTCCATTCCTTCCACTTAGATCTCAGATTTCACTCAGCTCTTTGCTCTGGGGTGTGCAGTGTGTGACATCAGATCTCTGCCCCCTGCCTGCAGATGGACAGGTACAATATATGTAGAATGATTTGTTTCATCTCTGTGCATCACCTGAGGCTAGTTACTGTAGTGGATGTATGTTAGGGTTTACAACCACTTTAAATAATATGTTAGGTGTTAGATTGTGAAACGGGGTACGATGGAAAGATCAATGTATTTTAAACAGTTGGCGGTAAGGGGGTGAATCATACTAAAATTCTCTCCGGCCCCTTTAGCACACCCCTCAGACCATTTGATTGTGATTATTTTGTAAATACCCTCTCCAGTGATCAAAGATGGTTGCCATTTGGGCATCAAAACAACTAAGGATACTTGTAGCTTCATTCTGAGGGCCAGTGACACTGATACGTCAGATTGGACCTACTCTCCATGGAACCAAAAACCACGCAAACATTACTATGTACTTTTCTCTTTCAACTCCATTATTTTTACTGTTGTTTTTTTTACCCAAAGATGTTTTTATTGATACTTTACAGATACAATTTCCACATCATACCCAGGTACTTAAAAGCTGTCCATGTTAACACTGCAACCAAGTGAAGTAAGTTTTAATCATAATTTATATTCCAATGGCAAAGGTAGGGGATACAACATAAACACTAATAGGAGGGGGGTTATGCTGAGGTTGTACAGGGTAGCAGGAGACCTACTCCAAACTGCCTGGCTGTCATATGACTTAAAAGTCATATAATCACGTTTGTATAAACAGGAATTAATAATAATAATCAAAACATGTGAAAAAATCTTATAAAATAGAACATTAGATTGTCCATACAATAGTCCATATACAGACCAATCCACAAAGGCGATTGATCCCCAATATAATAAAGTATTAGTGAATTACCAATTAATTATCATGACTTTTAGTTGTCTTTAAAGTCCCACTATTGGGGTTTCCTTACAGAAACAGGTGGGGGGGTCAAGCTTCAAATAAGGACACCTATCCCAGAGACAAGTGTGTAAGAGGGAGCTTCCTTAATGTTGCGGGAAGGGGTGGTTCTTCTCTTTCTTACTTTTCAGGACAGGAAGTAAAAGGGAATCTCCTTGATTGGGGCATCAAATTGTACAAAGTGTACACAATACATATTTTACGGTGAGTACAACATTTCCGTTTTCCTTATTGTTCATTAAGGGACACAGAAGCAGTAGTATTAGGATAAGGTCACCCAGAAGCAGTCCAACTGGAGAGAGGGCAACACAGCAAACAAAACACTACCAGGCCCACAATAAAACAGTATAATAAAATGAAGGACAGTTTACAACTTGAAGAGCTGCCTAAAGGACCTTACATCTAAAATTGACATTAGATGAGGCTTGAATATCGACTTGATAAAACTTTAAGAAGAACATATGAACAGAGGACCAGGTCACAGCCTTGCAATTGTTGTCCCCTGATATGACTGTCTGAGGCACCGAATAGTGGAATGAAAAGCTTGTCCCCTCAGGAATGACAAAAAAAAGCCAAGTTTTACTAATGAAAGCAGTGTCTAAAAGGTAAAGCTGCACAGCACAAATTTCAGCGAGGCAGTAAAGGGAAATTTTCTTCTAATATACTGGATCTGGACAGAGAGGTGGAAGAACAGTGTTCTAGTTGGGGTGAAAGGTCAAAACTATCTTGGGAATATAGGAATATCCTGGTTTGACTACTACCCTGATTAAGACAAAAAGGGGTTCTTTACAGCACAAGAAAGCCAGCGCAGAAACACATCTTCCAGAAGTGATGGCAACAAGAACACAACCTTTTGAGTAGGAGTAGAAAGGGGAATATCACTTCTATGATGATCTTTTAAAGTCAATTTGGACTCTTTGAGCTTAAGCATTCATTTAGCCGACTAAGGCTCCTCAGTAACAAAGTTGTCCATCAAGGACAGTCCCAATTTAGAGAGAACTTCTGCACTGGAAGGAGGCACTGAAGCAGCTACAGCTGTCAGAAACAGAGTCTGAAGGGAAAGGTGTAGAAGCACATTTACAACCCCTGCATTCTAATTCAGCAAGCATTATAGCAAATTTGCCCAATTTGTTAGGGGAGTGTGAGCCAGAGAAACATGATGCAATGAGACTGCTCCCTCTGGGTTTGGAATCCAATGTGTTCTACTGCTTAAACAAGTAAGCATTATGGGTGTCTAACAATTAATGACATAGATGGAGGAGATGTTGGCGATGGACAATGACTGTTTCGAGCAATACAAAACCCTCTGGTATGTTTGGATTGATTTCTCCACTTCCGATACCCTTAAAAACATGCTATAAATTGTTATCTTCATGTAATCCCCTGTTAATTATTCTATAGATCCATGGACACATAGAAGAGAGTAGATCCCGAGCAATCTGTCTACTCCCTCTCTCGGATAGTTCTGAGCTTGTTCCTCTCTCTCCTCTCCATTCTATCCCTACTCTATTACTCTCCTGAACTTCTGCTTTATCTGTTATATTTAACACACATTTATGTTGCTATACTACTGTTCTATAGAGCATATGTTTTTCAACGGTAACTCAGCTGTGATTACCCTGACTTGTTGTTAAGTTACCTGGCTTGTGTCAATATGTTGAACCTTGACTTTTACTCTGATGCTGTTCATTTTTATATTTTTCTATGAAAACAATAAAGATATATTTACCTCTAAACAAGTAAGCAAAGTGGGTCATATTGACCCGTCAGGATTAGGAGGGTCATTAACCCTTGGACTACTACATTTATCACTAAGTAGGCTCAGGACTAGTCATTAGCCGTTCTATGTTCAGTGAGTTACGTGGTATTGTTGTGCTACGTTAAGTGTGTCAATGAGGCCGATAACATCCAGAGACGATCTGAAAATTACAACAGTGATACAGGGATAAGGTAGTCAGAATCACTTTTCCCAATTACACGACTCTTTTATAACTATCAGTGGTCGAACTCCCATCGTAGACAGTGAGACAAGGGTGAGAAAAATGAAATTGTACTCCATCGAAGAAGGACGGTAAAGAGAACGGAACCTATGAGGAACCAACCCGGAACGACGACAGATGTCACTAGACCAGTGGAGACCGGTAAGGTGGAGAGGACGAATGTGTCTACAAACACTCATTTGGTTCCCTGTGAAACGAATGAACAAATCTCCATTTATATAGAAATAACAAAAGTATCTTTTTATATTTTTACTTGTCGTAGTCTCATTTTCAGTTCCAAGTTGTATAACTGTGTTCGGT
>BLSH010073489.1:1033670-1062425 GCA_018402905.1 Glandirana rugosa | reverse complement strand
TCTGCCTTTAGGCCCCTTTCACACTGCTGCGACTCGAAAGTCGCACGATTTCAGGGAATGCCTGTATAAATTTGAGGACTATGGCCCTCAACTCGCATCAAAATCGGACCAAAGTAGCACAGGGACTACTCTGAAGTCGCACAGATATGAATGGTACTCATTGAAAATCATGGGGTACTACTTGTCATGTGACTTTGCAGTCTCAAGTCGCACAAGTGTGAAAGGGGCCTTGAAGTCCCATTGAAGTCAAATATTTTTCTTTTGTAATGTCTGGAGTGAATGCTGAATATATAGAAACCAAAGCCAAATATATACAACCTGTTAATTACAGCTTTTGTCATTTTGTTTGAGATAAAAACAACAAATTAGCATAAGAAGTTTGGAGAAAGTCTATTTGATGAAGCTTTTCAGTTACGCTTTAGAACAACGCTCAAAGTCCATAATGTTTTCCATGCAAATCCTGGCTAAAAAAAAAAAAAACAAAGGATACTAATGAGCAAATATTCTTGAGTTGAAGTGAAATACATTCTGTAATTACATTAAATACCTCATAAATATCACAGTAAAGCAGGTAACATTTGGCTTAAGGTGGAGCGAAGGAAAGTCTAAGGTTTAAAATAACAAGCTGATGGCCTATGCGGCACCGCAGTAAAGAAGAGAAAATGGTTTATCTAAAATGCCTAAAAGAATAATTTGCATGGTTTACATTATTTTAGTGCCATATCAAGTTTGATTAACACATTCTTATATGCTGAATACATAACTGTAAAATTAAAATAACTGTATATGCAACTTTTAAATACATATTTATTTAAAAAAAGGAGTGCATTTTGTTGCTTAACATGTACCTGTCTCTTACGGGGACAGGGGGAGAGGCTGGGGAGTTTAGCAATTTTGTAAGCTCACCTATTATCAAGTTTAATAAACCTTATGAACTGGTGACCTTACAACATTGCTCCAATAAAAAATTGAACCAAGAGGCTGGCTTTTCATGAACATTCGTTTCCCCATAAAACAGACACTTCAACTGGATGTAGGAGACAGGTACACTTTGATCATCATTAGGTAGAAGATACCAGATCTTCCAGCCATCAGCAATACCATAAAATGTAGCATACAAATCATAAGTTAATTTCTTGCTGCCATTGGGCATAAGGCAATGGTCACAAGAGAGCTTTTCAAGCTTGGCATCCTTTCAGATTTAGACTTGTGTGATTTTCTGTAGTAAAGCAAAATGCAATTTGTCCATTTCATTGAGCTGCAACCCAGCAGTGGTTTAAAAATTCCTTTGAGCTACTATATATTTATAAGTTAACACATGGGATACAGGGCCTTTGCAATTAATGGAAAAGGCACAAAAATACTTAAATCATTTTTTATCGCACATGCACTATAAAAATAAAATCTCTAGGACATGTAAAAACACATGAAGTAGCACACATAAACAGGCATTATTGTATTCCTCTTGCTATGAATTCCTATTTCGTCATTATTTGCTCTGTGATGAATCTGCACATTCATTTTCAAAAACTGCGTACATGAAAGCTCTCATGTGATTCCCCCTTGATACTGTTTTTTTTATGTAACCTGACTTCATATAGATTCTTGTGCTTATGGCTAGGGTCACATGAGAGCTTTTTGTGCCTGAGATCTTCAATAACTCCTATGCCTATGCCTGACAGGATCAGAGCATTATTGACTGCAGAAAATGACTCAACGTGGAACTGCAGAAAAGGACTTAATTTAAAAATAAGCACTAAAATTAAAAGCTCTTCTGTGACACTGCATAGAGGTGATTGCCACTTTATGTGGAATTGCCTTGTTTTCTTCTAACCCCTCCATGCATTAAAAGTGGTCTCCTTCCTAAAGCTGCTGAGTTTTTCCAATCTTAAGAGATGCATTTCCAGATTTTATCAGTAGGTGAAGTCTACAAATGCAGATGCTGATTTAACATTTATAACATCATGCCATAATAGAATAAAAAGTGTGCAATATACACAAGAAGGGAGTGTAAGTAGGAGCAAAAGCAGATGAGAGATCATTTTTAGCTACAAAACACAATAATACTTCGAGGTATTTAAGCCTCTAAACACAAATTCAGTCTTTTACCATTTTACAGTTCATATTTTTCTCAATTTACAATACTAAAACATGCATCCTGCTATCCTTTACTTACAAGGAACATGCCTTTTGTTTACTAGCACTGGACAGCCGGAATAATACAAAAACCCACAGTAAAGTAATTATGTCTAATGCATTGCTAATATGAGGCTGAAGTAGGTAAGCAGCACACTGGTGTCTGACAAAAGAAACTACTATGTTAATGTAAACAATCATTCTGAACTCCTTGTGCTATTTTATTAAATTGTACTACCCTTGGCCACGTATCATATTGATCAGATATCAGCTTACAGAACATTGTAGGTATGAGCAGCTAGCAATCTACAGTCATATAAATATTAAAACCTAACTTTAGTTGAATTAAAAATAAAAATCAGCACAAGGGACTGTACTTGCATTCAGTGCAAAGTGTCCTTTGTGCTGCTGTATGTTTCTTATTTGAAATTCAAAGTATTCTGCCCACCCACCCTCCCAAAAAAAATAATCTGTCATTTTCCGGTGCTGCAGGGATTAATACGATTGGCTGGACCTGCCAAAGGCAGACCATTCATTCATCTCCTCCATTTATAGAGCGCCATTAATTGATAGAAGCTAAAGTACAGCTTTTAGTAATAGAGGAGGAGAGCAGAAAGGGTGGGCATAGTCTGCAATCCTGACAAGTGCCCGTGACAGGTCCAGCCAATCATACTAACCCCTTCAAAACGTAAATGTTACAGCTTTCTGGGGGATGGCGGGGTGGGGTGGGGTGGGGGGGTTGGGGTTGTTAGCGCTCTTTGGATTTCTGGTACAATGGTTTTTATTGTGGTAAGCAAAATATCATTGCAACTCATCACCCACACAGGGAGTACACTACACAGAACAAGGCATAGAGGTCTTTGGATTTCAACAGAGCAGCCAGCAGCACAAGAGGCACTTTGCATTAAATACAAGTACCATTCCTTGTGCTAATTTTTAAGATTTTTCTAACAGGGAAAAACATCCCTGCTCAATGCATGACACGGATAGATGCTTGTACACAATCGAATATGTTGCAGCACAAGCAAAACTGCACCCATTCATATCTACGGTGAACAAGGCTGTCATGCACACAGCATAGGAGAACTCTGATGCACTTCCAACAATGAAATCTCCAAAACATTCCTTGTGTCTTCTGGAATGCTATGGAGCACTGACCTGTGCTGCTTACGCTACTCCATTCTCCTCAGACATCTATGGAGGCTGTCCTGTGTGCATCTACATATGTCCCCTACTGAGCTCAAACTACATCACCTGATAACAATTTTTTACACTTACACACTACTCTTAAGAATAAATCATAGATCACTTTCGTTATCTAATTCATTAAAGATAATTGCTGTTCAATTTTTGTGACTTGCTGCCTGCTGCTGATTGCATTTATTAAATATAAGTCTTCATTTTATTTTTTTGGAGGTTTGAGGTTTTGGGTTTTAAGTACTTGATGTATCATTGCTTGCTTTAGTGAGGATGAAGCTAGCTGTACACAGTGTAAATAGACAAAGTAGATGATTATCGACCACAAGGTTTGTGCTTTCAGTTGCGCTGCTGGCTTTTTTTTTTGGTTTTGCAACTGTTGTGCTGGTTGATAAGTTTCAAAACCTACATCTGCTAACACAATATTCTAGGCACCATATGTTCAATGGATTTGATCTGTATGTTTATCCTTGGTTAACAACAGGGTCATGGTACTGAGGAGGTGCTATTGCTGCAGCTTAAACTGGTAGGTGCTTGTTTTCCACTGAGTGATGTCACAGTTCATCATCGTGCGCTCTGTGAAGGTCACGTGTCCTTCATTGTCAACGAGTACGATGGTGTTGGTCCTAGGATAGAAGCGGAAACGCAGTTATTCAATGATTTTAAGACAATTATACCAGGAAGAAAAGCCAACTTTCCATTTCACTTGGTCCCATGCTGCTGTGCCAACCAAATAATTAGCAGAGTTTTTCCAACCAATTTGTCACTGACTGCCTTCTCCCCAGTGAGGACTCACATGAGAAATAGATGAAGGGGCATTCCACTTTCTGCAAACCTAGAAAATCAGTTCCACCAAACCTGTGTAATTAGTTATTTCCTCTCAAAGTACACAGTTCTTCTAGTGTCTAGAGAGTTTATGTTGATGTCTGACTTTCCTGACCACAATCTGTACAAATACCTTTTTTTAGGAACAAAACATACACAGCAGTCAAAATAATGAAAAGGTTGTAGAAAAAGCTAGAGAATAAAAGGAAAAGTATTATGTGAGGATGTCAAAAGAATCCACAGGGGAATACAGGAGCTGAAAACAGAACAAAAGGTGAAGCTGTAGTACTCAGACTGAAATTGCACAGGGAAAGTTCTGACAAAGCAGCTAAACAAGTCCTATAACACTTAGAGATGCATAGTACCATGAACATGCACCCCCCACCTGGTCCAAACCAGTTGCTGTTTTTTTGTTTTATCTACTTTGACTTTAATCTCATTCCCTCCATGCATTCACCTAACAGATGCCTATACTGGGAGGAAACTGTAAGCTGCTATTGCTAACAATGGAAAATAATATATCAGCGCCAACCCCAAACAAATAGTCCAATTATAATAACATAACTGGTAAATAACACAGTCTACTTGTGAATTAACCAGGTGCTCCAAATAAAGTGCTCTTCAGTGCTCAGCATATATGATCCAGTGCAAAAAATGGTGATGTGACTGGTGACCCCCTAAAGTGCCCACACTCACCAGATGGTATGGACCCACTGCTTTTCAGTCAGTGGGTCAAACAGGCTGTTGGGGGCTTGTATCCCGGTCCAAAACGAGACCACATAGAGTATTCCGGATCCCAAGGCACTCAAAAGAAATAAAGATATACCATAGTGTAGACTGCTAAAACCACGATTTATTGCTCAGATAAATAAAAACCTACTTACAGATGTTTAGCTGTAAAGCAGACATCAATAACACATGACACAGCTCCCGGCAATGGATTCAGATAGCGTGCGCTCCACTCGGCAATACACGCTGCTGGAAGTGACGTATGTGACCGCGATGGACCCGGAAGTGACGTCAACTCCTATGACGAGCGAAACGCGTTGACGTCACTTCCAGGTCCGTCGCGGTCACATACGTTACTTCCAGCAGCGTGGTTTGCCGAGTGGAACGCACGCTATCTGAATCCATTGCCGGGAGCTGTGTCATGTGTTATTGATGTCTGCTTTACAGCTAAACGTCTGTAAGTAGGTTGTTAATATCTGAGCAATAAATCGTGGTTTTAGCAGTCTACACTATGGTATATCTTTATTTCTTTTTACTATTTACCAGTTATGTTACCCAGGCTGGGCCCCGTTCCCTTGCTATGTCATCATGATGCATGTTGCTGGGGCCTGAAAAAGATGATCGCTGCCGATCAGTCTGACCCCACCAGTGTGCTCCCGCAGACATCGCTGGCTGCCTCCCTTCTGCACCCGTGCCCTCGGGCTGGTATGTAACGCGGCCGCAGGGCGGGGGGACAAGTCCTGCTGAACATATGCTCCATAAGACGCACAGACACTTTACCCCCCATTTTTTTGGGGGAAAAAAGTGTGTCTTATGGTGCAAAAAATATGGTAGGTTGTTCAAATTTCAAGAAAAATTGCCCCAGAGCTTGGTGAATGTTGTGAAATTTCACTTTGCAAAGTATTCCGAATCATGTGCACAGAAAAAAATCAGCAATTTTGCCTGCACATAGCTAGATGATGAAGCTCTAGGACAAAATCCCTTGCAAAGTGAACAGCCTATTTGCCTTTAGTAAATCAACCCTACTGATTCAAAACAAGCAGAAAGCAAGTGATGTCAGAACATATGATCAACAATTCAGAACCAAGGGGCTAACTGGATAAGCATGGCACAGCCAACAAGTAAAAAGAGGTCAGCAATGACAGACCATATATTTATCACAGCACAAGTTCTCTTTTATATCCTCATGTAATAACCTTTGCATTTTGACTCAGCTTTTCTCTTTCTTCTCTATTGCCTTTCCTCATTAATACGTTTTAGTCACTGCATTTCACTAAACATCTAGCAGACTTGAAGCTGACCCCTAATAAAAGATCATTTCATATTAACTGCTTTCTTTAATCATTTTTAAAAAGAGATTTTGCCAAATCACATTCACCTATTGCAGTCTGCAAATCTTTCTAAATTAATCTATCAACACAGCAATAATTAAAATGGATTATATATTGGCCCTTTCCTATAACAAAACTCTCGTACATACAATATACTTATCTGGACTATATCTCTAGAACTTTACAATTGCCCCGTCCACACTGGCAATAGTTCAATGGTTTAGAAATGGCCTCATTTCTAGGGTGGCCAAACCTTCTTGGCTACCTACTGTCTCCCAGACTCCTGGCAGCACGTAATAATATATGACATAACTGAGACATTCAAACAAATTTGATAATTGTGGTAGTATTACAGAGTGTAAGAAGGAGGTAAGTTTCTCCTGTGTGTAAGATGCCTTGGAGCAGTGGCTCTCAACTCCAGTCCTCAGGACCCACTAACAGGCCAGGTTTGCAGGATAACTGAAATACATCACAGGTGATGGAATTTGCTGCTCAGTGAATGCAGCATTCTAGTCTGCATCTCCCCAAGGTAATACTTAAAATCTGGCCTGTTGGTGGGTCCTGAGGACAGGAGTTGAGAACCACTGCCTTGGAGGCATAAAAGTCTATGTAAAAATGGACCAGCTCAACCATAACAGCTTCAGGTGTATTGACCTGTTGTCCATTAGGTGATTTCAGAGCCCCAATAGCATGAGTCATGGGTCTAGTGTTTACAATTTTGTTGAGAAGGTAGCTAGTCTGCTCACCCTCCTCATAGAAAGTGACCTTGGAAAAGGAACATTTTTCCTCTGTCTTTGAATTAATTAACTTAGTTAAAGCAGAGTTCCACCCAGAATTTTTTTTGGCATCCACTCTTTTAATACTAAATAGATGTAACCTTTTGTTTCCTTACTTTCAAACCGCCTAGTAATTACATGTATTTTTTACTCACAATTTTGTTTCTCTTACTGCTGGACTTTTCCATTTTAGGTGAGGGCATCTGAAGCCCATCCGTAGTCTCCTGGAATCTCTTCCTGAAAGAAGTGCATGGTGGGTAACCATCATGCACTCCTCGATCTTGGTACACCTTAAATCGCATCATTTTCTGTCTGGAAATAACATGATTCTACAGGGAAGCCCACTGACTCCTGGGAAATGATGAGTCACATCTCCCAGGAGGCCAGGTGAAGCAGGAAGTGAGGAGAAGAGCTTAGGACTAAAAAGGGGCAGATTACAAAGACCACCTAGCAACAAGCGACTTAGGGTGAGTATAACATTTTTTTTCCTTCAAAGGTAAGTCTATATAGGCAAAGGACTTGAATGAAGTAAAAAAAAAAATTCTGGGTGGAACTCTGCTTTAAGCCACCCTGAGCTGATAACCAGGAAGCTTTCAATAGCTCTGAAGATTTGGCTAAATACTCCTTCTCCAACCTACGGGCAAGCCGGGTAAGCTGCAATTCATGGGCCTTGGTGTCAGTTTTAATGGAATTAATGGTGGTAATGGAGATAAAAATGCCTTTAAGATAACATTTGAACGCATCCCGATTATTCTGTCCTCATACTGCAAACCAATATAAATAGAAATATTTTCATACTATATTTGTTCTATTCCTCGTCACCCCTGTACATCCTCAAATTGCAAACTCAGATTAATGAAAATTGTGCATGATTGATTTTTTTTTTTATAGAAAAAAACTAGCTCAAAAGGAAGATAGTTATAAAGAGCAACACACGGGGATAACATACTAAAGATATGGCAGTGTAGATGAAAGCATTGCAAACAAATATTCAGACTGGCTGCTTGTCTGTCTAAAGTTTGGGTAAAGTGTAGTAAATAACCCCTCTTATGGTCAAAGCTTGTTCTTGTGGGACTCCAACTATACCTTGTTCCATAGCCTGGGCAGCGTACAGAGACTGCACAGTAGCTTGTAAGGATTGGGCGGACAAAATCCTTTCCTTGCTCTTCTATAGCTGGGTCCGGGATCTGCCTGTGAGAGAGATGTAAAGACATCGGGTAAGCCATCAAATGGACACCAGAATTAAAACAAATCACAACTGAAGATGGTTCACATTATGGGATATATGCACACAGGTAGCAATGCTGCTACTCACAATTTCTCACTTATAAAAGTAGAAGAGTGACGGCAGAAAAAGACCAAGTGGTCCATCACTTTTTATTTTTTAACTTACAGATTTGGAATTTTGTAGTTACCTTTTTGGTCAGCACCATTTTGTAAGTACAAACCTATGTTAATCCCCAACATGCAAGTCTGTTCCAAGCACCCACTAACCTTTCGGTAAAGTATTATATTTTCTAAGGTTAGTTTAAAACTTTCTTCCTTTCCTGATATCAATCCCTTAGCCCAACCTTTCTCAACCAGGGAGCTGCTGGTCTCGCAGTAATGATCAGGAGCCAATAAGACCAGCCATGCAACAAAGTGATCACGATTGTTAGAACTTGCCCCTGTACTGTTTTTGGAGTAAATGATTGAATTTTTTTCTCCTCGCTAAATGACAAGTCTGTGTGTCAAAAAACTGTTTGTTAAAAAAAAAAAAGAAAAAAAAAATATAGCTTGCTTTAGGTTAGTGTGTACACTTGATCCTACAATGGATACAAACAACAAATAATGCACACACATATAGTAACCTGATGTACATCAAAAGCAGAATTTATTTTGCTTTTTTTTACTGTTTTGGGACAGTTTTGTAGAACTGTTTTTTATGTTTTTCTGCAACCAAGCTAAGCTATGTCCACAGCAACCCAACATTTCTGACATAAAAAAAACGTAAACATCAGTCAGATTAGTCTGACATGATCTTCCTCAGTAAATCCACAATACAGTATGTTTGGTGCTTTTAAATGATCATCGATCATTCTTTACAGGTGGGATTCCATAAAGTTTATTTCCACAGATGTTGAACTCAGTGTCCTGTAGTTGCCATCTTTTTTCTTGTATCACCACCCAATGTGAAATCCCGAGAGCTTTCACACTGGGGTGGTGCACTTGCGTGGCCAAGAAAAAAAAAGTCCTGCAATCAGCATCTTTGGGGCGGTTTGGGAGTAGTGTATACAACGCTCCTACACTGCCCTGCCCATTGGATTGAATGGGCACCGCTTCCTTAAAAGCACTTTGGAAGAGCCGCAACATGGGCCGCAACATGGGCACTTTTAACCCCTTCTTGGGGGTTGTTATGGCGCACCAAAGCACCGCCATAACAGCGGTAAAGCACCGCTAAAACGAGCGGTGCTTTACCGCTAACGCCAGCACCGCCTCAGTGTGAAAGTAACCTTAGCTGTCCGCCAGTCATGGACAGGATGAGTTTTAGACAATATTGACACCATCCCTGCTTTACAAGCACAAATAAACTGGTGCCCCTCCTACTGTTTTGAATGTGCTAAACAGGTTTTTAATGGGAAAAATGACTTTCAAAGAGTCATGGTTAGGGTTATGTATTGCTAACTTTCTGAATTACAAGATGCTGCATTTTTTTTTCTTTTCAGATAAAAGACCGCCTGTACTAAAAGATAAAATTATTTTCAATGCTGCAACAATACAACATACTTAGGATCCTCAAACATGTTAAAAAGAGAGCCACTTGACTATCTATTATACGGTTTTGGGGCTGGACTGCGTTAAGTAGAAAGTATAAAAATAGTCGCATATCTGTGGTTATCCATATCTATTTTATTGGGATTTTATGTGATAGTCCTACACAAAGTCAATACTTTGTGGAACCACCTTTCTCTGCAATTACAGCTGCAAGTCTTTTTGGGGATGTCTCTACCAGCTTTGCACACTGCAGAATTTTTGCCCATTCTTCTTTGCAAAATAGCTCAAGCTCTGTCAGGCTAGATTGAGAGCATCTGTGAACAGCAAAGTCAAGTCTTGCCACAGATTCACAATTGGATTTAGGTCTGGACGTTGACTGGGCCATTCTTTTTTTTTTTTTTTTTAACAGAATATGACTGGGCCATTCTAACACATGAATATGCTTTGATTTAAACCAGGGATATGCAATTAGCGGACCTCCAGATGTTGCAGAACTACAAATCCCATGAGGCATAGCAAGACTCCGACAGCTACAAGCATGACACCCAGAGGCAGAGGCATGATGGGACTTGTAGTTTTGCAACAGCTGGAGGCCCACTAATTGAATATCCCTGATTTAAACCATACCATTGTTGCTCTGGCAATATGTTTAGGGTCGTTGTCCTGCTGGAAGGTGAACCTCCGCCCCAGTCTCAAGTCTGTTGCAGACTCTTAACAAGTTTTCTTCTAAGATTGCCCTGTATTAGGCTCCATCCATCTTCCCATCGACTCTGACCAGCTTCCCTGTCCCTGCTGAAGAAAAGCATCCCCACAGCATGATGCTGCCACCACCACGTTTCACAGTGGGGATGGTGTGTTCAGGGTCATGTGCAGTGTTAGTTTTCCGCTACGCATAATGTTTGCTTTTAGGCCAAAATGTTCAATTTTGATCTCATATGACCAGAGCACCTTCTTCCACGTTTGCTGTGTCCCCCACATGGCTTCTCGCAAACTGCAAATGGGACTTTTCTTTCAACAATGGCTTTCTTCTGGCCACTCTTTCATAAAGGGCAAATTTGTGGAGTGCAGGACTAATACTTGTCCTGCGGACAGATTCTCTCACCTGAGCTGTGGATCTCTGTAGCTACTCCAGAGTTAATGCTCTCCTTGCCCGGCCTGTCAGTTTAGGTGGACGGCCATGTCTTGGTAGGTTTGCAGTTGTGCCATACTCTTTCCATTTTCGGATTATGGATTGAACAGTGCTCCATAAGATGTTCAAAGCTTGGGATATTTTTTTATAACCTAACCCTGTCTTAACCACTTGCCAACCGTGTCATGTAGAAACATGGCCACAAGGTGGATCAATTGTTCTGGGAGGGTGTACTATAACATCCTCCCAGAATCTCACGCACCCGGGAGTATCCATGACCACTGTGTCCGGCAGACCTGGCGCATCACGGAACGTTGTAAATAGCCATGCATCCATGTTCACCCATCCAGCCATGCTCACCCATGCATCCGTGCTCACCCATCCAGCCATGCTCACCCATGCATCCATGCTCACCCATCCAGCCTCATCCGTTCTCTCCCATGCATCCGTGCTCTGCCATCCATCTGTGCTCACCCATGCATGCATGCTCACCCATCCATGCATGCTTACCCATGCATCTGTGCTCATCCATGCATCTGTGCTCATCCTTGCATCCGTGCTCACCCATGCATCCATGCTCACCAATGCATCCGTGCTCAGCCATCCCCATCCGTGCTCAGTCATCCCCATCCACGGCTCATCCACCCCCATCCGTGCTCATTTATGCCTCATTCATGCTTATCCATACCACATCAGTTCTCATCCGTGCCACTACAGTGCCCAGCTGTGCCACTACAGTGCCACTACATTGCCTCACAATAGTGTAATAGGAAGTCAAATTAGATTTGAAATGTATGCCCCTAGAACACCTGTTGGTGCCCCCTGCATGTTGGGCCTCTGTATGTGGCCAGGCTGTGTAACAGTGTCACACATGTGGTATCGCCATACTCGGCAGGAGTAGCAGAATATATTTTGGGGTTTCATTTTTGCTATGTACATGCTGTGTGTTAGAAATATTGTATAAAATGGCCAACTTTGTGTAAAAAAATTAGTTTTCATTTTCTTTCGACATTTTCCAAAAACTTGTAGAAAAAATTACATGTTCAAAAGACTCATTATGCCTCCTAGACTATATGTTGGGGTGTTTACTTTCCAAAATGGGGACATTTTTTGGGCGTTTCCATTGTCCTGGTGCTCCAGGACCTTCAAAAGTGCAAGAGGTAGTCAGGAAATTATATGTGTAATTTATGCTCCTAGAACGCCTGATGGTGCTGCCTACATGTTGGGCCTCTGTATGTGGCCAGGCTGTGTAAAAGTCTCACACATGGGGCATCGTCATACTCAGGAGGAGTGGTAGAATGTGTTTTGGGTTGTGAGAAATAACCTGTTAACATGACAATTTTGTGAAAAAAGAATTTAAAAAAAAATCTTCATTTTGCAAAGAATTGTGGTAAAAAATTACAACTTCAAAAACACGCCATTCCTTTTACTAAATACTTTGGACTGTCTACTTTCCAAAAAGGGGTAATTTGGGGGTATTTGTACTTTTCTGGCTTGTTAGGTTCTCAAGAATTGAGATAGGCCCTCAGTACATCAGGTGTGATCAATTTTCAGCGATTGGCACCATAGCTTGTAGACTCTATAACTTTCACAAAGACCAAATAATGTACACTTATTTGTCTTATTTTACCAAAGATATCTAGCAGTATAAATTTTGGCCAAAATTTATGAAGAAAAATTACTAATTTGCAAAATTTTATAACAAAGAAAAATGCTTTTTTTTTTTACAATATGTTCGGTCTTTTCCCATTTATAGCGCAAAAAATAAAAACCCCAATGGTGATTAAATACCACCAAAAGAAAGCTCTATTTGTGTGAAAAAAGAACAAAAAATTTATATGGGTAAAGTGTAGTATTACTGAGTCAAAAAAAAAAAAAGTGTAGTATTACCGAGTAACTGTCTTTCAAAATGTGAGAGCACTGAAAGCTGAAAATCTGGTTAGGAAGGGGGTTTAAGTGCCCAGTGGTCAAGTGGTTAAACTTCTCCACTTCATCCCAGACCTGTCTGGTGTGCTCCTTGGCGTTCATTCTGTTTGTCCACTAAGGTTCTCTAATGAACCTCTGAGGGCTTCACAGAACAGCTGTATTTATACTGAGATTAAATTACACACAGGTGGACTATTTACTAATTAGGTGACTTCTAGGGGTATCAGAGTAAAGGGGGTTGAATGTAAATGCATGCCACGCTTCTCAAATATTTATTTGTAAAACATATTTGAAAACCATTTATCATTTTCCTTCCACTTCACAATTATGTGTCACTTTGTGTTGATCTATCACATAAAATCCCAATAAAATACATTTACGTTTTTGGTTGTGACATGACAAAATGTGGAAAATTTCAAGGGGTAAGAATACTTTTTCAAGGCACTGTATGTTGGAAGTCAATGGCACGAAGAAATGCCCCTCTGTTAGTGGTCAGTAGGAGTAAACAATGTCCCTCTGTTAGTGGTCAGTAAGAGAAAAAAATGCCCCTTCATGGTTGTCTGAAGAACCCGTTCATGTGCCAGTGTTTAGAATGGTGCCCCTGTGTCAGTGGAAATTATATTTCATCATTGGCGTTCAGTGGCACTTTGCTTTATGTTCATCTTCATGTCCCATGCCACTCAGAGTACCTACCTCAGTGCGGGAACTATATAGAAACCACTGAAAAGAATATCACACTGCCAGAAGGGTATAGAAATTGTATTTTCTAGTGCCTGACAATTGTTGCCACTCTGCACTTCAGCTTCCTCAGCAAGCAATAAGAAAGCCTTGCATGTAGGACCTTCCCATTGCAGGTGCCGATCTATGGCAACCAACAAGCTGTAACCAGGCTGTGGGCCTTAGTTTGGGGACTGCTTCAATATAATCTTTTTTTCCCACATATCACCAAAGTTCTTTTTATAATGAAATGCTTCTAGAATGTACAAATTTAAACATCAATAAGCTGCTAAGGCTGAGATCAGCTTACTGAGCAATGCTAACCAAACAACACTAGAAGGAACCCACAGGGAATGTTATACTCAGCAATTTAATCGTAAAAATATTTTCTAAATTTAAAAGTGGACCTAAAAACAACTATCCCGGTTAAGAAAAAATACACTTTTAAAATAAATGTAACCATGGAATCTTATCTGTTTTTTCTGATAAATCACAAAAGGGAAATCATACTATACATATAATAATAAAGCGAATAGTTACCAAAGTCATAATCTACATTATCTCACAAAAGTGGTTACTAAGGCAAACTCAGTTGGCAAGGGAATGACAGCTGGTGGTGTTTCTAAACTCAGGCCTATAAATTGGTACTAAATGTTGCTTTTATTTTAATACATCCATGCTAAGCAAAATAGTAAACATCCCCGCTATTTAACATGCATGGTATATTTGCACAGACACTTACAGTGTCTCACAAAAGTGAGTACACCCCTCACATTTTTGTAAATATTTTATTATATCTTTTCATGTGACAACACTGAAGAAATAACATTTTGCTACAATGTAAAGTAGTGAGTGTACAGCTTGTATAACAGTGTAAATTTGCTGTCCCCTCAAAATAACTCAACACACAGCCTTTAATGTCTAAACCGCTGGCAACAAAAGTGAGTACACCCCTAAGTGAAAATGTCCAAATTGGGCCAATTTTCTCTCCCCGGTTTCATGTGACTCATTAGTTCTCAGGTGTGAATGGGGAGCAGGTGTGTTAAATTTGGTGTTATCACTCTTAGTCTCTCATACTGGTCACTGGAAGTTCAACATGGCATCTCATGGCAAAGAACTCTCTGAGGATCTGAAAAAAAGAATTATTGCTCTACATAAAGATGGCCTAGGCTATAAGAAGATTGCCAAGACCCTGAAACTGAGCGGCAGCATGGTGGCCAAGAGCATGCAGTGGTTTAACAGGACAGGTTCCACTCAGAACAGGCCTCGTCATGGTCGACCAAAGAAGTTGAGTGCACGTGCTCAGCATCATATCCAGAGGTTGTCTTTGGGAAATAGACTTATGAGTGCTGCCAGCATTGCTGCAGAGGTTGAAGGGGTGGGGGGTCAGTCTATCAGTGCTCAGACCATACACCGCACACTGCATCAAATTGATCTGCATGGCTGTCATCCCAGAAGGAAGCCTCTTCTAAAGATGATGCAAAAAAAAGCCCACAAACAGTTTGCTGAAGACAAACAGACTAAGGGCATAGATTACTGGAACCATGTCCTGTGGTCTGATGTGACCAAGATAAACTTATTTGGTTCAGATGGTGTCCAGCGTGTGTGGCAGCAACCAGGTGAGGACTACAAAGTGTGTCTTGCCTACAGTCAAGCATGGTGGTGGGAGTGCCATGTTCTGGGGCTGCATGAGTACTGCCGACACTGGGGAGCTAAAGCTCATTGAGGGAATCATGAATGCCAACACGTACTGTTACATACTGAAACAGAGCATGATCCCTTCCCTTCGGGGACTGGGCCGCAGGGCAGTATTCCAACATGATGATGACCCCAAACAGACCTCCAAGATGACCGCTGTCTTGCTAAAGAAGCTGAGGGTAAGGCTTCATGCACACAGGACATTAAAAGAAGTCCTAAAAACGTCAGTAGCTTATCAGTGATTTTTTCAGCTTTTACCAGCGTTATATTACCAGCGTTTTTTTGCATTTTTAAAGGGCCAGCGTTTTTTTCTCAATTGATCTAAAACGTCCAAAAACTTTGGGGATCGACGTTTAGCCACATTTTTGAGCGTTTGAACGTTTTTACAGCTGGAAAATGTCTCTCAGAACCCACTGGTCTTGGGGTTTTTTTACAGCTCAAAAACGTCACTGCTAAAAACAGTTGATAACAGCCTATGTGTGCATGAACACATAGGATAACATGATGGAGGGTTTATTGATTGTAGAAAAAAAGTTTGCAGCTAAAAACAGCTGGTGGAGGAGCACAAGGTCTCCAACATCCACCAGCTCTGTGATGTCATCATGGAGGAGGGGAAGAGGATTCCAGTGGCAACCTGTGAAGCTCTGGTGAACTCCATGCCCAAGAGGGTTAAGGCAGTGCTGGAAAAGAATGGTGGCCACACAAAATATTGACCCTTTGGGCCCAATGTGGTCATTTTCACTTAGGGGTGTACTCACTTTTGTTGCCAGCGGTTTAGACATTAAGGGCTGTGTGTTGAGTGATTTTGAGGGGACAGCAAATTTACACTGTTATACAAGCTGTACACTCACTACTTTACATTGTAGCAAAATGTCATTTCTTCAGTGTTGTCACATGCAAAGATATAATAAAATATTTACAAAAATGTGAAGGGTGTACTCACTTTTGTGAGATACTGTATTATCATATAACACACAGGCAGCACAGCAATCAGCAGGTTCTTTGTCACAGTGTGTCATACATGACATACCACTCAAAAAAGATCCAAAATACCGCCCTTCACTATAAGATCTTCACACCGCGCCACAGATAAGAAAAATAGAGAAAAAAATCACAGTATTAAACAGCCGCTGCTTATAACTCCTTAGACCAATAATTACAATGCTTCAAATCCTGCCATATATACAATCATTTAAAGCTTCAGCAGCGCTTAATCACATCTAAAAATAACAAGTCCATCTCATTCATAAATAAATTTGAATGTGCAGTACATCTTCGTTATATTATTCCACCAGTGCAGGTCAATAATTCCTTAGTGATTCTCTCCACCATAGGACACAAACAGGTGTTCCACCACCCACATGAAATTGCACTCACCGGATGGTTTTGCCTTGCATTCTCATGCTTGGCAAAAATCGCTTGTGTGACTTTCACAGACGCACCGATCGTGTTCAACCGCTGCTTTTGTCAATTCTCTAAATGGAAGAGGTATTGATGACTCTGCCGGTTCCCGGTTAATTTTAACTAATTGGTCATAGGTTAACAAGGTCAGCACCCAACAACCATGTCATGTATGGCACACTGTGACAGAGCCATGATAGAGTGCCTGCTGCCTGTGTGTTCTCATAATGCTGATGATCTTTAAGCGGTAGTAAACCCATCCATTTAACAGTTTAAAAACCAGTTCCATTTCCGGCATGTGCCGGAAATGTAACACTCCCATTGGTTGTGCTCTAAATCAAACTGTCAAACCATCCAATGGCTGGTGTCATAGCTGATCACATGTGCAACGTCATGGCAGTTGTAGATTAAACAGAGGCCAAGGTGGCAGCTTCCTTGGCTGAAAATGATAGGAGGGTTTACTACCACTTTAACCTGCCTGTGTTGCATTTTGTTATCAAGGCATCTTTCATATGGGACTGAACCCGCTTTTTCCGTGGGGGATCTGTCCGCTGATCCCCCGCTGAGGAGAGTGGGTAGATGGCAGGTCCATGTCCGCTCACCTTATGGACATGGACACAGCCTGCTCTTCTCTAAGGATGGCTGGTGTAAACAAATAAGCTGTCCCTTTACACCCGACTGCCCTCCGATCCGATCGACGAAGGGGAACAGATCCCTTTTGGTTTTGTTTAGCGGACTGGATTAAAGGTAGGCAGGTGTAAATGGACTCAAGTCCATTTACATCCATTGCTCTATAGAAGTGAATGGAGGGTCAGATCAGGTCCGTCTGAAAAATGGACAGGCAGACCTGATCAGACCTGTAATGTAAACCCACCTCCAACCTTTTCCCTTTAACTGCTTGCTGCTCGCATTCAGTACAATTACTGCGGCAGGGTGACACATGCAGGCCAGGGGTGGGGCTGAAGGGGGCCCCATCAGGTAGGCTGTACGGGGTTCCGTGATTTCTATCAGCAGCCCTGCATGTAATACTTTAATTCTTTGTCCCAGTATGAGAAGGGAGGAAAGTGTCTGTATGTGTATATGAGTCTAGGTATGTGGTGCTCTGGTTTTCCATCACGCTGAACTGTCTCTTCCCAGTCAACATCAGCGTGAAGGCACACCAGCCTGATACTTCTGCTATGGAATTAGTTACATTTTTGAAGTTGATAAAAATCACTGCGTGTCTGATCTCTTGACTACTTTTACCAACAAAAGAACAGAAGGCTAGGGGGAATAAAAAAACAAGATTCTACTCAATATGGGGTCAAGGTAAGATCAGTATCCCCATAAGGTTTTCCTCACCACATCAGCATGAGGATTATGTGTTAAAATAAACAGTACTTCACCCTGCATAAAATCTTTTTTTTTCCTGTGGTATCTTGCCTTCTCAACTCTAGTCTTGTTCTTAGAATAGGGACAGTTAGAGCATATGTTCACTCCAAGCAGATTTGCTAGTATTTACAGCATGAATCCATAACCAGTTCATTGGTATGCAATTACACACTCACTTCAAGACAATGAAGTGTCTCTATACTATATTCAACTGTAAACTGGACTGTAAAATTAAACCTATTCAAACAATCAACAACATGTAGGAGTTCAATACCTGTTCCATGCCAGCATATAAAAAGCCAATCAATATACCTGCCACCGCCACACATGAGATAATTGTATTACTCATTGTCAAGAAAATGGGTCTTTTACTTTTTTTTTTTTGTTGCTAAAACTATAAGCAAACATTAGTCAGGTCTATTCTCCCAATATTTGGGTAAGGCCTCATTTAAACTGCTGCTGGTAAACGGACGTTTAGAGGCATTTGGGCATTTTTTCCAGCTGCCCTGAACTCATTTAATGTCATCGTATCAGTATATTTACACAGGGTGATTTAAGGTCGTTTCCAGGCAGTTGAGTTTAGAGGCTTTTTTTGGAATGCAAAAAATGGGTTCAGAAGCCAGTTCAGAGGCATTTGAAACGCCAAACAGCTTGCAAATGCTCCTAAACGTGGTAACTCATGTCTAGGAGCGTTTTGTTTACAGGCATTTCCATGTAAAAAAAAAAAAAAAAAAAAAAAAAAAGTTTTATTTTCAAAAACGCTCCTAGATGCGAACACCGCTAAACGCGGCATGCAAAACGGGCGTTTTACACACCAGTTTCTAGCTGTCAAGATAAACGTTCAGGGGAGGTTGAAACAGCATCCTGTGTAAATGGAGCCTAATGCTTATCTCCACATCTAAAATGTTTAACGGTCCAAATTCAAGAAGTCAAACCTTTTAAAAATGTGTAAACATTTTAATACTTCTGCTAGGTTTTTTATTGCTTAGTTGGATAAATAAGAAATTGCATATCATGTAGAATTGACTACAATTAGATAGCATTGTGAGGTAGTGACCAGCAGATGGCACCATTACTACACTTGGGCCTGATGTAATCTGAAAATTCCAACTATCACTGCTGCACACCATATAGGGTTGACCACTAGTGAAATATACTCTATGAGAACATAAGACATCAAAAAATGACTCGGATTAAAACACTTTCCCACTCAAAGTGCAAAAAAAATTTGACTGTTTTTGGGCTTTGAACTATATACATCTGCTACATCATCACAAATTGCCAAACAGACTCATCTATAATACCTTTGGGTTATTAACTGCATACAGTACATCATTTGCAGCTTTATATTTTTCAGAAACTAGCCAGACTAATCAAACATTTGCTGTGCACTTGCGCATTATGTGCCTCAAATTGTTGTGGTGCCATTCATTTTTATTGTCACCCCAATGCACTTAGGCAACGCAGATCTGAGGTTTATGCATTGCAACAGACCACAGTGCACGGTAAAGCACTACTCATGCACTGTGTTGGGAAAATTGCTGCATGTTAGTCGTTTTGTCCATTTATGTGCATTGGCAGCCCATTTATAATTAATGCAATCAATGTAACGCGCATTAAAGCGTAACATAACGCACCGTAACCCAGTACTGTCCACTGCGTACAGAAAATTGTGATATGCTTTTTTGTCCATTCTTGTGTGTTGGCAGCTCATTCAAAATGAATTGGGGTTGTCTTATAGCAACAAACGTAAATGCGTAACACAATGCATGTTAATAAAACATACATAAATGGCTAAGTTTGAAATAGCCCAAAATATCAATTAATTTCAAATTACTTGAGAACTGTAGCAGGAATACCTAAAGCTGAACTTCAGGCAAATAAACACATGAGACAAAATACGTGAGCTTTTTTACCTGCCAAATGATTATTAATACTACACATAAGTGTGCGCAGCCTATCGCATTAGGGTGTGCACACCAGAGTTCAAACACACATGCATTTCTCTGCAGCCTCAGCTGCACGGGGCAAAGAATGAATGGGAAGTGCTCTGTGCTAAGCAGCTTCCTGTTCATTCACAGACTGAAGCATAGTAAACAGTTTACTATGCTTCAGTCATAAATGAACAGTGAGTGAGTGTGTACACTGTGTTCATTTAGAGAAGGAAGGCGCTGGTAAATGACATATTGATTAGCCCCTTCCCCCACTCTCTATGCTGAAACATCCCCCGCGACAAATGGGGGGAAAGGAGGGAAGCCAGCAGCACTGCGGTGGGTGGGGGGGCACAACACGAGGGGGGAAGCCTGGGCAATCGGCACTGCACGGAGCTATTAGGGTGTGCCCAGGCACACCCACTGCGCACGCATGTTACTACACATGCAGTTCTGAGATTTACACTGCTCTGCCACAAAGCACAACACTGTGTGAGGGGGTAAAGTACAGATTACTTGAGCTTTAAGTGTTCACAAGTTAACAGATCTCTTGCTAAATAGCACCATTTACACCAGCAGTATCCAACAGTGTGTCAACCTGTCTCTTTGACAGTCCTCAGCAAATGATAGATCGTCAAACATATAATCGGATTTATTTTGTAAAAACATTGACTCCTCCCTTATCAGCTATCTACAGTATTATACATTTTTTATAAATTATTAAAATTGGATTTTTTGGGGCCCCCTGCAGATTTATGCGGTAGTATGCTAGTATACACCACATACTAGCACAGATTAACATGTCAATGGAAGACCTCCAGCCCTGCGCTGTCAGTACTCGAGTGCTTCCATCTTTACTTGGTCTTCCTTCTGGGTTCGCTCCATTTGGCCACCTGAATAGCTGGGCTGTGATGACTTCACTACCTTGCATGCACATGGCAATCATATCATGGTGGCACAGAGTGGTTGCGGAATATACTCTGAGCTGTGCATGCGTGGCTCAGTATATGTTGCCACTGACAGGCAGGAGGAAGCATTTGTGGCAGAATAGAGTGTAATACCACTTTAAGGATGGTCATACTGTCCCCTCTACATTTTACACGTTTTACTTTACAGAGACGAGAACTTCAGCAGAGAAGCTCAACAGCACCCTCCCATAACAGAAATGTCAGGTGAATTGAACTTGAAAAAAACATAAACCCAAATAGATCATTATTAGCACCTTGGCAATTCGTGCAATAAATTAATTCATGGTGTCTCAAAAATCTGTCTTCTCAGCTGCCAAGTGAAGGAGCAATGCCATTATGTTTAAGAATCCATCAATATGCATACAAACTTTATCAGATCGCACTTGTACTAACATACTGTTTGGCATAAAGCAGTACTATAACTAGAAGAACAGATTGGCCTTCTTGAGACCAGGGAAAAGAACTGCTGCATTGGCACTTTCAGAATGAAATGTAGGTCATTTTGTTCTTACGGCTCTTCATTATTCATCACTTTAATGAGCTCCTGCACCAGGTCTTCTTTGGCAATGTCATGGCTTCTTCTGATGATGTCAGCAAAAAGTCTCTTCCCATGTTGGAGTTTCTTCCATGGGGTATCCAGCAGGCTGCAGCTCAAGCCGTACAAGCCTGTAGCAATAAAAACACAATAGTATTTCATATATCTGAAGGTGAAACACATATCTAACTAGGAATCACTATGAAACCTGAATCGTCACAATTCAAAGTATCTACGTTTAGCATTAGGAAGGGCTCTAGGCTAATTAAAATGCTGCATACATTTTTAAAATCAAGTAAATGTCATATACTTACCACCATTTGATTGTAGCCTACAATTCATTCAATGGGAGAACAGATCATTTGAAGAGAACTTCAAATCATGGGGCTCCATTGCAAACCTATGATGATGACCCTCATTGACAGTTTTCTGTGGCACTTGAAAATGTAAATTTTGAAAATAGTGTAATTGATGTTAAAGCGGAGTTCCACCCAAAAGTGGAACTTCTGCTTTAAGGGAAGGTAACCCCCTGACACAATTGGCATGTCATTATTTTAGGGGGGGGGGGCTGTGTGGGGAGTCCCACTTCCTCTCCTGGCGCCGCGGAGCCACAAGGAAGTTCAGACCCCCCTGCCACCCGGCGATCTTCTGGGACATATAACAGGTCCCAGAAGGTACACCGGCCATTCACAGGGCACAGCGCGGCTCGCGCATTCACAGTGCGCGCCCGGTATTGAAGCTAAAGCCGGGCACCCGCACGTGTCATGCCGGCGTTGCATGGAGGAGTGAGAGAAGAGCGAGGCTGCACCGCTGGAGCACGGGACAGGTGAGTTGTCCGATTATTAAAAGTAGTAGCTGCTGACTTTTAAAAGGGTGGAACTCCGCTTTAATACAAAGTATAAAGTTGAAATAAAGGACAAGCTAGATGTCTCCCCCCCCCCCCCCGTTCATTATGTCAGGACCCGGTCTGAACCTGACAACTCTGCTGTGTCTGGGGATGTCTCTTCTTGCTGAGCCATCTGGGATGCTGGACAGCAGTCTGTACAATTCCTTGTGATCCTGCCTTGAACGCTGTTTGTCTTGAACCTTGAACTCTTTGCTCTTCCAATGAATTTTGATTCACACCATGTCTCTGCAATTCCTGTCTGCAAGATTATTGTGTTCTCTCTGACCAATATCTTGCTCCTGTCACTCCTGCTGTCATCCATATCTTTGCTACCACTCTTTACCAACTTTTGGCTTTTTCCTTGACTACTCTTCTGCTTGATCCCAACCTGCAACCACTCGTTATTATTCTTTGGCTGGTTTACTGACTACGCTTTTGCTTATCCCTACCTGCTATACCTGCTACTGGACCCCAGCTTGCTCACCTCATAGTGGGGTGATCCTGGTAGTAGCGTGCAGCAAAACCACCATCAGGATCTCTGGTGAACACCCATTAGTAGTGAAAAACGTTTTAAAAAAATGATGCGTTTACAATCACTTTCATTACTTTTTTCCTTGTGCGTGTCTGCCTTCTATTATAAATGACAGCCCATAAAGCGTCATAATTTATAGGTGGAGCCAGGTAGACTGATTCACCTGATGGCATCTAAAATGCGATCCCTGTGGAAATGTGGAAAAAAAAAACGCTATCAATAAAGGTGGCATGGTCTGGAGTCAGGCTTGGAGGCCAGTAGCTATAGCAGTAGAGAGGCACCCACCAACCAGCTAGATACAGAAGCAGGTCACGGGCTTACCTGAGGTGCAGTGTCTAAGTACTAATGGGTGTTCAAAGAAAAATAAGTAAAATAGACACCCGAGTAAATCTATATAGTTTGTATTGCTGGGATTGCACTATATCAATGCCGCTCCAGCGGGCAAACTCACCTTCATATTGGGTGTGGTTCCCAAGGCAAAAAAAGGGGGCAGCAAAAAACACGTGAAAGAGATCACAAAAAGATACCTTGCTGGAACCACTCTGCCATAAAAACACCCTTTATTGAATAACTATTAAAAAATACACATACTGCAAGAAATCACCATAGATACAACAATTTAAAAATGACAGCGTTGTCAAGAACTGGGGAATGGCCAACCTCACTCAAATAGCCTCCATACACACTTTCATACACCACCATAGATCAAATAGTCTTCCATGAACTGAATAAAGGTGCTGAAACAGTTGCTGTAATAGAGCTCTCTCTTACAAGTCCAGAATCAGTTTGGAGGATAAGGGCATGGAGTGGGATATGAAGATGGTAGAACCCGGGTTGTACAATCCGCTAGTAGGATAGGTGCAAAGGGCTAAATGATACAGGTAATGGTGACCTGCCGTCTGAGTAATAACCTGCTCCTATGCAGGGATGCAGTCACTTTCAGAGGAGTCAATTGCACTGAGCAGCATGGGACAAAAGTCTGTGCTAGCCGTCTGGGCAAAATTTGTAATAGTCCGGGTAGACTGTAGTAATGACAGTCTGAACGCACAGTGGTATGAATGGATTGGACAGGGGGATATGTGGCATTCGTCACGGCTCACCTGTAGAGGCTGCAGGTCCCGGAAGTAGGTCGGGCTGATGTCTATTGTACTTATTTTTCATTTGAACACCCACTAGTACTTAGACACCGCACCGCAGGTGAGCCCATGTCATCTGCCAGGGTGACCTGCTTCTGTACCTAGCTGGTTGATGGATGCCTCTCTACTGCTATAGCTACTGGCCTCCAAGCCTGACTCCAGACCATGACACCTTATTGAAAGCTTTCTTTTTCCACACATTTCCACTGGGATCACATTTTGGATGCCAGCAGGTGAATCAGTCTACCTGGCTCCACCTATGAATTATGATGCTTGATGGGCTGTCACTTATAATAGAAAGCCAACGCGCACAAGGAAAAAAGTAATGAAAGTGATTGTAAACGGATCATTTTTTTTAAATAACATGTCATCCTTTCCTTTTGTGTTCAATGGTTTTGCACAGAGCAGCACTGATCCTCCTCTTCTTGGATCCCCCACTGGCGCTCCTGACTCCTCCCCTCAGCTGAGTGCCCACAATAGCAAGCCGCTTGCTATGGAGGTATTTGTGTGGGCTGTGATTTACAGCAGCGGGAACGAGAGAACGGATAGAGAGACGCTGCTCTTGTGCACAGTGCTGGATCAAGATCAGGCTCAGGTAAGTATAAGGGGGTGGCTGGGGGGAATTGCATGCAAAAAGTTTTTAGCCTTAACGCAGAGCATGCATGAAGGTAAAAAACCTTCAGCCTTTAGAACCACTTGAAGTCAAAATACAAGCTGCATAAAAGCTGCGAATTTGTGGAAAAATAAGACCTTGAAACTGTATTTTTACTGAGCACAAACCCTATAAACAGACATATATATATATATACATACATATGGACAGTATGATATACAGTAAATACAAAAAATATCACCAATAACTCAACTCTTCATAACAGTTTATATCGGATTATTTGGACTATATACTAGTTCAAAGGTACAGCATTACCACCACAGAAAATTGCACACGTGTACATGTGTCGGGCAATGGATGCTTTGAGAAGAAACTACACGGGTGTTTTGCTGTGTGGAAGATCCATCATGGACTCCTTCCGTGCACTTCAATACATCACAAATACTTTTGTTCTGTGTTGTGTGCGGTGCTTACATTTTTGTGACATTTCACTTATACCAGTACTGCAAATAAGATACCTCTGACTGGTAGCATCTCATTTAACCATTATGTGAAGTAATGCTGTGAAGGAATCCAAAAATGATGAAAGGGACACATTTCAGAAGGCAGCTAGTTAAACCGCAACATCTGGGGACACCCGTGATGGAATGCGAAGCAATTACAAGAAAATCTATATTAGATTCGAGTCTTCTTTTCCTCATCTGCTGGTGTCAGGTAACATTTTGTGCCTGAATTGCATGCCTTTTGAACAGCTCCCCTGCTAATTGAACATTATTAGGTAGGCCATAAACATGCAACTTAAGACTGGTGCTAGGCTGGATTCTGCCAGCAGGACTGCCTGGTGACTTTGTGGTGTATGCACATTAACTCTTACTTATTAGTAGTGATCTTTATTAGTAACTGTTAATTAGTAATTATTATATTATTAGTGGTAATTATTAGTAATATTATTCAATTACTACTGTACACTTACAAGCATGTGCACATATTGGTGAACATGCACAACGCTAGGTAAAAAAAAAAGTTTTTGAGCATTACTATAATATTTGAGTTTTTAAATCATTTACCTTAGAAGTCTTACAAACTGCCTTCATTGTCCATGCAACCATCACTTTTGGGATTAATAATGAATGAATGCAGGAATAAAACAACTCCAATAACCACTATCTAAATTCTTCACATAATAGAATATCTACAAAGTTTTTAGAGAAACCACTACTACTTTTAAAAAATACTAGTGAGAAATGCTGCATACTACTGAACTGCAATGGCAACACAACTGTGTCAACTTTTGAAAACATGCACTATCATGTTGTGCAAGTTCGAAAATCTTGGACCATGTGGGTGGCCGCATTAATACAATTTTAGAGGCCATGGCTTTAAAGTATAAATAAAGGCAAATCTTTTTTTTTTTTTTTTTTTTTTTTTTAGTTTTGGACAGAGTGGAGACGGATCAGAACACCTGTCAAGAGAGATTCACCCTCTCTATGTGACCTGGGGATCCCCGAGGAATTCACATAATTTGCAGGGATTTTCTCTCACTTCCTGTTTGGCTATGGGACAGGAAGTGAAGGTAAATGTCCCCAATGGAACACAGAGGGCAAAAAAAAAAAATGACAGGGGCTATAATCCTCACTTACTCTATCCAAAACGGAAAAAAAAAAGTTTTGCCTACAGTTCTACTTTATTTTACTTCTCTAGAGCAAAGCATGCAACAAGAGGTATCCTGTTAACGGTTCAAAATATGTAGCCTGTAAAAAAGATTAGTAATGCTTATTGGTCCAGTGGGAGGCAAATTTCAATCTTTGCCCTTTCAGAGCTACAGCCACCGCAGATATTCTACACTGCCTGGTGTGCCTCCCCATTAAGCAATGTGGTTTCACCAAACAGCCCCTATAGCACTATCATTTCCTGCAGTGATTTGGGGAGCATGAGACACCCCTTCCTATTATTACAATGTGCCACTGACTGTCACTAGGGATGGGGAGAAGAGTCTAAGTGACATCTGGGAGCTTACACAGGGCTTTCTGTGGCAAAAGATATAGGTGGCCATGAGGTCAACTTTCAGATGCAAAGCACAGGTTTATCTAAAAGTAATTTTTGCTGATAACCTTGGTTGCCAGAAATCCAGCTCAGTGTGCATCTCTAAAACTAGTTTCACTTTGTCACTTAAAGTGATAATAAAGGATCCATTTTTAAAATAAATATCATCTGCTAGGGTGAAGAATTACCTGACAAGCTCCTCTTGTTGTTCTTATGTTCTTTCTTGCTGCTTCAGCCAGGGACTACAGCGCTGGCTGTGATATGTGGACTCAGGGTGTCTCCTTTCCCTTGTATAGTTCTATGGAGACACTCTTGTGTTGAGTCCTGAATGGATGTGCGTCTATTCAAGCATACAGCCCATGCAAGGCACTCCCCTCCAACCTCTAAGCTGATTGGCTGCTGGCATCTGTTCTGCTACATTTGCTCCCTTTGTCCTAGGAGAGCCCTCATCTAAAAGGTAGCTGGAGAAGCTGTGCTGAGGGTTGCAGAGGCGATGAATATACGCTACTGTAGATACAGTATCTCACAAAAGTGAGTACACCCCTCACATTTTTGTAAATATTTTATTATATCTTTTCATGTGACAACACTGAAGAAATGACACTTTGCTACAATGTAAAGTAGTGAGTGTACAGTTTGTGTAACAGTGTAAAATTGCTGTCCCCTCAAAATAACTCAACACACAGCCATTAATGTCTAAACCATTGGCAACAAAAGCGAATACACCCCTAAGTGAAAATGTCCAAATTGAGGCCAATTAGCCATTTTTTGTCATGTGACTCATTAGTGTTAAAAGGTCTTATGTGTGAATGGGGAGCAGGTGTGTTAAATTTGGTGTTATCGCTCTCACTCTCTCATACTGGTTACTGGAAGTTCAACATGGCACCTCATGGCAAAGAACTCTCTGAGGATCTGAAGAAAAGAATTGTTGCTCTACATAAAGATGGCCTAGGTTAAAAGAAGACTGCCGGGACCCTGAAACTGAGCTGCAGCATGGTGGCCAAGACCATACAGCAGTTTAACAGGACAGATTCCACTCAGAACAGGCTTCGCTCAGCATCATATCCAAAGGTTGTCTTCAAGAAATAGACATATGAGTGCGGCCAGCAGTGCTGCAGACGTTGAAAGGGCGGGGGTCAGCCTATCAGTGCTCAGACCATATGCCGCACACTGCATTAAATTGGTCTGCATGGCTGTCGTCCCAGAAGGAAGTCTCTTCTAAAGATGATGCACAAGCCAGCCCGCAAACAGTTTGCTGAAGACAAGCAGACTAAGGACATAGTTCCTGGAACCATGTCCTGTGGTCTGATGAGACCAAGATAAACTTATTTGGTTCAGATGGTGTCAAGCGTGTTTGGTAGCAACCAGGTGAGGAGTACAAAGACATGTGTGTCTTGCCTACAGTCAAGCATGGTGGTGGGAGTGTCCTGGTCTGGGGCTGCATGAGTGGTGTCGACACTGGGGAGCTACAGTTCATTGAGGGAACCATAAATGCCAACATGTACTGTGACATACTGAAGAAGAGCATGATCCCCTCCCATCGGAGACTGGGCCACAAGGCAGTATTCCAACATAACGACCCCAAACACACCTCCAAAACGACCACTGCCTTGCTAAAGAAGCTATTGGTAAAGGTGATGGACTGGCCAAGCATGTCTCCAGGCCTAAACCCTATTGAGCATCTGTGGGGCATCCTCAAACGGAAGGCAGAGAAGCGCAAGGTCTCTAACATCCACCAGCTCTGTGATGTCATCATGGAGAAGTGGAAGAGGACTCCAGTGGCAATCTACGGGGTGTCTACGAGTTATCCCAAATCCGGACCTCTGTACGAACCGGTCAGGTAGTGGAAATGGTTATCGAAGAAATCGTTCCGTCACCAGCAAAACCTCCACACAAACCCCAGCAATACAACCTTATGACGGAACACCGGGTCAGAGGCTACCCTCCCCTAGTACGAGAAGAAGTCATACAGTGTCATGTACAACCGTAAATACCAAGGGAGTTACTTGACATCGAGGGGTCACAGCTGTGGTGAGTACGTCGGGGTCTGGTCCTGTGAGGGTGGTGGTACGAACTGACATCCGTTCTGTGTGTACAGAAACATGAGGAGTGGACCAACGA
>BLSH010073489.1:983674-995668 GCA_018402905.1 Glandirana rugosa | reverse complement strand
GAAGCCAAGGATGAGGCTACGCAAGAATAAGCAGCAACAGCAACAATTTTAGATACGCATTTGAACATTTACTGTACATTGCTGTTTCTAAAGTGACCCCGTAGCGAACTCCTTATAATAAAATGAAAGCATCCTGTAAGAGAAGAAAAATACTCACTATTTCAGCTAGCAATACATTAAAAGAAAAATGGGGTCAAAGCTTTTTGGATCTATTTCTCCTGTAGGTCACAGGAGCGCATTTAGTTCTCCACTCCTGTAACCCCTTTTTAGTGGACAATGGGCTAAAGCCTGTCGTTGACTGATGTCACTTAGATGGTCCAGGCTCTGGAACGATCCTGATTTTAATACTGGGATCAACCCAGATGCCTGAACTGACTCTCAGTGAGCTGTTGAGAGCCTGAGCCAGTCACAACTGCCCCGTGCACAGCCTGGCACTCCAGCAAGTTCTGGAGGGTCCGAGCACAAAGCCGATGACCGACGGTCACCAGCTCTCTGGTCACTGAAGACCAAGAACCAAGCAATCAGCAGTCTTTGATCTTAGAGGTAGAATGGGACCCATGCTGCATCCGCCTAGGTGAGTATAAATGTTTTACAGTTCCCATACCTTTCTTTTAAATCTTCACTCTCTTTTGGCTAAACAGATGCTCTTGGTACTCTACACACCAAGATGGCAATTATAAATTGATTTTATATTAGGCTAGTTTCAAGCTATAGGATAAGAAATATTGCATTCTATTATCAGTATGAAACACATTTTATGGCATTTTACTATACTTCACTAAGTTTTAATATGCATTTGCGTTCTGTTGTGCTTGAACATGTGTTTTGCTTTGTTAGAAAAAGCAAAAGGCAATCTAAGACACAGTAGAGTAACCCTATCCCATGCCACCTAGGGCCAAAATCAGGAAGGAAAGGAATCATTGCTGTTACAATGTGTTCTAAATGAACTAATTATTCTCCTCATGACCACAGTCTATATATTTATGCCCAAATTTACAGAGCCTTATTCCTGCAGGGATTTCATTTAGTCTGTGTTTAATGAAGCCTTGCACAACTCCAGCTTGGAAGCTGGATGTCAGCGACAACCTAAGGGTCTATTGAGGCTGGCAAAGACACTTAACTAGTGGTTCATTCCATGCCGTTTTTAATGCAGCAACCTACTTTTCTGTTTTTATTGCAGTTTTTTTTTTTTTTTTTTTACAATTTCAACCATGCTGTTACTTAGAATTTTCCCCTATAAAGAGGACTCCATTAAGCTGCAAAGAAAATATTTCATACTGTCCCAACCCTGCCAGTGCAGACTGATGCACTGTAACCAGAATTTTGCGGTGCATACTAGCTCATTATGCCGTTGCCTTACAGGTTTTTTTTTTTGTATGAGAGTATACAGCCGCTTTAATTGACTATTGTCTAAATTAGCCCTAGTAATTGTACGTATGAATGTGAGTTCGGGACCTTACTCTAGATTCTAAGCTCCTTGAGGGCAAGGACTGATGTGAATGTACAATATATATGTAAAGCACTGCGTAAATTGACAGCACTATATAATAAAAAATAAATAAATAAATTGGTGCTCAGAGGAAAATAAACTTTGCACTGGTGGTCAGGAAAAAGATTGCATATTTAGAGCAAGGGTGGGTTGGAACAGCCTTTCTAAACCTTTTTAGGCTTCACTATATTCTATTACCATTTTTTTTCTCCTACTGGAGTATAGCAGTAGCAAAAACAAGGTAAAAAAATGTGTTTTTGTATGCACGTTCATGCACATTCCTGTGTCTGGCATTCTTTTGGGCAGAATTCTACCCATTAAAAAGCTTTAATGCGGGAATGCGCCTAGCATTAATGCACATTTAGGCACTTTTGAGCAATTTTTTATGCTCTAAAATTCCTCTCCTGAACGTGATGGTTTTTTTTATGCCTTTAAACTCCAATATGTGCAGGGACATATAGGTTAACATGAAGGGGGCATTTAGAGGCAGGATAAAAAGCCTTAACGCCTGTAAAGGCACCCTATTTGAGCTCAAGTCTGCATGGGGCCTTACCCTTGTGGAACCCTTGAAAAAAATCTCCAGCTTGCAGTATGTTAGTGTGATCAGTGATTTGTAGCTATAGCAAAAAATATGTAAATATAACAATCAAATAAAATATACAAGAGAACTGCATAGTAAATATTGGAATGGCAGGTTCACAAACACTGCATTTGCATTGGTACTCAGTGGCGACACTAAGGCCACTTTCACACTGGGGCGGTGGGGGCGATAGAGGTAAAGCACCAATAGATTTAGCGGCGCTTTACCGATGTTATAGCGGCGCTTTGGTACCGGTATTCGTACGGGAGCGGGGCACTTTAAACCCCTAAGAAGGGGTTGAAAAGGGGTTAAAAGCGACAGCGCTCGGAGCTTCTGCACCTTCCCAAAGTTGCTGCTTGCAGGGCTTTTTTCCGTGTCCTGCAAGCGCACCGCCCCAGTGTGAAAGCACTCAGGCTTTCACACTGGGGTGGATTGGGGGGTATTTTCAGGCAATTTACAGGCACTATTTTTTAGCACTAAAGCGCCTGAAAAACGCCCCAATGTGAAAGGGATCTAACTTTTCATTGGTGCTCATTGCAAAATTCCAACTTTGCAAGCCAAAGAAAAGTTTGCATTTGTGGTTAGCATTGACAGTGTCCAGGGGAGTGAAGGCTGCTGTGCATCTTTCCTACTCCATCTTTGTTTACAAACTGCTTTATTGGAAGGGTGGGTACAAAGAGAACATAAAAATTATGTTAACAGTACAATCAAAGAGATAGGTGTATATGGCACAATAGTAGAGATATCAGGTAATAAATAATTCAAAAGATTGTATTAATCTTTAAGTATAGAATCCCAAAGAGACCATTTTTGTTCATATTTGCTTATTTCATCATGTAATGTAAAATGGATATATTCTGTAAGCCTAATTGTAGACATTCTTGAGATGACTTGTTGCCATGTGATACATGGTGTACGCAAGTTGCAGGTGATCATCCAAATGACTGCGCTACAGAGGGTATGCAGCAATCTATTGATATGACTGGGAACATTAGACATTTTCATGAATAGAAGGCAAATTTGAGGTGTAAGAGTGTTTTTATTGACCATTTTGTTTGCTATGTTAGTGGCGGATTTCCATATTGAATCTAAATGTTTACAATCCCAGAATATATGTAAAAGGGTTCCTTCATTTGGGCAGCCTCTAAAACAGTTGGGGGAGCAATTAGGGTAAAATTGATGAATTCTAGAGGGGGTCATATATCATCTAGTCATAAGTTTATATAGGGATTCGTGGATAGCAGGAGAACGGCAACTTTTCCGAAGATTGTCAATCATTATATACCAATCTTTAACCACTTCCTTACTTGGCACTTAAATCCCCCTCCTGCCCGGACCAATTTTCAGTTTTCAGCGCTGTCACTCTTTGAATGACAATTGCGCGGTCGTGCGACATTGTACCCAAACAAACTTGGCGTCCTTTTTTTCCCACAAATACTGCTTTATTTTGGTGGTATTTGATCACCTCTGCGGTTTTTATTTTTTGCATGATAAACGAATAAAAAGCGACGATTTTGAAAAAAGAGCAATATTTTTTACTTTTTGCTATAATAAATATCCAAAAATAAAAAAACAAATGTATTCATCAGTTTAGACCGATATATATTCTTCTACATATTTTTGGTAAAAATTGGCGTATATTGATTGGGTGGTGCAAAAGTTATAGCGCCCACAAACTATGGACAATGGTTTATGGCGTTTTTATTTATTTTTTACTAGTAATGGCGGCGATCTACGATTTTTATCGGGACTGCGATATTGCGGCGGACATGTCGGACGTTTTTGACACTTTTTTGGGGCCAATGACATTTATACAGCGATCAGATCTAAAAATAGCCACTGATTACTGTATAAATATCATTGGCAGTGAAGGGGTTAACCTGCAGGGGGCAGTGAAGGGGTTAAAAGTGTTCTAACTGTGGGGGGGGGTGGGGTTGGCAGGGACATGACAGATCTAACTGATCCCAGTGACAGGGATCAGTAGATCTGGCATGCCCCCCCCCTCACAGAACAGGGAACCGCCGTGTTTACAACGGTGGTTCCCCTGTTCCGGCTTTCTGTGAGGAGATTGTAGGTCTCTGGCGGACATCGGGTCCGCCCGACCCGCAGGCATGCTCACGTGCCAAAGGGGAGGACTTCTATCGAAGGCCTCCCGGCATTTTAGAGCCGCGCTGTAGCCGTCATTCGGTTGTGGCGCGGACGCGGAGTGGTTAATAGAGATACCACTCTTGAGTTCTTGTTCCCATTTAAAGGGAATTTTCGATTTAATAGAGGTAGACCATTGTGCAAGTTGGAGGAATCTGGCGGAGAGGAAGTAATGCCAAATGTTAGGAATACCCAGACCTCCTAATGTTTGTGGTCTGTGAAGCAGTGCATTACTGCATCTGGGTCTGCTACCTGACCAAACAAATTTGTTAAATCGATCTCTGGATAGACTCAAGTTTGTTTTTAGGTATTAATATTGGCAGAGCTCTAAAATAGTATAAAAGCTTAGGTAGTATGACTATTTTAATGGCGCAGATTCTTCCTAAAAAGGAAATATGGTAGTTAGCCCAGCTTTTAAGAAGGGTAAGGATGTTATTGAAGAGATTAGGATAGTTAGCTGGAAATAGTGTATTATATGAGGGGGTGATGTAGATACCAAGATATTTAAATGAGGATGAACGCCATTTAAAGGGGGATAGGGTTTTTCATTTTTCGAATAGGTTTGTCTGTATATTAATGGCTAAGGCCGAGCATTTGTCTAAGTTTACTCCTAGGCCTGAAATATTGTGGAATAGAAACATAGAAAAGTGACGGCAGAAAAAGACTGAGTAGTCCATCGAGTCTGCCCCTTTTTATTTATTTATTTAATTTTTTTTTATATATTTTTTTTTTCCTTTTTTTTTATTTTTTATTTTTATTTTTTACATTAACCTTGTTGTCTGACTATAGATTTATGTTTATCCCAAGCATGTTTGAAGCCATTTATTGTTGACTGTCTCACAACCTCTGTTGGTAGTTTATTCCAATCATCAACCACCCTTTCAGTAAAATAATACTTTCTAAGATTAGTTTTGAACTTCCCCCCAGTTAGTTTGAGGTCATGTCCCCGTGTTCTTGATTTTGGTTTCATATTGAAAAGACTGCCCTCTTGAACCTTATTCACCCCCTTGATGTATTTAAAGGTTTCAATCATGTCTCCCTTCTTTCCTCCAGACTGTACATATTAAGTTCCTGAAGTCGCTCTTGATAGGTTTTATCCCCCAGACCTTTCACCATTTTTGTTACCCATCTCTGAACTCGTTCTATCTTATCAATATCTTGTTGTAAGTGTGGTCTCCAGACCTGGACACAGTATTCTAAGTGAGGTCTCGCTAAAGATCTATATGGAGGAATCAGAACCTCCTTCCTCCTGCTGGTGATCCCTCTACTGATACATCCCAGAATTCTATTTGCTTTTCCCACTGCTTGGTCACACTGTTTGCTCATTTTGCAATCATCTGAAATAAGCACCCCCAAATCTTTTTCTTCTGTAGTGCTGGCTAACACTGTACCCCCAATGCTGTACTCTCTAAGCGGATTCTTTTTCCCTAGATGCATTATTTTACATTTAGAAATATTGAACTGCAGTCTCCACTGCTTTGACCAATCTTCCAGCAATGCCAAATCATGTTCCATGTTACAAACACCTCCAGGAATCAACCCTATTACACACCTTTGTATCATCAGCAAAGAGACATACATTGCCCAACAAACCTTTAGTTATATCACTTACATAAAGGTTAAATAGAACAGGACCCAGTACAGAGCCTTGTGGTACCCCACTAGTGACTGGCCTCTGCTCTGAGTGAACCCCATTTACAACCACACTTTAACCAACTGCATATCCACTGAACCACCCAAGGGTTAAGTCCCAGCTTGTACAACTTTTGTATCAGATCATTATGTGGAACTGTATCAAATGCCTTGCTGAAATCAAGATACGCTATGTCCACAGCACCACCCTGGTCCAAAACACTGGTAATATAGTCAAAGAATTCAATCAGGTTTGTCTGGCACGATCTGCACTCAGTAAAGCCATGCTGCTTTGGGTCCAGCAAGCTGTGTATTTTTAGGTGATCAATGATCCTTCTTTTGAGAAGTGATTCCATTACCTTGACTATAATTGATGTTAAACTCACAGGTCCTGTAATTGCCAGCTTCTACCTTGCTGCCCTTCTTGTGGATAGGTACAATATTAGCTATCCGCCAGTCAGGGGGAACTTCTCCTGTTAGAAGAGATTTATTTAAAAGATTTGTTAATGGTCCAATAACTATATCACAAAGTTCTCTTAGAACTCTGGGATGAATACCATCAGGGCCAATTGCTTTATTAAGCTTTAACCGAGCCAGTTCCTCAGCTACCTCTGTCTCCAGAAATCCTAGAAATGAACCATCATTACTAGAACCAATATGATTCCCTAACTTGTTATCATTAGTGCAGTCTGTTTCTGAGAAGACTGAACAAAAGTAATTGTTTAAATGGTTTGCTACATCCTGGTCTCCCTCAACGTATGTGTTGTGCCCAGTTTTCATTTTAGTGATCCCATTGTATTTTTTCCTTCTATCACTAATGTACCTAAAAAAGGTTTTATCTCCTTCCTTAATAGACTTAGCAATTTCCTCCTCTTTCTTTGCTTTTGCAGCACCGATAATGTGTTTGGCCTCCTTTTGTCTATTTTTATACTCCTCTCTGTCAGCTGCACCTCCTGTTTCCTTGAATCTTCTATATAGGTTTAGTACTGAGAGCAGATTTGGAATCAATACTAGAGGGTCTGTGATGAATAGCATCACATTCCCCGCGTTCAGACTCATTTTGAATTCGTTCTGGGCTTTGGTGTAACCTTTAATATTAGGATAGTCTCTGAGGGCTTGTGCCAGCGGTTCAATAGCAAGGGCAAAAAGAAAAGGGGATAGGGGGCAGCCCTGCCTGGTGCCTCTTCTCAAGGGTAAAAATTGTGAATTACAGCCAGGTAGTTTAATTCTAGTTTGGGGATGGTGGTATAGAGCATTTTCCTACTCCATCTTGAGCCTCACTGTGTAGCAGCCACCAATTTTGACCTTGCTGAGGCTCTAGATTTCCTCTGGGTGGCTGAGCGACCCCCCTAAAAAGAAAGCCATTGGCCAGCACTGACAGGGTCAGATTGGTGTGCTAGCCTTGGTCCTATCTGTGTCCACACACTACACTTACCAGATGCAGGTCTGTAGCCCTGCCAATGCTGACCAACAGCTTTCTATTTCCCCAGGCAGCCAAAAACTATTAACAGTAGCTGTAGAGGGAAACGTGAAGCCACCATTGGGCCAATTTGAATCCTTATGGAATCTATGGCTTACCACCCCAGGTCTTGCTCCCCCCCTCATTTGTAGGAGAAAGATTCCTCTAATGTGGCACAGAGAACCTGTTTTAATCTATGACCGAACCATTAATATATCTCTGCCCTCAGTAGAATACATTACTAGTGGTCACCATGCCTGAACAGTTTTGTACATGGATATATTTATTATATTGAACATTTTATGACCAAACTACTAAGTAATGTAGTCTACATACAGCCACTCCACTCTAACACATTATTCCTTAATATTGTACAATGCTGATGTAATTATATGAACCAGGGATAGAGCATTGGCAAACTATGTTGCTGACTATTTTGAATTATTAAATGCCAATCTATGGGATAATCCGCTGTAAAACCTAACTATAATTCTTAAGTAAAAGCACAAACTATTTTCTGTTGTTTTTTTTGTTTTATGTATTAGGGTAGGAAGGAGGATTTGGATTAGGTTTCCTTTCTTCGATTTTGTTTTGTAAATTGCTGAAAAATTTCAATACAAATTTATCAGATTAAAAAGACAGACAGATAGCTGGATAGATAGATACTTGAATATTGCCTATCATATTTAGCAGCCTCTGAGAATTACATGGCTCAGTGTACTCTGTATTTTTCCAAAATGTAAAATCCAATATAAGTTTTGTACATAAATTGAACTTGGACCAGATAAATACGGCATTCCAAAGGTGGAATGAAGCCAAAAAAGAAGTACAGTACATGTCTCACTTCTTGCTGCTAAGTATTTTAATAAACTAAATACGCATATAAGACATCATTAAATATTCTGCCATGTAACAATGTGTATTCCTAGGCATTGTCTGGATGCAAATATTTATCAAGTATATATTTTCAAGGTATAAGGGCTTTTCTGCATACAGGCTTTTGTTTGCAGACACACTTAACAATAATTGTCTACTCTATTCCTCCCAGCAGAGTTCTTTGTTATAAGCCTCAGTGAGCTAATGGGCACTATTTATGCATCAGGAAGTTGCACTGCCATGCTTTTAATGGTTAGCAAGATTGAGCCAACAGAAATAATAAGTCTAATAATAACAAAACAGCTACTAAGTAATAATATTCCGTAATGATATTCTGTAAGAATGCACAGTCGTGAAGTGTTCCAAATTGCATTGTCAAGGCTGTGAAAATTCCTTTTTTTTGTGAATATTCAAGCAAACCTATCATAACAAATAAAACACTAGCTAATGGTACAGTGGCGGAAGCATTATTATCAGTCCATGTTCCTATGACAGTTTTACTATATGCAATGTAGTTGAACTCCAAACTATATCCTCAACCCCTAGCCCAGACTTTCTCAACCTTTTCAACACAGAGGAACCCTTGAAGTAACTTTGCGGTCTCAGGGAACCCCTGCTTAACCACTTCAGACCCGCTCTATTGCCGAAGTACGGCTCCAGCGCGGATCTGAAATGCCCGGACGACGTCCATGGACGTCGTCCACTGTGCACGCCCCAGGCGCGCCCCCTGACCCGCGATCTCTTTTAGGAGCCTCAGAACGGGGAACCGCCGTTGTAAACACGGCGGTTCTCCGTTCTGTGACAGGGGACATGACAGATCTACTGATCCCTGTCACTGGGATCAGTTAGATCTGTTATGTCCCGACCAGCCCTGCCCCCCCACAGTTAGAACACACCCAGGGAACATTTGTTAACCCCTTCACTGCCCCCTGCTGGTTAACCCCTTCACTGCCAGTGACATTTACACAGTAATCAGTGGATATTTAAATTTCTGATCGCTGTATAAATGTCATTGGTCCCAAAAATGTGTAAAAAATGTCCGACATTTCTGCAGCAATATCGCAGTCCCGATAAAAAACGCAGATCGCCGCCATTACTAGTAAAAAAAAAAAAATAATAAAAACGCCATAAATCAATTCCCAGTTTGTAGACGCGATAACTTTTGCGCAAACCAATGAATATACGCCGATTGCGATTTTTTTTTTACCAAAAATATGTAGAAGAATATATATCGGCCAAAACTGATGAATATTTTTTTAATGGATTTGTACTTTAGTAAAAAGTAAAAAATATTGTTCTTTTTTGCAAAATTGACGCTCATTTTTTGTTTATAGCGGTAATCAGAAATCACGCAGAGGTGATCAAATACCACCAAAAGAAAGCTCTATTTGTGGGAAAAAAAGGACGCAAATTTTATTTGGGTACAACGTTGCATGACCGCGCAATTGTCATTCAAAATGCGACAGCGCTGAAAGCCAAAAATTGGTCTGGGCAGGAGGGGGGTTTAAGTGCCCGGTAAGGAAGGGGTTAAAATGACTATATTTACAACTCATGATACATTAGTGTGTTGGTCAATGGGAAGAATGCTCCTTACACTTGTGGTCATTGGGAAGAATTACCCCTTACAGAGAGCTAAAAAGATCAATGGCAGAACTTGCTCACTGATCAAGGAACCCCTAACAACCTCTGGAGGAACCCTAGGGTTCCATGGAACCCTGATTGAGAAACTCTGCCCTAGCCTAATGCAAAAAAGGAAAAACAAAAGTAAGTGTGTGTGTTCCTAAAAGGATTTTGCCAATTTTTGGAAGAGTGAATAGGTTCCACATTTTCTAGTAAACCCACACTTTATTTTTTGTTCTTGTGTCATAGGGAGAATTAAATGTATCCGTGTACGTTTGAGTACTGCTCTTTACTCTTAGGAAGGAGCAGTATGGAATAACCATGGCCATGCTGCTGATTTGCAAATAAATAAAAAAATAAAAAAATATCTGGCACATTTATTAACCACTTCAGGTCCAGAAGTGCCCCCCCCTAATGACCAGGCCATTTTTTTCAATACGGCACTGCGTTATTTTAACTGACAACTGCGCAGTCGTGCGACACTGTACCCAAATTAAATGTATGTCTTTTTTTTTCACACAAACAGGGCTCTATTTTGATGGTATTTGATCACCTCTGCGGTTTGTATTTTTTGCATTACAATGACAATTTTGAAAAAACAAACATTTTTTTTTACTTTCTGCTATAAAACATAGCCAATAAAAAATTTAATTTCTTCATCAATTTAGGCCAATATGTATTCTACTATATGTTTCTGGTAAAAAAAAAAAAAAAAATCAAATAAGCGTATATTGATTGGTTTGTGAAAAAGTTATACAAACTATGGGATAGATTTAGGGACTTTTTATTTATTTTTTACTAGTAATGGCGGCGATCAGCGATTTTTAGTGGGACTGCGACATTGTTGCGGACAAAGCTGGCACTAAGTGACACTTTTTGGGGACCAGGGACACCAATACAGTGATCAGTGCTAAAAAATGCACTGTCACTCTACTAATAACAATGGCAGGGAAGGGCAATCAAAGGGTTAAATGTGTCCCTAGGAGGTGCTTTCTAGCTGTGTAGGATGTGCTTTGACTAAAGGAAAAGAGAGATCCGTGTTTCTGCTTAGCAGAAACACAAAATCTCCATTTTCCCCTCTGGCTGAACGGCGGTCTGCCTTGTCTACATAGGCAGACCGTCGTTCTGCCTCTCTCTGAACGATTGTCAGACCTGCTGATTGGCTCCCGTTGTGTCCAATGACAGCGGCGCGCTCCAGACCAGGAAAAAGGAATCACGTGCAGGTACATGATTTTGCACTTAAGGGCCGACCTGCCGCGGTATATGTACATGGGGTGGTGCTCAAGCGGTTAAGCAAAACATTGCACTTTACACATCTGCTTTGCCCTTTGCTTGCTTTGGACTCTGAGGAAAGCAAAGCCTTGGGGAGGAAGGGGAAACCTGTCTTCTGACTTTGACTCAAGAGTGTCCACTGTAGTATAAAAAGACACCACACGCCACACTGCATTTCATTATTAAAATGTGATATGCAGGTTCAGAATGTGGTAATCTCCACAATGTCCTTGCAAAGGGGTTTTCACTTCAAGCCTTGGTTTCCTTCTGAGGTTGCTAGGGGTTCCAACCAACTTCAGCTTACTAATGCTTTAAGTACATGTACTATTTAATTAAACTGTATTTTCCACAACATTTGCGTTTGAACAAGAGCTCGGGAGAAAATGTGATCTTTCCAAAGGAGATATATATATATATATATATATATATATACATACAGTGCCTTGCGAAAGTATTCGGCCCCCTTTGAACTTTGCGACCTTTTGCCACATTTGAGGCTTCAAACATAAAGATATAAAACTGTAATTTTTTGTGAAGAATCAACAAGTGGGACACAATCATGAAGTGGAACAAAATTTATTGGATATTTCAAACTTTTTTAACAACAAGGTGAAGTACTAACACAGGGTGAACAACTAAGAAGTGTTTTTTAATGTCAAAATATAGAAATACAAACTTCGGAGTTTACACCGTTTTCCAGCGTTTCAAGTTTCCCCCGGCTTATGAAAGCGTTCCGTGACATACATATATATATATATATATATATATATATAGAGGAAACCTTTCTAGTGTAAAAGAGGGCTCGAGAACAAGTTTGCGTTTACAACACCTTTTATGTCAAATTAATTTATCATGTACATGAATTTCGTAATCATTCGACTTCAACCAACCTTGGGGATCGTTGGAGTCTTCCTTTGGTTC
>BLSH010073489.1:943370-957766 GCA_018402905.1 Glandirana rugosa | reverse complement strand
ATGAGCTTTTTTACCCTATGGTCTTTGGTGCGGATAGTCATTCAGTGTGAAATACTGTGTAAATATTTACCATCTGCTCTGAGATTCCGCTACTCAGTGATACTTAGCTAGAATCCCTCAAGCCCCTGCAATGTACAAGCCAGACAGATTGCTTTAGCCTGCAGGACAAAAGCTCTCAACATCTGTATCTGCCGGTCCCTAATTTTCCCAGTCCCTAGGTAGGAAGCCTCACTTACAGCTCCAGTCTCTTACTGAATGCAGTTTTATCCTAAGAGGATTTCAAACACTTTCATAAAAGACTGAATTAATGTAAGGCTGGGTTCACCTATATTGGGTGGGGGACACTGCATGTTATTCAAATAGAAATTGCACCGCATTCCTATGCAAATCACATGCGATTTGTGTGTGGTGCGATTTGAGCAATTCATTTGTATGGCTCAAATGGCACCAAATCTGCACAAAAAAGGCGCAGGGCCCCTTTTTTTTCCCCCACACTGGATTCTGTCAGTTGCGCTGTTTTGCAAATCATTTTGGGGTGTCAACTTAACATTTACACCCTCTGCGGTTGGCATGAACTGTGCGATTTCAATGTTGTACGGGAAAACACACAGGATTCGCCGCATATATGTGAACCAAGCCTAACTCCATTGGTTACTATGAGGAGCAACGGTATTTACTGTCAGTCACAGCCAGGGGCGGCCCATGCATTAAGGGCGCACGGGTGCCATTCCCCCCATCCTAGCCGCCCCCTCCTATCCATGCGCCTGGCCCCTTTCAGGATGCCGGACACATGGATTCCTATGGCGGGGGCGGGAGGAAGTGTTTTTTTTTAAGCACCTGACTACATCCCTTGTAACAGCATGCGCCATGACAGGTCCTCTTTATGGAGAGATGTGGGGTCTATTAGACCCTAAATCTCACCTCTGGTCTCCGATGCAACCAATCATACACATATTTGTCTGATCGGCTGCTTTCCTGGCCGCTAAAGACCAGGTAAACAGAGAGGCAGAACCAGAAGTGACAAAATACACATCGCTCCCAGTTTTCAGAGTTAGGCCCCTTTCACACGTGCGGATCGTTCAGGTCCGCCTGTCAGTTTTTCAGGCGGACCTGAATGGATGCTCCATTCTCCTCTATGGAGCGACGGATGTCAGCAGTGACATGTCCGCTGACATCCAATCCGCTAAATACAGACGGGTGGAAACCCTATTTTCCTTCCGTCTGGCAGACTGGATCCAATAAACAGAGACAGGCAGATCCCTTTTCATCCGATTTCCCATAGAGGAGAGCAGGGGCTCCGACAGGTCCGTCTCTGTATAGTGAGCAGAGACAAAGCTGTCATCCGCTGGGTCAGCAGGGATCAAGGGATTGATCCCCGCGGAGCAGTGGAGTCCGTGAAAACTGGTGGGAAAGGACCCTAACAGAGAGTGAGAGCCCAGGAAAGGTGGCAGTGGGAGGGGACACCACTTTCCACCACCCACAGAAATGATCGTGTGGCTGTTCAGCCACTCAAATCACTTCTGCCTTACTGGGAATCACCGGCTGAAAATTCTGATACCAGGATGATGCCTGAAGCTGCAGGTATCATCCAGGTGTAACCACTGCAAACTGGGGACATAATATGAGGGCCTACAGTAGGCAAGTGGTTAAAGGAGAAGTTCACCTTTTACAAAAAAATAATAAATGCACATCTTTTGCAGCTAAAAAAATGTGCATTTACTTTTTTCAATAGTCTGAAAGGCATTGCACCGTGATCAGCAGATTGTGGGTGCAATGCCTGGATTCTGTAGACACTCAGTAAGCTGTTTGCCCATACCTCAATTACGAGCAGGCAGTGACTGAATGGCAGGAAGAATCAATGGACTATGAGGGTGCTCACCAGCGGGAACTACAAGCCGTCAGCCGTAATGGCTGACGATACTTGGAAGCATTCATTCAGAGAAAACTGAATAAATGATGTGGGCGTGTGGACGGAGCCCCATGCGCTATTTTTAAATTTTGACAGCAGGTGTGGGGAGAAGATCCCCCACCCATTGTCACGGGGAGGATGGGGAAGTAGGTAGGAGCTGGAACATGTTACATGTTCCACCCTAAATACAGGTGGAATATGTAACATGTTCCAAAGGTGAGCTTAGACTTTAATGTCAATAAGTCAGCAGATGACGTATTTAGTATGTTTGTCGAGCAACAGTATGCATCTAGCAATGATCTATTTACAACCATGTGGATAAGAACCAGCGAGACAGCTTTTAGTGTTAATATAGTTCTCGTCAAGATCACAAAATAATCTTTGTTATCTGGTGCTTACAATCTTTTGAAATATTAGCATGTGCCATATATTTGGGAAAGTTTCTAATGGTTTCATCATCAAGCTCCTTGTGAAAGTCTCTGATCGCTTCAACGTCCAGTTTTGGTGGTCAGGTTGCTTAATTACATATATCAAGTACTGATGTGAACTGCATTATGGATGGCAACCTGAGCATATCCAAATAGAATTATGTGCAGCTATTATCATGTATCAAATAGCAATCCTGCAGTATTAGGACTTCATTTCCAAAGCTACCCCCTCCCTAAGGGCTATACAGAATCCACATATTAATCTGTCCTCTGTGTCTTGCCCACACAAGCACTGTCACGCCACATAAAGTATGTGAGTAGTATTGTTCCATGAGCAACTTTCATCAAAGTGCCGCCCGAGTATTAATTGTCACCCAGCTAAAGATCATAACAATCTATCACATACTAAAACCAAGTTATCTGCCGGACAATCAAAGTATGCTAACATATCATAAGCATTGCCTGCTTCTGCTCAGACATGAAGAATTTTCTGCTGATGGTAATTCTCTTTAATTGACTGTAATAAAGGTCAAATAATGACATTAAAAAATAAAATATCTGGCAATAAAGTTGATTGTTCTCACACCTCCTCCCAGCAACTGAAATCAGTTTATTGAGCAAAACTGAACTCAGAGACAGGCATACACACTATACGTGACTCCACATAGAGACTGCCAATTACTTCAAACTGAAGCGTTTAAGAAAGCTTGCTTCTATACACTGATTTCTTGATGCCATTATACCTTCTGTTAACTCTTGCTAGATCCTTAAAAAACAAAAAAGGGAACCCACAGACTTGTGGTAAAAAAAAATCTGCCTATGAGCACCTACTCACAGACCTCCTGGCTGACTGACAATCACCCATACTTCAATCTATAAACATGCGCACTCAACCAATTTTGACTTGCATGTTTATGCCACCATTTTTCTATCACATCTATGGATAGTTTATAGGAGGACCTTGAGAATTTCCAGTGTCTTAAAATATACAGTACTTTTTTATGTAGAAATTTTATTTACAGTATCTAACAAAAGTGAGTACACCCCTCACATTTTTGTAAATATATTCTATCTTTTCATGTGACAACACTGAAGAAATGACACTTTGCTACAATGTAAAGTAGTGAGTGTACAGCTTGTATAACAGTGTAAATGTGCTGTCCCCTCAAAATAACTCAACACACAGCCATTAATGTCTAAATAAACAACTAAGGACTGGTGCACAAACTGCGGCCCGAGGGCCTCATGCAGCCTTTTTGTATAGGATATAGGGCCCTCGGATCTCAGCAGTTTATAGTGGGAACATTAATCAGGGTAATATTTTTAATCTCTACTGGTCTCATATAACATGTTCCCATCTTCATATTGTCTTCTGCAGCGTATCCCCAGTCGAAAATGTAACATGTCCATACTCTCAGACTGTCATTTCATCTATTAGATCTGTAGTTTCTAACAGTCCTTACAAGCATCACATATATTGAACATTATGTCTGGCCCTTTGGTAATGTCAGGGACTGCATTTGAGGCCCCCTTTAGCTCATGAGTTGACAAGCACTGCTCTAGAGAGTTCTTAACAGCACCTTAACATATTTTTTATTTGTAATTTCATTCTAGCATTTACAAGGAAATATATATATATATACACACACACACACACACACACACACATATATATATTGTGGGGGGTTAGCTCAATGGGGAACACCTTCCCTGGGAAAAGGCATTCAAAACGGCAGGTTTGCTTAAAATCTGGCTTGTAGCCAGGTTTATTCAAAAGGTTGCATGTAGAAATCAAATAAACAAAACAGAAAATAAATCCTCGCCATCCAGGCACTAACTAAACATTTCAGTTTTTCCTAACCGAGAGCTGCAGGGCTTCTCCCAGACACCCACAAAACATAGACAGTGCAAAACCTTTATTGTCTCAGTCCATAAGCAAACTTCCAAACGACAGCTCTCTCAAGCTGATGGTTCCTGAGTCCCAGGCCAGAGCAAAACTTCTCTTTCTTCCTGGTTTTTTAAACCACTAGACGGTGGACTCCAGTGGCCAAAAAATCCAGTCCGGAACCAACCCTGCCAAGGGTGGCTGGTAAAACCTGGACTCCACGTTAGTCCACTCCAAATGCGAGGAGACACATAGCGTCCATCTATCACCTCACCTTGCATAACGGCACTATATATATATATATATATATATAGAGTAATGATTTCAGTAAAGCAGCATCCAGGTAGTTTTAATAATGTCCCCTTACTCTACTCTCATCCATACTTGTTATAGTCTTAGATTATACATGTGACAGCTATGTCACATGAAATTTGCTGGGAGGCCACTTCTTCAAGATAAAAGGAACAGGAGAAACCTATAATGAAGAGGAGATAAAGGGTCTTTTTTATAACGGATGAAATAAACCTTTCCCATGATAATGAGCTCTGAAAGCTGTCAACTTCTTACTAGCTGCTCAATCAAATGTATTTCAATGCCTACACACAGACAACCAGGCAGATCCTGACACACATAATGAGCACTAGGCAGCAGGGTAAAAATCCGATTTTGGGCCATCTCAAAAGGGACAAACAAAAAAAATCACCTGTACTGCAAGAATTATACAGTATATTTGTGTGATCTGAGGATGACTAAAGAAAACTATCCCAAGTCTTGATTTAGCATTATGTCCTGCTCGCATTTGGCGAGTGGAAAATAATTACTGGCGTGCATTGGCTGCCTCGGAAAGGGGGGGGGGGCACTGCTGGCAGGTGGGGTTGAATGGGAGCAGTTCTCCCAGAGGCAGCGAGAGGGGAGGAAGAGGAGAGCCGGCCAGATCACATAGCGGGGATTGCCCACTGTAACAGCTTTCATTTGAATTGCAAATTGCAGTCCGCTTGCCGTCACACACAGTTCTGCCTCCTGGTCCGGCTACTTTGATAGACAGAACACTGGTCCAATGCCGGGACATGAGACATCTATCAAAAGAGCCAGGCCAGGAGGCAGGACCATGTGGGACAGCGAGTGGACTGCAATTCAAATGAAAGCTGTTACAGCGGGCAATCCCCGCTCTGTGATCCGGCCGGCTCTCCTCTTCCTCCCCTCTCTCTTCCTCTGCCAGGTCATGCTGCAGTGATGGGCACAGGTCATGCTGCATTGGTGGTAACAGGTGAGTTGCATTGGTGGGCACAGGTCATGCTGCATTGGTGGGCACTGGTCATGCATTGGTGGGCACTGGTCACACTGCATTGGTGGGCACTGGTCACGCTGCATTGGTGGGCACAGGTGAGGCTGCATTGAAAGGCACAGGTGAGTCTGCACTGATGGGCACAAGTTAGGCTGCATTGGTGGGCACTGGTCACGCTGCATAGATGGGCACAGGTCATGTTGCATTGGTGGGCACAGATGAGGCTGCATTGGTGGGCACAGGTGAGGCTGCATTGGTGGGCACAGGTGAGGCTGCATTGGTGGGCACAGGTGAGGCTGCATTGATGGGCACAGGTGAGGCTGTATTGATGGGCACTGGTGAGGCTGCATTGATAGGCACTGGTGAGGCTGCATTGGTAGGCACTAGTGAGGCTGCATGGATAGGCACTGATAAAGCTGCATGGATGGGCACTGGTAAGGCTGCATTCATAAAGTTGTTGTTATGATTTATTTTGTAACTTAATTCTGTATAAAACATTTAAGTGTCATTTCATGACATCTTTTATAAGGGTGTGTTTAGGGGTGGAATTAGGGGTGGGGCAGGGTAGTGGTTGGGTGGGGCAACTGGTGGCGAGTAACTCTTAAGGCCTTGCTAGTAGCTTAGGACTTGAAATTTTGAGTCCTGTACAAATAATTATAGCAGGGCTCGACAATCCCAGGTCGACATGGTGACCAGAAACCACGTCCTGGTGAGTGGCAGCCGATCCATGTCTGCCCTCACCATCATAAGCCAGCATCTCCAATTCAGTGAAGAGCTATTCTCTGCTTAATCTAACAGCTATTAACCACTTCTGTTTGGGCGGACGTCATACGACGTCGCTACCTTTGAGAAGTGCTATCTGAATGGTGGAAGATATTGTTTTTTTCTGCAGACAATTCTGCACATGATACAAGTGGTCTTAGTGGCGGATTCGCCGCAAGATCACTTTTATCAGCGGCGGGAGAGGTGCTCCCCCCCTCCCGCCGCTTTCCGGTCATCCCTGCCGCTTACCGGACCCGCCGGCAGCGGCGGAGATGATCCAATCTGTCCCCCCCAGTGTCCGAGAGCCGAGTGAGCGGCTGAAGCCGCTCACTCGGCTCCATAGTACGGCAGGGCGGAAATTACTTCAGAAGTCACGTCCGCCCAACGGTCTTAAAGGGCCCATTTTTTTTTTTTGGGCTGTCATTTTTTTCAGATTTTTTTTTTTTTTTGCGCTTTAGAGTAAATATGAGATCTGAGGACCTTTTGACCCCAGATCTCATATTTAAGAGGACCTGTCATGCTTTTTTCTATTACAAGGAATGTTTACATTTCTTGTAATCGGAATAAAAGTGATACATTTTTTTTTTAAAAAAGAACAGTGTAAAAATAAGAAGTAAAAAGCAAAATAAATAATTCAAAAAACAAAAAAAAAATTTAAAGCTCCCCGTCCTTGCGAGCCCGCGTACAGAAGCGAACGCATATGTAAGTCCCGCCCACATATGAAAACGGTGTTCAAACCACACATGTGTGGTATTGCTGCGATCGTTAGAGCAAGAGCAACAATTCTATCACTAGATCTCCTCTGTAGCTGAAAACTGCTAGAATTTTTTAAACGTCGCCAATGGTTTGCAAAGTTTGTCGCCATTCCGCGAGCACACACAATTTTAAAGCATGACATGTTGGGTCTCACTTTCCTCGTCGTAACATTATCTTTCACAATATGGAAAAAAATTGGCCTAACTTTATTGTTTTCTTATTTTTTAACTAAAAAAACTGAATTTATTAAAAAAAAAAGCATGCTTGGAAGACCGCTGCGCAAATACGGTGTGACAAAGTTTTGCAATGACTGCCATTTTATTCTCTAGGGTGTTAGAAAAAAATATATATAATGTTTGTGGGTTCTAAGTAATTTTATAGCAAAAAAAAACTGGTTTTAACTTGTAAACAATGAACCCAAAAAACAGCCCCCTTACTGAGGTGGTTAAACTTGGCAGGCTGCCCTGGATTTTTTGTTATTCTTTAAGTAGAAACAAAGTATCTTTTTATTCTTTTATCAAAGGAATGAACTCCGGTCTTTAGATGAGGTCAATTTAACCACTTAAAGAATAAACCTTTTCTGACATTTGTGTCTTACAAGTAAAAATCTAGTATTTTCTGCTAGAAAATGACTTAGAACCCCCAAACATTATATATATATATATATATATATATATATATTTTTTTTTTAGCACAGACCCTAGAGAATAACATGGCGGTTGTTGCAATGTTTTATGTCACACGGTATTTGCGCAGTGTTCTTTCAAATGCAATTTTTGGGAAAAAAATACACTTTAATGAATATAAAAAAACTAAACAGTTAGCCCATTTTTTTTGTATAATGTGAAAGATAATGTTATGCCGTGAGAATCGTGATCTTTATTCCTTTATTCTAGGCAACAAAATTTGTGATAAAGCCCTGTGTACCATCAACAATTACCACTCTTTATATTCAGCTGGGCTCCAGTATTTCATGGTGACCGGAATTCCCCAACAGAGCAATGAATAGCCACTGTGGGGGACAAACACACGTAGACAGGAAGTGTCTGAAAAGAGGCAGCAGAAGATCAGCAGCACTGGAATACTTCTTTCACCTTTTTTTTGTATTTTACTTAAAGTGTTACTAAGGCTTCATTTAGATGTGCTGTTGGGTGGTAAAAGTGTGCAGTAGAGACATGTTTTTTCCACCCACCAATGGCCACCCTTAAGCTGCATTAGGCAGCAGATGAGGGTGTTTTACATGCCACAGTCACAATGTATTAGGCATAATAAAGAGTTTCCCCCTGTAACAGGTCTTTAGTGTCACTCTTTCTGGTCACCCTGATGTGACGGTATTACATTGGAGTTGGAGTTATTGACTGGCTGCTCTGCTGTACCTTAGGTTACCCCCGGCCCTGACGACTCACACTACGCTAAAAAAACTGGCTCCTAACTTTTTTAGCTGGCTCCTAGATTCAAAGTATATTTGTCAAGCCCTGGATTATGGTATTATGACAATGAAGTATAATACAAGATGATCTAACATGGTAACATTAAGGCCGGAGAGGGGGTGGGATAAGGAAGGAAGGGAGGGAAGTGGGATGGAAAAAATCAATGGAAAACGGGTAGGGGAAAAGGAGGAAGAGTAAAGAGGGGAGGGGAGGGGAGGTCACCTAGGGAAAGGGAAAAGGAAGGAATGGAAAAGGGGAGGAGGTAGGAAGGAAGGGGAAAAGGGAAAGTAGATCTCACCTAAAGAAAGGCAAGGAAAGGGGGAGGCAGAAGTAAAAAAAGAAAAAAAAAGGGGAGTGGGTAAGAGAAAGGGAAAGAGTAGATGTCATTCAGCCATAATAATGGGAAACATACCATTCAAAATTTGGGCCACCTGGTGAGTATTCACCTTAACCAGTTCCATACGGGCTCGCGTACATTTACTGCTGCAGAGTGGCGCTGTAGCGCGAATCGCTGTCTATAAATGGTGGCTCGCACGTGTGCAGCTAGCGAGCGGGAGCGCAACAACGGCAGTGCGCTCTTGTGTCCGCTACACTTTGCAGGAGTGTCCGATGTCCGCTGGTGAACCGCGATGACCAGCGCTGTCAGTGGGCATTTAAAAGATCTACTGATCCCTGTCACTGGGATCAGTTAGATCTCTTATGCCCATGGTAGCCCAGCCCCCTCACAGTTAGAACACGCCCAGGGAACACAGTTAACCCCTTCACTGTCCCCTGCAGGCTATCCCCTTCACTGCCAATGACATTTATACAGTAGTCAGTGGATATTTATATTTCTGATCGCTGTATAAATGTCATTGGTCCCAAAAAAGTGTAAAAAATGTCTGGCATGTCCGCCCCAATATCAAAGTCCCGATAAAAACCACAGATAGCCGCCATTACTAGTGAAAAAAAAAAAAAAATTGTAAAAACGCCAGAAATTAATTCTCATGGTTTGTAAACGTGGCAACTTTTGCGCAAACCAATCAATAAATGGCGATTGCGTTTTTTTTTTACAAAAATATGAGGAAGAATATAAAATCGGCCAAAACCGATGAATACATTTGTTTTGTTTTTTTTATATTTTTTTTGGATTTGTATTTTAGCAAAAAGTGAGAAATATTGTTTTTCTTTTGTTTTATTTTTTTTTTGCAAAATTGTCGCTCTTTTTTTGTTTATAGCGGTGATCAGAAATGACGCAGAGGTGATCAAATACCACCAAAAGAAAGCTCTATTTGTGAGAAAAAAAGTACGCAAATTTCTTTTGGGTGCAACATCGCCCGACCGCGCAATTGTCAGTTAACGCGACGCAGTGCCGCATCGCAAAAAGTGCTCTGGTCCTAACATGGGAAATCCTTCCGGGGCTGAAGTGGATAAGGTGAACTCCCCTCTTTCCTTCTCCACCACCCACCCCTTTCCCTTGCTATTTTACCTTCCAATGTACATTAAATACTTCTAGAAATGTAAAAAAGGCTTTTAAACGGAGAGAAGCTTTCCTTTCTTTTCTCCTTTTTTTGTTTTACTTTAGTTAGAGAATCTCTTTAAAGTGGACCAAAAGCCTGTTTCAAACACCACCCCTAACTGTCCTAACACTGAAAATGCAAGAAATAAAGAGAAAGAAGGGAAGCCATACTCACCTACCAACCACTAGTTTCAGTCTCCTCTCTAGGGATGGCTATTGAGTCCCGGGACTGCTATTACCAACCAGAACTTTCGAATGGCCGATTATGCACAAGGAATGAGCGTGTAGCAAGTGTTAGGTCATTAAATAACCATTTTATTTATTTGTAGATTTACTGTTAGGGCATTATTGGGGCTCAGAGGATTGTTATGTATACTGTAGTGATATTCACATGGTTAAGAGAGTCCATTTTCATATAATACACCAAGTTATACTGGGCTAACAGGGGCAGAAGCTTCCAGATGGAACCTCTTCCCTTTTACCTATTGTCATAATATACCTGTTTCAATCTGAGGAAAAATGGAGCAAACAGCTATACTAGCGGAATGACATGCTAAAAATCTGAGCTGATCATCAAGTAGGCTGTCTGCCAAGTCAGTTTAGATGCAAAATTGTTTACGCCTGAGTGAAGTGTATATTTAAGTGGCACAGTAATGCGCATGCAGAGAATGTAAATGCCTGACCATATCAGACACACATTAAAGTCACTGGGGAGAATGTCAACTGCCAGAACCATCCCTGGGTTATTTGCATGAGAAAGCTAATTGTTTCTATTTTCAGGCCTGCGTCTCTTGCTAGCCAACTCCTACACTCATAGGACAGACAGGTCACTCATTGGGTTTTTGGCATATTGTGAGCAGAAAGCCAAGTGAGAGACAGATTGGAGCCAATAAAAATATATCTCTGTAAAAACTGTATGAGCACTAGTATTGTTCAGGTCATGGCTTGAATGGAAAAATGTATCTTTAATGTAACTGCTATTTCTGTGTCTAGGTTCTTGAAAGTTACATATGTTCCTACGCACAAAACAATGTCAGACTTTAAAGAAAAAATTATCTAGACTTTCCATTTTTTTATACATATATTTACTGTAAAGGAGCGTAAAATCCGCGCTCGCGAAAAATAGCAGCCACTTAACAAACCTCGATACCAGTTGATAAATAATAAAGAGAAAATAAGCAGCGCTCCAAATAATGCAACAATATATAACATTCAGTTGTACAAATAAAATAAAAAAGTGTCCATGTGCAAAATAGAACTCAATCTTAAAAATGGAACACCAAAAAATTATAAACAGTCCATGTGCAAAACAATCCTACCTAGGAATAATAAGTGCAGAGTGAAAGTATCCGTCACCAGCAACACCCTCACACTCAGGCTTCTTACCAGATGTCCAGGGCTACAAATTATAATAGTCAAACAAGCAGCAGCAATTTTTGTTCAATGGGGGTAACTGTCACATGAATCACAGATATAGTATAGAGGAGACTCTGCCCATCGGCCCATCCTCCGAAGACGTCTTGTTGATGACGAAATGTATCAGGGAGCGGCCTACTAGTGACGACATCACACACGCCCGACCGCTAACAAGCGGTAGTGTTCGAAGCTGACAGCCAGCTGCTCTTTTATTATAAAAAACAATCGCTGTATATGTTTTGTATGAACGTAATTGTAGCCATTTTTTGAAATTGAACTCATTTATATCATGATGGGCTTCACTATGGGAGTTTTCCTTGTTTTTTTTATTGTGAGTCTCCTCTATACGATCTGTGATCCCTCCTGGATAAACTTGCTGCTGCTTGTTTGACCATTAGAATTTGTGGTCCTGGACATCTGGTAAGAAGCCCGAGTGTGAGGGTGTTGCTGGTGACAGGTACTTTCACTTTGCACGGATCATTCCTTCATTGGATTGTTTTGCACTTATGGACCGTTTATAATTTTTTGGTGTTACATTTTTAAGATTGGGTTCTATTTTGCGCATGGACACGGTTTAATTTTATTTGTACAACTGAATGTTATATATTGTTGCATTATTTGGAGTGCTGCTTATATATTTACTGTACACACAGAAGAGAGAAGAGTTAATTTTATTAGTGTGTGCTAATGTTAGCAAAAAATCTTGTTTCTATGTATAATGCAGAAATACAGTATATACATATACTGTATATTGTGAAAAAAGCACTGTCTGTCACTGTCAAAATGTGATAAAATGACACTGGGAGAGGCAGGTGTGGCAGTGAAAGGGTGCTTGAGCTATCTGAACAGGTAGCTCAACAGTGAATTCCAACTGACAGTGGGTGTTGTTCACAAATGAGAGTAGCCTGCTCTCATTCAGGTCTCCTGTGGAAACAGTTGCTGCTTAAAGCGGTTGTATGCCCATTTTGACTACTTTCATTCCTCTACAATGTGCCAGCTAGCAGAATAAATTGCGCTCATTGTCACTCTGCCTGCCTTTGTCCTTTCCCTAGAATTGCTGTAATTTCTTTTAGTGATGTCACCTGCGCATGCTTTTTACCTCTGTATTTTCCAGCAGGCCTAGACTCTGCCGGAAAAATGCATGGTATATGCTGGGGGCTGCGTCATTTCCTATTGTCGACGTCAGCCCCGGCATCCTGCGATATCACATCTAGGAGAGAAGGATAGTTGTCAGGCTTCAATGCCAATCCTGCTGCGCATGCGCGGGATTACGTCCAGCAAGGGAAGTGGGTGTGGAAGTAAAATCCTATGCAATATGCGGAAGCCCACAGTACTAATGGCGCCGGCGATGAGGAGGCAGGAGCGGATGGAATATTACTTTTTTTATACAGCAAGAACATTTTGATGAGACTATCAATGATAGTATTTATATGGTAAGAGATAATAGAATTACATAATGCTTTTAATTCTGAATTTTTCCGAGAGCATATAACTGCTTTAATGCGGAAATGCACCCAAAGGGGGGAAGTTCCGCTCTCTTTCACAAGGACTCACAGCCGGCTGCCCACAGTTAACATGTCGGTGCTGGGACCCAAAAACTGATGAAGAAACCAGTTCGGATGAGGACAGGACTGGGTCCCTGGACAGGTGAGTCTCAAAGTCAGGAGCTACAGTTTCTGTAGATGCTGAATTTCAATTTTTAAACAAATGAATGAAGAACCGCTTTAAGCAAAGTGTGTGAGAAGACACATGTCCAGACCTGTTCGGCCATACAAGTTTGTATGCAGTCAGCTGAGAGACTCCCCACTAAACTGCCCCGCGTACAGAATTGTACCCACTTGCTTAAAGTAAAACTATGGTCAAAATGAAGAAATCAATATGTTATGCACCTATACAGTCTGTTAAACATGTCACTGATTGTTTTGCAAAAAGCAGTAAGGATGTTGAGATATCTACCTTGTCCCCAGCTCTCATGTGCACTTCCCTTTAGTAAGGTGACAACTTTGCTTCCTGTTTTTCGAACCGCCTGTGTTGAACAGAACACCTGTTGCCCCAATTTGCGTGCTATTTCTCTTTGCAGAAACGTCCTGACATCACTGGGGGAGGTGCTCTTGTAGCACAGGGAAATATCAGGCATTTTATTATACATACAAGTCCCGATTAGGCTCCGTCTATGATAGGCCAGTGAAGCCCCGCCCACTTCCACCTATGTCCTGCCTTTGCCCGCCCACTGCTCTAGCTCCTAACTAGGCTTGTGTTCTGCCAGCTTACAAATTACCAGAGGAAAGCAGGCAGGGAGAAGCACACAGATTAATAGACAGATCTAAGTGCAAATGAACCTGTACTGATTTTTACTGTTTTACATAGCACACACCCAGCTATTGATTAGCAGATGGGAATGTGTTATGTAAAATAGACTGAGCATCATAGAAGACATGAGGACTGGGGGATAGACCAGTGTTGCTAACCTCCAGCAGCGTTTTTTACTGGCAAAACATAGAAAATTTACTGGCGAAGCACATTTTTTACTGGCAACTTGAAAAATAAGAGAACTCATATTAAAAACCAAGACAATTGATATTTAAACACAACATGGGAACACTGACAATACCCATATCAAGTAATTTGCCTGGTTTACACTTAAAAAGTCAGCACAGCATGACAAATTATCAGACCCTTATATTCATAGACAGTTGTAAAAATCACAGATTTTTACAAACGGTCAGTAAATTTATTGAAGGTTGGCAACCCTGGGATAGACAAGCCAGTTCACTGAAAGGAAATCACATCTGAACTCCTCCCATCATCACTTGTGTATAGCAAAGAAGGAATAAATGGGGGATTACAGACCACAATTGTAGCTACATGGTAGGAAAATAATAATTCCAGTTATTATGATGTGTAAATTTCAGGTATTTATATGAGGATTTACTAAAATATGAATGTTGCCTTTAGTTGTACTTTAATGCCTCACTGTGAGCAGTGAAATGAGAGGGCATGGGGGGATAGAGAATACCGTGTTGTTGT
>BLSH010073489.1:927536-943360 GCA_018402905.1 Glandirana rugosa | reverse complement strand
CCCCCCCCCCCCCCACAGCTAGGACACTGCATGCTGTGACAAGAGCAGGCTGGAAGGCTGTATGTGTGCGCCCTCTCTACCCTGCACACCACCCCCTCATTGCTGGGTTGTGTGTATATAAAGCATCTGTGTAAAGCAGGCAGTGTAAAATCCTCTGCTCTCTTCATTCCTCCTAGAAGTTGGATCGGATGTTTTCAGAGGGCAGGAGAGAGCCAATGGGAGCATCAAAGAGGACTTACTGTGCAGGCACCATGAATGATGGGAATTGTACTTCTTAAAGGGGCACTGCACCATACTGGCTAATGGAAGCTAACATGCTGTGGACTGAGGGACAGGGGCCATCAGAGAGGACCAAAGAGGACCTGTTGCTGTGCCTGTTCACCACATCAGGGTGAGGAGAAAGACCTAAACATGAGCCTGCTAGAACTGTCTTCAGAGACAGAGAGAGAGAGAGAGAGAGAGAGAGAGAATCACAATGGGATTGATTTACTAAAGGCAAATCCACTCTTCACTACAAGTGCATTGGAAGTGCACTGCAAATGCACTTGAAAGTGCAGTCGCTGTAGTTCTGAGGGGAAGATCTGAAATGAGGGGAATCTCTGCTGATTTTATCATCCAATCATGTGCAAGCCAAATGCTGTTTTTTTATTTTCCTTGCATGTCCCCCCTCAGATCTACAGCGACTACATTTCCAAGTGCATTTGCAGTGCACTTCCAAATGCACCTGCAGTGCACTTGTAGTGCAGAGTGGAATTGCCTTTAGTAAATAACCCTCTGTGTCTTCAGGACTGGAGCTGAGAGACCACAGAATGTGCAAGGGACCAAGATCTGATCAAGGGGGACTGCTGATCACCAAGCCATTGGGACCAGACTAGCTGCCTGCCAACAAGCAGTAAACTTAACTACACATTCTAAAATACAGCTACACACTGTTAGTCCAAATACAGACTGCCTGTTGATTTGAATTTTCATAATATACCGCCAAGCTATTTGCAGTCTTATTCCTGTGCATTCTTAGAGAGTGGTAGCCTGCTAACTCTTTAGTCTACTGGTGTAAACCGCTTTCAGTCTATGACCAAGTGTATCAGTGGAGACCAAACAGTTAAGAGAGTCGTGGTAGAACAGAGGACTCATCATCACCAGCGGCTGCTGCGGGGTGGGTGCTACATGTATAATGCAATATTAGACAAGTATTTTGTGGTGTATGCTCTAAGGCAAGATTTTTTTAAGTAAATCTGATCTGGCCTAAGGAGTTTCTAAGGTAATACTAGTGCTGAAGTTGAAGCACTTTGTGATGCCTTTAAGCACCTTTATTAGTCTTGAAATAAATCGCTTTGTTACTGTGAGGGCTCTTGATACTAGGACACAGGTTGTACATGCGGCCTTGACTTCTCTACAAGTTGGGATTAAACACTCTGTCATCTAACCATCAATTGCCAGAACTTTTTTGGGCAGTAAGAGCTCTGCAATTAGGCAATTAACGGAGGGAAAACTTAGTGTCAGATCAAAATTTGTCCAGTTCAACAGTGATCAAATTGATCAGTGTGGCTGTGCCAGCTCGACAAAAGCCAGCTTTAAACTTGGGCAGAGGTCTGGCCCTATGTATGTTCTGGAATTTGGATCCAAGGAGAATTCAAGTAATCAAAAAGTACTCACAGACACCTTGGAAACCAGCACATCAGCAATGTTTCCTTAGAAACATTTTACATTATCTTACATAAGGAGAGGCTGAGGATTTTATTCCCCACTATCATTTGTCCCACAAATACACACCAACTGTATGGCCAGTATAAGCACCCAGCAATCTAGATAAAACACATATTTAGACCTACTTAAAGTCTGCTGCAACCAGGTTAAAAGCATTGTAAAGATGTCCCTCTTCAGATATCTTCCTAATGTAAGAAAAGCTGTCCAGATCAGAGTTCAAAAAGTTAGACACCAGATGACCTACGAATGTAAAATAACAAGTGTGACTATTTAGGATTAAATATGACATATTCAACCTTATTAACAATTCTCTAATCAATACAGAAAACATCATACAGAAATTATTTAGCGTGTAGGTCAATTTGCATTAGCACCACATCAAATATACCTATCATGGCGATACTCAGAAACACTCAGATACCTACATAAACATTGACATAGCTGCCTAGCTCAAGGATCGTAATTCAGACATACAAATTTCAAAGCTTCATATTAGTTTATATTTATTTTAGACGGGATATATTAAATATGATCTCTTCTACCAAGTCCCACCTCTCTTTCCATTAAAGGGTAACTCCACTTTCGTGAAAAATAGAAAACAAAGAAAAAATAATATAGCGTGTACAATTGCGATACAAGTCATATTGCAATTGAATGTTATTAAAAAATACCTTTACTTTTCAATCTACAGCTGCTGTAATTTTCTATGAATGCAGTGCAATATGGCTACAGAGTGTGTACTGACCACTCCCCAGAAACATCACCTGCTTGTGTGATTGGCTCACCAATTTTCCCAGAAGTCTGCCTAAGATACAAGTCAGATTTCAGGCATTCCTTGCAACAAAAAGTTCATTTTTGGTGAGATATTTCCAGTAGGAACAAGTCTAAAGGGACGCAGGTCCAGCAGATTTCCCCATTAGTGTCTGCACACCTGATTGATAATTATGAAACCACTCTCATTAGACCTACTCAGCACAGAGGCACAGAGAAACAAACAGAGATTTCTTCAGAAAAACAAAAGGTAGGAATCTGCAGTGTACATAGATCACCCAGAGGGTATTGTTTTTTTTTTTTTCAACAAAAGTGGAGTTACGCTTTAAAGTGGTTGTCAACCTGTGACAACCACTTTAACCTACAGGTAAGCCTAGAATAAGGCTTACCTCTAAGTGCACAGCATATCTCCCAAACCTGCACGGTTCAGGAGATATGCAGTGTAAGAGATGTGCCAACTTCATTTCGGCACATGTGCAGTGAAGAAACGGTCTCCGTGCCGTTTCTCCACTGACATTGTGCTGTCGGCTCCTGCGTGTGACGTCACGCGACTCCAGCCAGTCACAGAGCCGGAGTCGCGGCCTCGGAAGGAAGAGGGGCTGAAGATGGACGCTGCCAGCACAGGGGACAGCGCTGGACATCACTGGCTTAGTTTGCAGGTAAGTGGCACATAATGGACTACAATGCGATGCATAGTAGCCCATTTAGCTTCTAATTTACAGGGGAATACAGAGGAAGTAAACCCAATCTGGGTTTACTTCCTCTTTAAAGCGATACTGTGAGTATAAAATAATAGGAGGTGCTATTGCTGACCTGTTGAAGGTTCTGGAAATATCATCCTGGTTCTGACTTCTCTACCCAGTTACTCCACTCTTATCATACATTTTTTCAGGTCTGTCATTTGCACCTTAAAAAACAAGTCAGCAATGGCCACTGCTGTTAATTCAACCTCACATGTACCTTTAATAACTCAGAAAATTAACCTGTTGATCCTGTCAGATATACAGTGCTGTCTTGTGCATCCCCAAGCCATATCTCAAGCACTGTTATTAACCTTGCTTGCTCCATCATTATAAAACTACAGACCCCCCCCCACATGTTATGAAGGTGACAAAAGAGGGAGGTATTCTCAAGGCCAAACACACTTCATTAGGGTGATAATGCTGCCCTTTATAGATGTAGAATACAACAAGAAGTGTGTTACTGACAAGATCACAAGGTAAAAAAAAAAAAAAAAAAAAAAAAGAAAAACAAATTCAGCCATCAAATTGAAGGACTCGTAGGTCTGAATATATTAATTTTTTTTGTTCTGGAGTTTAAATATGCTTTAAGCTCCACTATGTTTAAGTAAAGGAAGTTGTTGTTCATTACGGTAGCACTTACTGTAATGTTATTTTTTTGTGTTTTTTTTTAACGGTGATGTTTGAAACATGACTTCGATGATATCTCGCTGGATTGGGGACAGGTGAGTATAGCCTGGCAGCAGAAGCTTTAACCACTTCCATACCGGGCCATAGACAAATGACACCGGCAGGAACTTCTCCTCCCTCTGGGTGGATGTCATATGATGTCCACCGGTTCTCGCCGCTCCTGCAGGACCCCAGCGCGGCGATCAGGGATGAGGCGCGTCCCTCAGACACAGTCATCCCCGATCAGGGAAAAGAGCCAATGAAATTGGCTCGTGACCGGCTGTGTCCAATCACAACTGGTCACGTGTTGTGCTCGTGATCAGAGCGCAGCGTGGCGACTGGGGATGAGCAGTGTCCCTCGGACACAGCCCATCCCTGATCAGGGTAAAGAGCCAATGAAATTGGCTCTTTACCACGTGACCAGCTGTGTCCAATCACAGCCAGTAATAAAATATCAACAAACGGCTGTAGTGCCGTTCCCGGGTTCTCCTCCTTAGTGTGTGAGGAGGAGATCTGGAAGAAGAATGTGCTGCTACTGCAGTTATGTGCCCCGATTGCTCCACAACTAAAGAGGACCTGTCACCAGCCCATCAGATGACCTGTCACCAGCATCCGAGTACCTGTCACCAGCCCCAGAGTACCTGTCACCAGTCCATCAGAGTACCTGTCACCAGCCCATCAGAGTACCTGTCACCAGCATCAATGTACCTGTCACAGCTCATCAGAGTACCTGTCACAGCCCATCAGAGTACCTGTCACAGCCCATCAGAGTACCTGTCACCAGCCCCCGAGTACCTGTCCCCTCAACAGCCTATCAGAGTACCGATCACCAACTCATCAGAGTACCCGAGTACTTGTCACCAGCCCATCAGAGTACCCAAGTACTTGTCACCTGCTCATCAGAGTACCTGTCACCAGCTCAGCAGAGTACCCTAGTGCCTGTCACCAGCCCATCAGAGTACCCGAGTACCTGTCCCCAGCCCCTCAGAGTACACGAATACCAGTCACCTGCCCATCAGAGTACACAAATACCAGTCACCTGCCCATCAGAGTACCCGAGTACCTGTCACCAGCCCATCAGAGTACACGAGTACCTGTCAGTCAGCCCATGCCTCACAGACTATAGTTTGGGGTGTTTGTTTTTCAAAATGGGGTCATTTTGTTCGCGTTTCCATTGTCCTGGTGCTCCAGAACCTTCATAAGTGTGATAAACTGTCAGGAAACTAAATTTGTAATTTATGCTCCTAGAATGCCCAATGGTGCTCCCTGCATATTGAGCCTCTCTATGTGGCCTGGCTGTAGAAAAGTCTCAAGCATGTGGTATCGCCATACTCAGGACGAGTAGCAGAATATATTTTGGGGGGTAATTTTTCCTATGTACATGCTATGTGTTAGAAAAACCTTATAAAATGTACAACTTTGTGTAAAAAAAAAAAAACGTTTTCATTTTCTTTCCACGTTTTCCAAAAACGTTTGGAAAAAAATGACATGTTCAAAAGACTCATAATGCCTCCCTCAAAGAATATACCTTGGGGTGTTTGCTTTTCAAAATGGGGTCATTCTGTGGGTAATTCCACTGTCCTGGTGCACCAGGACCTTCAAAAGTGTGACAGGTAGGAATGAAATTAGATAATTATGTAATTTATGCTCCTAGAACGCCTGATGGTGCTCCCTGCATGTTGGGCCTCTGTATTTGGCCAGGCCATGAAAAAGTCTCACATTTGTAGTATCGCCATACTCAGGAGGAGTAGCAGAATGTATTTTGGGGTGTAATTGAAAGTATGCTTATGCTGTGTGTAAGAAAATTTATTTCTTCATTTTCCCAAGAATTGTGGGAAAAATTACGACTTCAAAAACCTTACCATGCCTCTTACTAAATACCTTGGACTGTCTACTTTCCAAAAAGGTTTAGAAAGAACCCCTTCTGGGGTGGGATTTTTTAGACACAAAACAATAAACAGATATATAAAAAATATATTTTATTTTATACAAAATTTAAAAAGATTTTTTGTAAATAACACATATGATACAAGTATTGAGACTTGGGACCACAGAAATTACAAAGATATTGATAAGATGCAGAAAGATGGCACCTAATGCATTTCGGAAAAGTGACCTTCATCAGAGGTGTATATGGGATAAAGTATAGCTTTCTCCCATATGAAAGGGTTCTGCATGTATCCTTATGTGGCTACACTGGGCAAACATCCCCTATACTGTATAAAGTGTGTATTTTATTTTCTCTCTCTCACAGAAAATATTGATGCCGTGTACAATTTGTGGTACCTCTCAAGAAGGTCACTTTTCCAAAATGCATTTTGGTGCCATCTTTCTGCATCATATCAATATCTTTGTCATTTCTGTGGTCCCAAGTCTTAATACTTGTATCCTATGTGTTGTTTACAAAAAATCTTTTTACATTTTGTATAAAGTAAAATATATTTTTTATATATCTGTTTATTGTTTTGTGCATAAAAAATCCCACCCAGAGTGGTTTCTTTCTAAACCTTTTTGGAAAGTAGACACATATTATACAGTATAGGGGATGTTTGCCCAGTGTAGCCACATAAGGATACATGCAGAACCCTTCCATATGGGGGAAAGCTATACTTTCTCCCATATACACCTCTGATGAAGGTCACTTTTCCGAAATGCATTAGATGCCATCTTTCTGCATCATATCAATATCTTTGTAATTTCTGTGGTCCCAAGTCCCAATACTTGTATCATATGTGTTGTTTACAAAAAATCTTTTTCAATTTTGTATAAAATAAAATATATTTTTTATATATCTGTTTATTGTTTTGTGCCTAAAAAATCCCACCCAGAGGGGTTTCTTTCTAAACCTTAGCAACAGGGATGATGGCACACACATAGCTGTAGGCTCAGGACACCTCCCCTTTTTCTTACTTTCCAAAAAGGGTCATTTTGGGGGGTATTTGTACTGCCCTGACATTTCAGGGTCTCAAGAAATGAGATAGGTCGTCAGTACACCAGGTGTGATCAATTTTTAATGATTTGCACCATAGCTTGTAGACTCTATGACTTTCACACAGACCAAATAATATACACTAATTTGGGTTATTTTTACCAAAGACATGTAGCAGTATAAAATTTGGCCCAAACAAAAATTACTTATTTGCACAATTTTATAATAGAAACTAAAAAAAAAAGTTCTTTTCCAAATTTTGGCTCTTTTTTTTTACTTATATTGCAAACCCAGTGGTGATTAAATACCATCAAAAGAAAGCTCTATTTGTGTGCTAAAAATGACAAAAAAATTTGTTTGGGTACAGTGTTGCATGATCGAGTAATTGTCATTCAAAGTGTGAGAACGCTGAAAGCTGAAAATTGGTCAGGGCAGGAAGGGGGTATAAGTGCCCTGTATTGAAGTGGTTAATATAGGTGTAACGGCACCAAGCTTGTAGTTGCACTTAAAAGAAGTTTAACCTTTCTTTTTTGGGGGGATATTAGTCTCGTGAATTAACCTTTCATCTTCAGTATTATTCTGTGGCTATTGGCTCCAGAGGTAAATTCTAGAACTTCGTATACATGCTCGTCGAATTGTGTAATGGTTATACTGATGCTACAAAAAACCCCAACATGACATACAGTACCTCTGCCCTTGGCATTCACATCTATTTTGGGTTGCAAATAGTTTGTAAGTGCTGCAAACTTTCCTCTTTTTGTGATCCCCAGCCAAGTTCCTCCTTCCTTCCCAGTCTCCATGTCCAATCCTTCAAAACAAGACAAAAATTGCTGACAAAAGATTGGAACTGCTTGTAGGAAGAACCTTAGCACTATACGAGAAATGATAAGCGTTCGGTAGCAACAAACATACACAAAGTTTATTGCCTGCAGGGATGAAGGCAAGTCAAGTAGTAACTGATAAATATGATAAATGAAGCAAAGCAGAAGAATAAAGGAAAAATAAATTGTCAATCTTTGCTATATTCATACGAACCACTAAGGATTTCATTATTGGTTCCCCAGAAATCAGCTGGCTTGGCAGGTCTGTGATAGAATTCATCTCGGTTGGCAGCTAAGATGAGTCTGTAACACAGAAGAGAAAAGGACAGGTTATTATCATACAGCACACATTAGTCAATGTGATACAAAACAGTACAGTTTTGACCTGAAATAGGATCATCACATGCTACAGTTTTCATACCACAGCTATAAATTAATTCTGTAAAATTAAGTGCCAGTTCACACAGGGGCGGCTTCAAAGTCGCCTGATTCTTGACCAACTTGAGCGCGGCCCCATTCAGTGTGACTTGAGCGCGGCTTGCAAATGACTTCTGTATAGAAGTCAATGCAAGCCGCTCCAAAGCCGACCCAAAGTATTCAGGAACCTTTTTCTAAGTCAAGGTTCCATTGTACTGCATGGAGCAGGACTTGTCAGATGACTAGGTTCCCTCAATGAACTGTAGCTCCCCAGTGCCGGCAGCACTCATGCAGCCCCAGACCATGACATTCCCACCACCATGCTTGACTGTAGGCAAGACACACTTGTCTTTGTCCTCCTCACCTGGTTGCTGCCACACACGCTTGACACCATCTGAACCAAATAAGTTTATCTTGGTCTCATCAGACCACAGGACATGGTTCCATTATTCCATGTCCTTAGTCTGCTTTCTTCAGCAAACTGTTTGCGGGCTTTCTTGTGCATCATCTTTAGAAGAGGCTTCCTTCTGGGATGACAGCCATGCAGACCAATTTGATGCAGTGTGCGGTGTATGGTCTGAGCACTGACAGGCTGACCCCACACCCCTTCAACCTCTGCAGCAATGCTGGCAGCACTCATACGTCTATTTCCAAAAGACAACCTCTGGACATGACGCTGAGCACGTGCACTCAACTTCTTAGGCCAACCATGGTGAGGCCTGTTCTGAGTGTAACCTGTCCTGTTAAACCGCTGTATGGTCTTGGCCACCGAGCTGAAGCCCAATTTCAGGGTCTTGGCAATCTTCTTATAGCCTAGGCCATCTTTATGTAGAGCAACAATTGCTTTTTTCAGATCCTCAGAGAATTGTTTGCCATGAGGTGCCATGTTGAACTTGCAGTGACAGTATGAGAGCGCAAGAGCGATAACATCAAATTTACCACACCTGCTTTCTTTTGTTGTCAGCGGTTTAGACATTAATGGCTGTGTGTTGAGTTATTTTGAGGGGACAGCAAACTTACACTGTTATACAAGCTGTACACTCAGTACTTTACATTGTAGCAAAGTGTCATTTCTTCAGTGTTGTCACATGAAAAGATAGAATAAAATATTTACAAAAATGTGAGGGGAGTAGGGCCGAAACAACTAATCGATTATGAAAATAGTTGTCAACTATTTTCATAATTGATTAATTGGCCAGTCGATTAGTCAGCCTGCATACAGAATGCATTGTTTGTTTACATATCAGGAAATACAGTGAAGCACACTTACAACTCCGTACACCTTCCTTACATGTCAGAAGACACAGTATAGCGCACATACAGATCAGTACACCATCCATACATGTCAGTAAGTGCCTGAGAGCTTGTGAATGTGTGAGGAGCAATGCCTCATGGGACATGTAGTCCTGGGCAGAAAGTGAGTGGATCTAAAGGCAGAAGTTTTTTTTTACCTTGCTATAGGGGCTCTCCAGATTACACTTTGCAGCTTGCTATTGGGGCATTCTGAAGGCAGGAGGAGCCAGAAGATTGTCGGTGGGGGACCCCAGAATTTATACAAAATAAATACAATTTAAAGCATTTGGTAACCCAAAAAAAATGCTGGTCCTGTCTCTTTAATGTGCAATTAACAGCATGATGATTTTGCTTTTTAAATTATCCCTCTATATCCCCTAAAATATCTGTTTGATAATGCCAAGTCATGACTTCCCCCCTGTGTGCTGACTCACCTTGTATATTGCTTATCCTGAGTCTTCAACTCCCCCTTCCTCTTGTAGCTTCTCCTCTCTGCTCTCATAATTAACTCTAAAAGCTCCTATTTCCTCGGTATTAGAAGAAGTAGTTCATCCCATGTCAGTGTCATATCATAAATATTCTTATCTATATAAATAACACAGCACGGCTCTCTCTCTCCAGCTGACGTCAGCAGCAGTGCTCAGCCCCTCCTCCCTCAGGAGCTCTGAGCTAAGAGAGAAAAGCTGGAAAACGACAACTGATCCTAGTAAGAAGGTGTGTTATCTATACAGAGAAGTATATATATGTTATAACACAGACACAGGGCAACTTCTTGTTATAATACAGAGCAGATGGGAACTTTTTGTGGCTTAACACTTTAAAGTAAACTTTTACCAGTATTGTGCAATATTTATTTAAAATGAGCACATCCACAAAAAAAAAAAAAAAGGCTCAGCTTTTTTTAACCAGTTGCCGACTGCCCGCTGTGGCAACTTGGTTCGATATCGCAAATCGCCTTCACCTGCAAGATCACGCACGCTCACTGTGTTCTGGAGGGGGGGGGGGGGGGCAAGGAGTGGGTAGGGTGGACTTGATGCCTGCAGGCTACCCACGATTGTCCCCTCTGGAGTGACAGAACAGGGATCTGTGTATGTAAACACGGATCTCCGTTCTGACAGAGGGGGAAGGGATGTGATTGCAGGCTCCCTGTGTATGAGCCATGATCACTTTCCTCCCCCAGCCAGCCCAGCCCCCACACAGTTGAACACACACAGGGAACACAGTTAACCCTTAGAGCGCCCCCTGTAGGTTAACCCCTTCACTGCCAATGGCATTTACACAGTAATTAGTGCATTTTCATAGCAATAATTGCTGTATAAATGCCATTGGTCCCAAAAAAGTGTCAAAGCGGTCCAACATGTCTGCTGCAATGTTTCAGTCCCAATAAAAATCACAGATCGCCGCCATTGCTAGTAAAAATAATTTAAAAAAAAAACAAATTAATTCTCATCATTCGTAAACGCGGCAACTTTTGTGCAAAACAATCAATAAACGCAGATTGCAATTTTTTTTTTTACCAAATATATGAAGAAGAATATAAATTGACCAGAACTGATGAAAAAATTGTTTATTTTATATTTCTTTTTTTGGATATGTATTATAGCAAAAACTAAGAAATATTGAGGTTTTTTTTTTTTTTTGCAAAATTGTCGCTCTTCTTTTGTTTATAACGGCAATCAGAAATGACGCAGAGGTGATCAAATACCACCAAAAGAAAGCTCTATTTGTGGGAAAAAAGAGATGTCAATTTGGTTTGGGTACAACATCGCAAGATCGCACAATTGTCAGTTAAAGCTATGCAGTGCTGAATCGCAAAAAATGCTCTGGTCCTAAAGTGGGAAATCCTTCTGGGGCTGAAGTGGTTAATATAAAAGATTTATATCTCCCTTCCACCCTTGAAATAGCTTCATGTCTGACTCCTAGTTAAAATACCCATATATCCTACTACGTATTTATTATTATATATGCTTCTGTCTGTTATTCTGAGATTAGAGATTTTGCTCCCTAACATATAGCTGGTTATTTATATTTACCACTGCATAGAGATATTTAAGAATAAATTGCCTTTTTTTTTAAACTTTACATATTAACTAAATTATAAACCACACTTTTTTTAAGGCTATTATCCGATTAATTGAAACAATAATCGATTATGAAAATAATCGTTAGTTGCAGCCCTAGAGGGGTGTACTCACTTTTGTGAGATACTGTATTCCTGATTATTTTAGAGCAGCTAAAGCAGAACTGTGGTCACATAAAAAAATTATATTTCCTCCTTCTTGCACATAATCAAGATCGATCTTGTTTCTTTAAGATAAGGTTTTAAACACTCATCTTAAGGCTAGGTTCACACTGGTGCGATGCGGAAACCAGCGCGATTCCTGAGCGGGTTCCCACATCGCATCTGACTCGCAGGCAATTCGCACTGCTCTCTGCTGTGAGTATCAATAGAAAGTTAACCGCTTGCCGACCAGCGGCATCATTATACTGCGGCAGGTCGGCTCTCCTGCACGAACCGCCATAGGATTTGTCTGCTGCAATGTCGCAGTCCCACTTAAAAAAAAAAAAAAAAAAAAAAACGCAGATCGCCGCCATTACCAGGAAAAACAATAAAAAAAAAATTATAAAAGTCCCTAAATCTATCCCATAGTTTGTAGACGTGATAACTTCAATATACGTCTATTGCGTTTTTTTTTTACCAAAAATAGGTAGAAGAATATATATCGGCCTAAACTGATGAATAACTTTGTTTTTTTTTTTACATATATTTTTTGAATATACGTATATTATAGCAGAAAGTAAAAAAAAAAAAAAAGTGTTTTCTTTCACAATTGCCTCTCTTTTTTTGTTTATAGCGTAAAAAATAAAAAGACGCAGAGGTAATCATATACCACCAAAAGAAAGCTCTATGTGTGGGAAAAAAAGGGCGTCAATTTTGTTTGGGTACAGTGTCGCACGGCGGCGCAATTGTCAGTTAAAGCGACGCAGTGCCGAATCGCAAAAAATGGCCTGGTCAGGAAGTAGGCAAATCCTTCTGGGGCTGAAATGGTTAATGAAACCCCCCAGATAGGCTCACCGAACGCAGTGCGAACTGTGGAATTGGATCGCATAGGGTCCAAACACCCATGTGATCCAATTCCAATTCCAGTTCGGACGAAAAAAATGGGTCCTGCATCATTTTGATCAATGTCTGGGAGTGTGGACCCAGCCGAATCCACATTTTGAAACTGGCCCTTTACCACGTGCCCAGCAAGTCATTAATGTCAACAAACGGGAGAGTAACTGTCTGTTACCGGGTTCTCCTCCTCACACACTGATCCAGTGTGAGGAGGAGATCGCGGGAACAGTGAGTTACTGTTTACTGTGTGTACCACTGTGCCCTGATTGCCCCACTGAATAAAGAGGTACTATCACCAGCCGATCAGAGTACCCAAGTACCTGTCACCAGCCGATCAGAGTACCCAAGTACCTGTCACTAGCTCATCAGAGTACCCGAGTACCTGTCAGTACTTGTCACCTGCTCATCAGAGTGCCCGATACCTGTCACTAGCTCATCAGAGTACTTGAGTACCTGTCACCTGCTCATAAGAGTACACGAGTACTTGTCACCTGCTCATCAGAGTACCTGTCACCAGCTCATCAGAGTACCTGAGTACCTGTCACTAGCTCAGAGTACCCCAGTACCGGTCAGTAGCACATCAGAGTACCCGAGTACCTATCACCAGCCCATCAGAGTAACAGAGTACTTGTCACCTGCTCATCAGAGTATCCGAGTACCTGTCACCAGCTCGAGTACCCGATCCCTGTCTCCAGCTCATCAGAGTAACCGATCTCTGTCTCCAGCTTATCAGAGTACCTGATACCTGTCTCCAGCATATCAGAATACCCGAGTACCTGTCACCAGCTCATCAGCGTACCTGAGTACTTGTCACCAGCTCATCAGAGTACCTGTCAGCAGCCCATCAGTGTACCCGATACCTGTCTCCAGCTCATCAGAATACCCAAATACCTGTCACCAGCCAATCAAAGTACCTGTCTCCAGCTCATCAGAGTAACTGTCTCCAGGTTGTCATGAAATTATATGTGTAATTTTCTACGATCCTCGCACGATATTCTCCTCCGAGAACATTATAGCTACCTTCAGATTAGGCATTTTTTCCAACAGCGTATAAAGTCTAGACCCACACCCTATACCTTGACCCCTTTTGAGAGCCTCTGCAGATCTAGACCTCAAAATTCAGGTGTAATTTCTTTAATTTACTCAGCAATCACCTCTTCATAAAAAAACACCCTTGAGACCGTATCCCCTACAGTGGGAGGCGGAGCTGCGGATGCAGCTGGACCCAGAGGACTGGCAGGTCATGACTATAGCAATCTCTCCAAAAACGTTCTCATTTTAGAAAACGCATATAAAAGTACTTTACCATTGCTATTACACCCTGGCCAGGCTGGCACATTTTATCCCAACTTACTCTCCTCTTTGCTTCTATGGGTGCTCTCAGGAGGGCACTATGGCACACATCTGGTGGACATGCTCAAAGGAAGGCAGATTATGGGTCAGAGTATACGCTCTTCTCCGCAACGTATTCCATACCATTCTAAAGAGGGATCCTTATGAAGCCCTCCTATGCAAGTCAATAGCAGAACTACTCTGTCCTGAACGCCAGCTTGCACTGCACCTCTTTACTGCAATCAAAATGACTATAGCAAGGGCTTTGAAGACACCTACACTCAGCTTTGAGGTGGTCAAAAACCGTATGAATGATATCATGATAAACAAAAGACCGGTCGAATACCCATGATAAATTCCACAGGGTTTGGCAGCCTTGAGTTGCCTACAGTCAACCTTCCCGATTTGACACTGCGCTTCTCTTGATTTAATGTGTCACTGCCCCCCACCCCGTGGACCTCCCTTCCCTCTTGCTGAGCTCTTCTTTCACCTTTCTGCTCTTCTGATTTTTTTTCCTCATCTCTTTCTCTATTTTCTTCTTCTAGTCTTTTAGACCACTAGGCCTATTTCTGACTGAGGTGGTTGCAAATTTAAAGTTTCAATATTGCTATAAGCTTCGTCTTTGTTCATTATCCTCTGTTCATTATAACCTTTATTCATGATATAATGTCAAGTCAATCAATGTCATGAGCTGTTCTGTTCTATTTATTATAAATAAAAAACCTTTGTACAAGAAATTATGTGTAATTTATGTCCCTAAAATACCTGACAGTGCTCCCTGCATGTTGGGCCTCTGTGTGTGACTAGGCTGTGGAAAAGTCTCACACATGTGGTATTGCTATACTCAAGAGTAGCAGAATGTATTTTGGGATGTAACTTTTGTTCTGTTAGAACTATCATATAAATTGACAACTTTGTGTAAAAAAAATACATTTTCATTTTCTTTCCACGTTTTCCAAACACTTGTGGAAAAAAATGACATGTTCAAAAGACTCATAATGCCTCATAGAATATACCTTGGGGTGTTTGGTTTCCAAAATGGGGTCATTTTGTGGGCATTTCCATTGTCCTGGTGCTCCAGGGCCTTCAAAAGTGTGATAGGTAGTCAGAAAATTATGTGTAATTTATGCTCCTAGAACGCCGGGAGGTGCTACTTGGATGTTAGGCCTCTGTATGTGGCCAGGCTGTGTAAAAGTCTTGTGGTATCGCTCTACTCAGGGGGAGTAGCAGAATGTATTTTGGGGTGTAAATGCAAGTATGCATATGCTGCGTGTGAGTAATAACTTGTTAATATGACAATTTTGTGTAGAAAAAAAAAATCTTCATATTCCCAAGAATTGTGGGGAAAAATTACAACTTCAAAAAATGAATTATTCGTCTTACTAAATACCTTGGCATGTCTACTTTCCAAAAAGGGGTCATTTGAGGGGTATTTGTACTGTCCTGGCTTGTTAGGCTCGATTCACACAGGGGCGACTTGCACTCGGACTTGTGTCGCCTCAAGTCGCCCCAAGTTGACATCTTAAATCCCATTGAAATGAATGGGAGCCGTCTTAATGTACACTACTGAAGTCCGACTTCAAAAAAGGTTCCTGTACAGCTTCAAGGCGACTTCTATTTGACTTGTGCCCATAGAATTCAATGGAAGTCACCTCCAAGTTGGATCCCCATCTATATTGATGCCATTTAATAAAAAGGACATTCAGCGTAGTTATATCTACCCCTAGGTTGAACCTCCACTGAAGGTAACTTAAGATACCCGTGTTCAGTTTATCTTCAGCGGAACTTCGACATGTCCTTGGAAAAAACTTCAGCCTGAAGTCATCACATGTAATTCTGCCGAGGGTAAGTAAAGTTACCCTAAATTCTACAGTTGAACCCCGCTGAACTCCGCTGTGTTCAGGCTCACGTTCAGCGGGGACACACTTAGCTCGGATTGTTCGGTCCTGTCATGTTTATGGGGAGTTTACTGGGGAAAAACCTTTCATCTGTACGGTTCCATAAATCATTCTGCTTATTAAGTAAAA
>BLSH010073489.1:868800-892649 GCA_018402905.1 Glandirana rugosa | reverse complement strand
GCTCCAACTCTGGCATCCTGGAAAAAATTAATTAATGTTAACCTGCCGCTATACAAGGCTACTTACTTGGCGAGAGGATGCCCAAAAAAATTTCATAAAGTTTGGGACATCTGGGTAGAGGACCTGTCTACCAACTCCGATCCTGAACCCTCCAGCTAGTCCAGGCCAGGGTGGGGGTAGAGTTATGTGTAAGAACGTGACAAACCACTGCCCACCCCATAAACTATGTAAAGGGGTCTCTCTCCTGAACGAAGACCGAAGTGCCCTATGGATGGCTGCTGCCTATACCTTCCGACAATTCAAGTGCCTACTGGAGCGAGGAGTGTTATTAGTATAGAGGTTGTGTTAGATTGTTGCGATGTGTTAACCTGAGCCTGGGTATGCCCGATAGGCTCTGTTTTGTAACTAAAGTGAAAATCAATAAAAAGAATTTAAAAAAAAAAAAGTGCTCAGTGCTCTTGGGAAGGTGATCACAGTGCATTAACTTGGCCACAAACCAGAGGTATAACGCACTCACCAGATGAGTTGGACTTGTTTATCTTATAGCAGACAAGTCAAAACAGCTTGCAGGTCTCTTAGGGGGGACCTCTCCCTCTGCTGTGGCTTAAGCCAGCTAACTTTCTTGTGTGTGATCACGGGCCCGGAGGGCGGAAAATTGCTACAAAGGATGGATACGAGCGCGCACCACCTCCTAGGACAAGGGGCCACTCAAGTTTATACTGGGACATTGTTATTGCCCATCCCAATTCATTTAAAGTTTGTAAGTATGAAATAAACTGCTCCAAACAATACTACACCATGAGGAGTTGTTTTCTTCTGATCCCCTCCTTGCAAGTAACATCAACAGGAAGCTTTATGGAGATAGAAGGACCCAGCAATCCCCACAGCAGAGGGAGAGGTCCCCCTAAGAGACCTGCAAGCTGTTTTGACTTGTCTGCTATAAGGTAAACAAGTCCAACTCATCTGGTGAGTGCATTATACCTCCGGTTTGTGGCCAAGTGGATGCACCTTCCCAAGAGCACAAGAGCACTTTAATAAAAAATACTTTTTTTGCACATTATTTAGAGCATTGCACATATTATAGCACTTTTGATTCACTGTAAGCACTTTATACATGTAAAGTTTTTTGAGGGTTATATCTAAGGGTAATAGGGGTAAGCCAGCGCTTAAAGTACTGACTTTAGTTGAGCGATACAGCTACTGTAGCTGGGAGCTGAAGTTTTGGGAGTGGGTGTGAGGAATATGATGCATACAATGCAAAGGAGTGTCTGTTGCTATTATAGCCTTCACTTTCCCAAGCAGTTTGCGCTACAACCTTTAACCTTGCCATGGCTGTGGTGTGCTCAAACTGTTTCTCCAATGCTTCAATCTCTGCTCCCTTCTGCTTCTGCTTACACCTCTGCTTCCATCAGTGCTTTCTGATTCCTGCATGCAGCCTCTGCCTTCCTGCGTGCAGCTTCTGCCTTCCTGCGTGCAGCTTCTGCCTCTGCTTTCTTGCATGCAGCTTCTGCTTCTGCCTCTGCTTCCATCAGTGTTCTCTTGGGTGTGGCTTCTCCTTTCATGTCCACTTTCTTTTGTGCAAAGCCTGGCTGAATATTAGAAGTTTCAGTATCAGCATGGACGTTAATAAAATGTTGGCTGAGAGTGGAAGAGCTTGATTGTAGAGACTTGGCAGATTTGGAAGAGTGTCTCGTAGATGCAGAGTGGTGAAATTTAGATTCATGAAGTTGTGCGATTCTCACCACAGCCTTTGTCTTCGTTTTTAGTGCTAACGGTTACTCTCTAGATTAAACTCATCAAGTTTCTTTAATTTGTTCCATGACTCTTCAGTGTTGTACCAATTTAAGAGCTTTGTATATTTAAGACACATTCTTTAATAACTCTCATACTTAGCAATTAATTATTTGAGAGTGCCCTCAAGTTGTAGTTCCTCATGAAAAAGCTTGGGTGAGGGATTACAGTATATGCAATCAACAGTTTTAGACCATAACTGATTGACATAAAGCAGCGGTTCTTTATCAGCTTCATAATTCTGTTGAACGGTGATTTCACATTTCACAGTGTATGCCAGAGCTATAGATGATTTTTGGACTGTTTTGCTTCAGCAATCTAATCACTGAAAGTATGATCTCTATAACTGTTCTAGTTGCGGTGAGATAGTTTAAAGAGAAGAAGTTTGGGATTTTTTTTTTTCAGAAATCATACTTACCTAGGTGGATGCAGCTTCAGTCCGAAGCTGCATCTGTCCTCTGCCAGCTCTAAGACTGAGAACTGAGCAATCAAACCCAGCTGATCGCTCAGTTCACAGTGCTCTTCTTTATTTTAACAAAAAAAAAAAAGCCTTTAATATCACTATAACATTATTGCTATCATAAGGCGGCTATGTGATAGCACTGGGCAAGTAAAAGGTACTGGATGTGCTTCACCACACACAAGCACTGGATGTGCTTCGTCAAGTACTTTTGTCAAAGTACTATAAAAGTTATTGGTAGGCTTTATAAAACTGAAACAAGCTTACGACTGTTATTGCAGCCATAAGCCTGTTTTAAGCTCTTCAGACTTTGAACATACTGGAAACATGCAAATGTATGTAAAGCCAAAAAATTGTGGGGAAGGATTAGAACTCCTTATATTTTTACCACTATCCAAGGCTCTATTACATATTAATTAAACTTCGCTTCTTGCCCTGCAGAAAATGGTTTCACCAAACAAAAAAAAAGAAAAAAAGTGTTGATTGGCATTATAACCTTCCCCTACTAAAGAAAGGCATTTAAAAAAAAACAAAAAAAAACCCTATTTTTATTAAGTTTTGGTAGTTAAAAAGAAAATACACTATAAGTGTACAATTCATACCACCAACTACTATGTCTATACTGCCAAAATTTGAAAACACAAATTTGTTCCAATGCTCAGTACATCATATCGACAGAGAAAAGTATTTTTATATCTGTCTGTTGAAAGCATTCTAAAATTGTAGGCAATTTTAGGGATGGTTTTAATGATCTGCAGTGTGCAAATACTTTATGTGAAACAAAGACTTCTGTATAATCAAAAAATAATCACCACATAAACAGTTAATGATACCTATAAAGAATATCTAGTATATGCAATAAAAGCAAGTCCAGCCAAGTAAACTCCACCATAAGGCGCCACTCTGTGCCTTGCTGTTGGTAAGGAGATAACGCTATGAAATGAAAAAGTAAAAAAAGCTGCAAACTGGCTGCCTTCAAGGCCAATAAGAGGGAACATTCCCGAAACATGTTCTTAACTATGCACAAATGACTGGGAGGAGGCAGAGACTGAAGAGGCCTAAATGGCACTTTGAAGGGGGTGGGGGCGGATTGCCCAGGAGTTGTAAGGAGTGGAGAGACAGCTTTCAAGAATTTCTGCTACACACCCCATACTGAGCAAAAATTGCTCTTCTCCAGCCACACACAAAGATTAAGCCCTTGGTTCTCTGTGATTCAGATATAACTGTGTAAAGGTGTTAATTAGTGAGCAAAATGCTTTTATCTATCATTAAAAAAAACATTTCTAAATATTCCAGTGCACAGTGTTTCTGTTTTTATTATCTGTTTCTGTGTTGCTACTGGAAAGTTCCCCAGGGGTTCCTACCTTACAAAATATTGTGAGCAAGACAGAAAATGAGGCAAATCTTTTGTATGAAGCCCTAGATAGTGGTAAAAACCTGGCTGGGGTTCTAATCCTTCCCCACACTACTGTGGGAGATTAGCTTGTGGGGATCACCTTTCCTGGGAAAAAGGCAGCATGCAGGCAAACTTTCGTAAAAGTCTGGCGGGTTGCCAGGTTTATTAGCAAAGGTTGCAGACATAATAAACAAAATAGAAAAACAAATCCTTGCCGTCCGGCGCTAAGCTAAACAGAACAGGTTACCTCACTATACGGTGCCGGGCTCGTCCCAGACGCCCCCAAACAAAAGCAAATACAAACCTTTCTTTTAAAGTCCTTCAGCAACCAATTCCCAATGTGTAGCTCTCTTAGACTAGTGTTTCTGAGTCCTAGGCCAGAGCAACACTGTACTCTCCTGGTCATTTAACCACACCTGAGACTGGGCTCCAATGGACTTCGCTTCAGTCCAATCCAAGTGAACGTAGGTGAGGCAACAGATAGCGACCGTCTATCACTTCGCCTCACATATCGTCACACTATCCATTGCTGAGGAAAAATGTTTGTCTGGACATACACAGAATTCTTATTGGGTTATTTTGTTCTGAAATCGACCAACGAAAATTTATTGACTGTTCCATAGAAAATCTTTTTTTTTTCAAGAAACCCATTACAAAAAGGTAAAAAAAATAAAGTGCATTTAATTGCAAGGAAAAAGGTTGACACTTAAAAACGCCATTCTAACAAGTGATCCCTTTTGTGAGGTCATGATAAAATCAGACACAACACGCAGTTATTTGGAGGTATGACTATTTGAAACTCTAAGGTATACCAGTTAGGAAGGAACATTTGTCAGTATTGGGGCAACAATCAGGAGATGTATTCACAATCAATGCTCACTGCAAGGTTGCTTTCCTGTTGGGACCAAATGTTTATAAAAAGGGGTCCCCAAACTATCTAAACAGGGGGCCAGTTTACTGTCCTTCAGACTTTAGGGGGGCCGGACTGTGGTCATTGGGAGTAGAAAATGTCCCAGCGTCCGTGGGAAAAAATATTGCCCCATTGTTTATTTCAGTGGGAGTAATTAAGCCCCATTGTTGGTGTCAATGGAAGGAATTGTGCCCCATTGTTGGTATCAGTGGGAGGAACTGTGCCCCATTGCTGGTGTCATTGGGAGGAATTGTGCCTCATTGCTGGTGTCATTGGGAGGACTTGTGCTCCATTGCTGGTGTCATTGGGAGGACTTGTGCTCCATTGCTGGTGTCATTGGGAGGACTTGTGCTCCATTGTTGGTGTCATTAGGAGGACTTGTGCCCCATTGCTGGTGTCATTGGGGGGACTTGTGCCCCATTGCTGGTGTCATTGGGGGACTTGTGCCCCATTGCTGGTGTCATTGGGGGACTTGTGCCCCATTGCTGGTGTCATTGGGAGGAATTGTTCCCCATTGTTGGTATCAGTGCATGAAATCGTGTCCCAAGGGCTGCAGTTTGGAGACCACAGGTTTGTAATGTCCTCTGTTGTGTATCCCCATTTACATTTTTGTATATTTGTTCACACTGTTTATTATCAGACAACTTTGAAAATGATATGTCTTTGCTACCCACTTTACAGTTTGGGAGGCTATGCTTTTTTTATTTGGATCAGTAGGTCAGCTTCAAGACACTGTGGAGGGGCACCAGCCACATAAAAGGACGAATATTCAAATTTCTTCAAATCTTGAGAAAATGCATGATGATCCCAAAGCACAATCATCATTTCTCACAAAGATTTCTTGTTTTTCTAAAATGCTAAGAGTTTGTATGATCCAGCCATATCACATTTTTTTTTAGAGTTCTTCTTTAAAGTTTTGCATTTGTGTCTGGAAGACATGAAATCCCTTATCTCTGCCAGCCACACAGCAGTTGCTAACAATAATTCACAGAACTTTTGAGACGAAGCATTTATTTTCATTAGAAAAATAAAAATGTGAAATGAGTACTGCACTTATTCTTGACATTCACGTTTCTTGGAAACACTGGAGTTTATATATTCATGGATAACACACTATTACGATGGTAGACAGATGTCCCCTAGAAGGAGTGCTGCGAGTCAGCTACCCTTAAGGCTCCTGCTGTACACACATTGTCTGGCCATCTGTTTGGGCAGATTCATTAACTCACCATTAACTTGGTCCCATTGTACATTACAAGTTGTCTGAGTTTAGAAGCTTTAGAAGAGACCTCTGTCATCAATCATTTGCCCTAAAAAGCTATGCAGGACACCCAACTGAGACATACCTGACTGCAATTTTGTGCATGAAAAGACACAGTGAGGCAGGACATACAGAGATGTAGGCAAAGCCTGTTCCCACCAGCAGTCTATAATTTGATTTCTTTTAGTATTCTCTAGCACACCAGCAGAAAACAAATCAGAGTGCCTGGCGGAGCTTTAGGGAAACCAGTAGAAAATATGACACCCAAATATATTTTCACATATTTACATTTATAAATTATTTTATATTTATACATCTCAAACTTTTTGGGGCCATTTAAATGTGTGTGTTGCATTTATGTTTTGTCTTTCATTATGGCAGCCCACTGAATGTATTACACTCCCAAATGTCCCAGACCTTACACAAATTTGTAGGTTGCTTTAGTGTGTTGGGGGTGACACAAGAAATGTGCACGTGTATATGTGAAGTGAAACTAAAAAAAAAATCTCATGTTCATTACAAAGCCCGTCTTCCCATAACTGATATCTCAATTTTGCATGATAGGATGGTTGATTATTTACAGTATACCTCTTAAAGTGTATCTAAAGCCAAAATGCAGCTTACCATCTTTTCGATGTGGTGGCTGCATTTATTTATTTTATTCATGCCATCTTTGCTTTACCTGTTTATGCTGCCAGTGACAAATTTCCTGCCCAAGGGGTGGTGCTCACTCACTGTCTATCTATGGAGGCACAGCACTGTCGTCCTTGGACTGCACGATCAGTCTTTGTCTATAGGCTAAACCAGAAGAGAAGCTAGCCCCATATCCTCATTAGGGGACATGCATGTAGGATGGGACGGCGTTAAAAGGAGGGGGAGGGCCAAGCAAAGCGTCGTGTTCACATTAAGTAATGGAACTGGAAGTATAACAACTGATTTAAAATAAATAAATAAATAAATAAATTGGCATTGTACAAGTTTCTCAGGTCCCCCGCTGGCACTCTTGGCCCCTGCCGAGTGCCCCCACAGCAAGCAGCTTGCTATGGGGGGCACCCGAGCCGAGCCACTGCTCTGTGTCCCCATTCAAATATGGAGCTGTGGCTTGGCTCCGCCCCCTGTCTCCTCATTGGCTCACTGACTTTGACTGACAGAAGGGGGAGCCAAGAGTGCCAGGAGGAAGAGTCCCAGACAGGCGAGGTGCTCATGCAACATCGCTGGATTGAGATGGAGCTCAGGTAAAGTATTGGGGAGCTGAGGGGGCTGCTGCACACAAAAGGTTTTTTATCTTAATGCATAGAATGCATTACGATAAAAAACAATTCTGCCTTTAGAGCCACTTTAAGGACTCCCTAGCACCCATTATTACGTCACATCTCCTGTATTCTATATAGCAAAGGGAGTATAAGAATAGACGCTAGAACCTTTCATGAAGGGGAGTTCTAGAAACATTGATAAATGAAGTCACTACTTATTTCAAAGTGTGAGCTTTAATCCTTTGGTCCAAAACTGAAACAAGGAGTGAGGGTAAAGAGGGAGCGGGGGCGGTGCCGAACCACACTGTGTGTGTGTGTGTCTCAGGTGGCTCAGGAGCGAGCACGTACAAGTGTCCCCATGGAAAGCAGCTTGCTATGGGGGCACTTGCAGAGGGAGAGGTGCCAGAAGCACCAGTAGGGGGCACGAGAGCAGGAGGATTAGGGCTGCTCTGTGAAAAACCATTACACAGAGCAGGTAAGTATAACATGTTTGTTATTTTAAAAGAAAAACAAAAAAAGAACCCTTTACAATCACTAAGTTCCTCTTGAACTCAGATGTTAGTTGTTATCAGGTAGCCCACGCACCATACTGCGCACACTGCAGGGAAATTATACCTCTTTGAAAAAAGCAAACATATTTTAAACATGGTTACGTTTCTGTCTGGGCATGGCAGCCAACGCCACAGACATTTCTTAAAGCGGAGTCCCAGCCATTTCTGTGTTTATTTAAAGACAGCAGCTACACAAAGTGCATAGCAGGGTGTTTTGAATGTTCTTCAGCATATTGCTCAGTTCAACAACAAGTACAAGCATTCTTACTAATCTAGACAAGTTACAGCCACGATATTGTGGCTGCACATAACTAGCACAATGTACTAGAACAAGGTTCTGATTATTATTATATTTTTATTACACATTTACTACTTTCTTATTAGAATAGCTAATCAGGCATTTTTACAAAACTTTTTTAACAAACGTACAGTATATTGAGTTATCTTGTATCTTGTCAGAAATAAATGGCTACCCACACATTTGCAAATAATCTGCATATCTTCTTTCTCCACCTGTAAGGCTAGTCATAGTTGGGCAGATAACTAACAGAGACTCACAAGTGATGCCTTCCTGTCTTCAAACCAGCTGTGATCTTCAATAAGACTTTGCCAAACTACCCAAGTGGCCCCTGAATGATTTGCAGCATCATCAGAAAGAGCACGTAGGTGGTGCAAAGGTTCTTTGGGAGTGATGGTGAATGCTTACAATGGTCAGAATCTCACCCTATACTTCTTTGGAGGGAAAACCCATCTAAGGTCCAATTCTCAGGGGCAATACTGATGTCCTACCCGGATCAGTCAATGTATGGACACTCTAACCTAAAAGGTAGCCTTGCTCTCTAGGGTCCTGAGTTCAGCTCCCACCAATGGACATAATCTGTATTGTGATTGTATGATTATATGGTATGTTCTCCCAATCTCTGCGTGTGTTTCATTTAGGCTCTCCAGTTTCCTGCACAAGCTAAAGACTGGTGGGTTAACTAACTTTCACCTTAAATTGACCCGTAAATGTGTGTGTGTGTGCGTGTGTGTGTGCGCACAACCAAAGCAGGGGCATTAGATTGTGAGCTACCTCATGAGAATGAATGGTTGAACATCCTCTATAACAAGGGTCTCTAAACCTTCTAAAGAAAGGGCAAGTTTACTGTCCTTTATAATTTAGGGGGCCAGCCTGTTCTCAGTGGGAGTAAACAATGCCCAATCTTTGGTATTTTAGGGAAAAAATAGTTGGTGTTGGGAAGAATAATGCCCCATTTTTGTTGTCAGTGGCAGGAATTATGCCCCATCATTGGTGTCAGTGGCAGGAATTATGCTCCATCATTGGTGTCAGTGGCAGGAATTATGCCCCATCATAGGTGTCAGTGGCAGGAATTATGCCCCATCGTTGGTGTCAGTGGCAGGAATTATGCCCCATTGTTGGTGTCAGTGGTAGGAATCATGACTCAAGGGCCAGATAAAGGCAATCAAAGGGCTGAACAAAGCCCCAGGGCCACAGTTTGGAGACCACTGCTCTATAAGGTGCTGTGTTTGTGCTAGATAAATAACTCGCATACACAAAATGTACTTGTGCCAAGAGACTAAATCTTGACCTTTTCATTTTTAAATCTAAGTTACCTTGTTATCATGCTGATCCTTAAAATATTTTAGGAGTCACTGAAATGGGTCAAGTATACAAGAATTCTCAATTGTGTGGTTGCCTACTCATTCTGGGTCAGTAAATTGGAAATTACATAGAAGCCTTGGCAACTAGCATTTTCATAAGAAAAGCACTGGAAGCCTAATTGTTTCTCTGAGTACAAGTATTCTTTATCCATTGTTCAATGTTATGCTTCACCCAGACTTGTGAATTCAACAGAAGAGCTGTACATAATGAAAATGTAATTACCTATATGCATTCTTGGAGACAGGGCGTGGATCAAATTTGAAGAAGATGATGCACATGAGGTCGCAAAAAAAGTGTCAATACGTGGACAATGTTTTATTTCATGGATGACCCTTTAGTTACCTGTAGACAAAAAGTGAATAATAAGTACATCGAATAATCAAAGAAATGTTTTTACACTTTGTTGTGTCCATAACATCGCCTTTATTGAAAAGTTTACTTTTTCAACTATTACCATTAGCAACACTCAATGTTAAAGCCAAAAAGGACACCAAAGGCATATTTGTATGAATCTATATACAAACAAAATATTCAGCGCACGCAGATATAAATGATTGGACATAAACTGATTGCAAGCTAAGCACTTAAAAGGCAATTCATAAATCCTTTCCTGATATATAGCAATGTAGTCAGTGCAGCGCAAACACAGTCTCTACTAAAAGCAATAAGATGAAAAGTCTCTTAGATCAACATTTCTTAATGCTGTAATCCCATCCAGGTGAAGTAAAGTGCACTAAGATCAGAAGCATGCAGGTGAACAAAACGTGGATACTGCCACCAATGACACTCCAAGCCTCTCACCTTCTTTCCTAGACCGGGGAGGGTCATAAAGCATGTATCTAATCTCCCTGCTTGGGAATGACTGATCTGGTCACACGCCTGTTGACTCGACAACTCTTCAAGGTATATACCTCAACGTTTTATGCAGATAAAAAACAAAGAAATCTAGTGCTCTCTCTCTAGTATAAAATCCGCATTTATTAAGACAAGAAGTTACTCACAAAGCTCTGCACCTCCACTGGTGCGAGTATGTTGAACGAGACAACTGATGCAGACTATCAAGGACAGCGGTGTTTAGTGACAACTAGCGTGGCTTCAGTCTCGTAGGAAAGGAGTTGAGAGGCTTGGAGTGTCATTGGTGGCAGGATCCACGTTTTGGATCACCTGGATGGGATTACAGCATTAAGAAATGTTGATCTAAGATACTTTTCATCTTATTGCTTTTAATAGAGACTGTGTTTGCGCTGCACTGACTACATTGCTATATTTGTATGAATGCATTCATCTAGATTAACCACTTCAGCCCCGGAAGGATTTCCCCCTTTAGGACCAGAGCCCTTTTTGCGATTCGGCACTGCGTCGCTTTAACTGAAAATTGCGCGGTCATGCGACGTTGTACCCAAACGAAATTTGCGTCCTTTTTTTCCCACAAATAGAGCTTTCTTTTGGTGGTATTTGATCACCGCTGCGTCATTTCTGATCGCCGCTATAAACAAAAGAAGAGCGGCAACTTTGCAAAAAAAAAACAAATTTCTTACTTTTTGCTAAAATACAAATCCAAAAAAAAAATATATAGAAAACATTTTTTTTCATCGGTTTTGGCCAATTTATATTCTTCCTCATATTTGTGATAAAAAAAAAATCGCAATCGGCGTTTATTGATTGGTTTCAAAGTGGTCGCGTTTACAGACGATGAGAATTCCTTTCTGGGTTTTTTTTTATTTTTTACTAGTAATGGAGGCGATCTGCGATTTTTAGCGGTACTGCGATATTAGGGCGGACATGTCGGAACATTTTGACACTTTTTTGGGACCATTGGCATTTATACAGCGATCAGTGCTATAAAAATGCACTGATTACTGTGTAAATGTCATTGGCAGTGAAGGGGTTAACCTGCAGGGGGCGCTCTAAGGGTTAACTGTGTTCCCTGGGAGTGTTCAAACTGTATTTGGGCTGCCCTAGCAGGGGAAGGGAAGTGATCACAGCTTTCATGTAGAGGTAGGCTGTGATCACAGTCCTTCCCCCCTCACAGAACGGAGGTCCGTGTTTACTTACACGGACCTCCGTTCTTTCACTCCGGGGGGGGGCATCGCGGGTGGCCGGCGGAGATGGAATCCGCCGCACCAGCTCCCTGGCCCTTCCCGGACACAGTGAGCGCGCGGGCGCGCCTCCGGCGGCGTGCGATCTCGCAGCCGCCGTCAGATGACGGCGTTTTGCGCAGGAGAGCCACTCTGTCGCCGTCAGATGCCGATCGGCGGTCAGCAAGTGGTTAAGCAAAAACATTCTTGCAGCTTAAAAATGTAATGTGTGGCTTTTCTAAGAGAAACACTGGAAGGTAAATAATAAGCAACCCTCCCAGAAAAAGAAGCTTTGAAATTCCGGCATCATATTGAAAAAATAGTGCTTTAGCATCTGTATGATTAATCTATAAATTGTTTTTGCAACAGCTGTACAGACATTGCAGTTTACTGGAAATTTGTAGCATCCCCAAGCCTTTAATATCAGCTAAGAAAAACAGGCACCACAAGCTGCTATCAAGAAAAATAATGTACACTTTATCGCCTGGCAGTTTAAATGAAGAGCTGGAGGTATCTACTATTTTGTAACATTTGCACATTTTTTTCCCCTTCTTTTCTTTACAGAATATATTCTGACCCTATGTTGATGAATTAGGAGATATCGTGGGTGGTGGGATCGGATCTCCCTATAAGGCCTCATATACACAGACGTTTTTACAGCTGCGTTGGTATTTGTAAGCTGCAAGCAGAACCCATGACCAGCGCGTTCTGAAGCTGCAGCGCTAGAACGTCTGACGCTGAGCCAGCAAAACGCTCGCTAACGCGCATCAGCACTGTAGCAACGTTAACCGGCGTTTTTAGCGCAGGCGTTTTCATGTCGAAAATTAGCAGAGGGATGTCTTTCCAAACAAAACGCGACATAGCACTGACGCTCAATAACACGCATTAACGCCAATGCAAAACGCTGATGAAATCGCGTTTTTAATGCCGATTTTTTTCCTGGCGTCAGTCCCGACTTTACAGCTCATTCTTTCAATAAGCCCGTGTGTATGAGGCCTAAGAGTAAGTAACCAAATAAATGCTTTGGTACCGTCTCTTGACTCGCCTTCTGATTCATATATTTAGTAGCTATGGGATATGTCCCCTTTGCAGCAAAATAAGCAAAATCATTAATACATATATGGATAACCAAATCCTAACCCATATGATACATTTATAATCTTACAAGTTACCCACAAGTGGGTTTTTATAAATATAAATTCTTCTTCCAACAAAACCAATTCCTCCTCTCCCCCTTTTTTTGTTTAGTATAAAACACCTGGAAATTACCCAGATAAAAATAAAAGGTATACAAGATATGTCCAGACATATTATTTATTATTTGTTTCTTATCCATCTTTATTAATTTTGCTTTATGTCTATCACATGATATTTGCTTTTAAACAGACCACTGAGTATTATTGATATACATTTTTAGCAATGTATGAAAATGGTATGACAAAAAAAAAAAAAAAATCACTTTATATCTACATTTATTCTTAATAAATTATGAATGATTTTTACGAACAATTCCAATTCCCTCCATTAGATAGCAACATTCAACCTTGATATGCTGCCTGTAGCAATTTATGTTTTCCCCACTAAATGACAGCACTAATAGAATATAAATATTGAGCATTCAAGTTGTCCGTAATAGCTCGACAATGAAGCGTGCATTCCTTCCACCACCAGGGTGCACTCTCTCGGAAATGCGTCGCGAGCAGACCAGTGATGTCATCCCGACCTACGCTGCGGTCCAGGAAGCATTCCACCCCTCATCTTCGACCCTGTCCTACACACCACCATCTTGCCAACCACGGCTAGAATGACTCCGTCCTGCAGACCAATGCTAGCGATACATCACTGGAGAGACAGATAGAAAGACGTGCCTGCCGTTACAGTTTTGGCATGTGAGTTGCTATTACTGTGTACTACAGTACATTTTAAAGTCTACACTCAGAGGCACCTGCATTTCTTTTTTCTTTTACATATCCTGGAGATTGCTTCTGCTTCCCTGCACAAGGCTGGCCCTGACAGAGTGGACTTCCTTTTATCTCCCCTTTCCAGTTCATCACAACCAATGGCTGTTATTTTAAAAAGACTATAAGAACTTCCCAGTACAACTTGGTTTGCTCTAGATTTGAGCCACACATGTATAATTAGTAGACCTCTTTGGCCACCTCTCAAAACAAGTGGCATCATGAAATCAATAAACTTCCTTATAAAACTGCTTGCTTTGCACCAGGCTTTTTCGATTTCAAGAACATAAATGCCTGAAACACATTCAATCTCATCTTTCTCGCCCTTTGCGATGATTAGAGGTGTGGCTTTCTTTCCATTCTATTTTCGAACTGCCAAAATACAGGTAGCATGTGCACTTTCATAACCAGTGGAGGGAACGTAGATTGACAAGGCTGCCCTCTGATCAACCATCATTTGAAATCCTTGGCCCATAAACACTGCAGTTTCATCCATAGCAATCATGTTGCAGGGTTGGTATTTAGAAAAGTTGGTGCCATCAAGAAAGAACTTGAATGCAAGCGCACGTTTAACAACGTCAGTATCTTCTAGCTAGAAAAGTGTTGTCAATCTTCTTAGAGACAGTTCATTTCGCTGAAGGAAGCAATCCAGCCAGTGGTGTGATGCATTCAAATCTGGGGATATTTCAGATTGTGGTGCCATTGCAAGGGCAAATGCTTGAATATCAGCCCTGCGCACAACCAAAGACTTTGCTCTCTTGTTAGCAAACCATTCACAGATGAGGTCTTCCAGCTCAAAATATAATGGCTGCCAACCTGATCCACACTGGCGCTTCTTAGCATTTCCCTCGTCCACCTTTTTACTGAGATTACTGTACTCTGCTCGCCATTTTCGCACCATTTGGAGATCTAACTTCATCTCTTTGCAAAAAGCCTTAAGATTCTTGCCTTCGGAGTGCTCCACGATTCCTTTCTTATACTCGATGGAATAGCGCTTTCTTTTTGAACTCAGAACACTGATAGACAGCACACTGCTTGTGCCGTGTTATTTACCCCTTTCTATGTTCTAAAAAACCTGGAATAAACCAATAAAAATAGGATTTTTTGACTTACCGTAAAATCCTTTTCTCTGAGTTCATTGACAGACGCAGCCTCTCATTCTTGACATGTGGGGTTTATGCAGCATTCACTAGGAGTTCAACTCAAAGCAAGCACAGCCCCTCCCAGGGGGCAGTCCTCACTCACATAACCCCTCCAGCCCTGCTTCAGCAACCCAGTTCATAGCAAGCAGTACAAACTCAAAGAGGGGCGGGTGCTGTGTCTGTCAATGAACTCAGAGAAAAGGATTTTACGGTAAGTCAAAAAAATCCTATTTTCTCAATCGTTCATTGACAGACGCTGCCTCTCATTCTTGACATGTGGGGATGTCCCAAAGCAGTGTCACAACGAGGGGTGGGAAACAAGAACAACAGTGCCCAACAAAAGAGTTCTCCGGGAGGTGCCAGACGCGCCTCACACCACAGCCTGCAAAACTTTGCGGCCGAAAGCAGCATCAGAAGAAGCTGCAACATCAACTCTGTAAAACTTAGAAAAAGTGTGCACCAAGGTCCAAGTGGTCGCCTTGCACACCTGAGAAACCGACGCCTGGTGTCAGAAAGCCCAGGAAGTACTAATTGCCCTGGTAGAGTGAGCCGTGACCGGAAAGGGGGGCTCCTGGCCCCGAACACGGGTCACTGTCTGACGTATCCAACGGGAAATGGTGGCCGATGAGGCTGCCATTCCCTTGCGCAGACCATCCACCGCGACAAAAAGCGCATCGGACCTCCGAAACGAGGCCGTGGCTGCCAGATACACTCGCAACGCCCTAACCACATCCAGGGAGTGCCAGGCAACCTCCTTAGGATGAGAAGGGCGCGGACACAGCGAAGGAAGGACAATGTCCTCATTGATGTGAAACACAGAGACCACCTTCGGTAAGAAGGAGGGAGAGGGGCGCAAAACTGCCTTGTCCCTGTGCAGGACCTACAGGACAGAGCCGCCAGCTCAGACACCCGCCTAGCGGATGTAATTGCCACCAGAAAGGCCACTTTCTGCGAAAGCAGTTGCAGGGAAATCTCCCTGATATTTTCGAAAGGCGGCTTCTGGAGCACAGAAAGGACAAGATTAAGGTCCCAAGGCGCCAAAGGCGACCGAACCTGGGGGGAGACACGACGAACCCCCTAGACAAAGTTAAAATCTGAGAATGTGTCGCCAGGGGACGCTGAAAAAGAATGGCTAGGGCAGAAATCTGTCCCTTAAGTGTGCTCAAAGCCAGTTTGTGATCTAGGCCTTGCTGAAGGAAGGCCAGTACCCGAGCCACCGAGAAAGAACGGGGGTTCCAACCCCCCGCCTCGCACCAAGCAATGTAGGCCTTCCAAGTGCGGTGATAAATCTTCCGCAAAGTAGCCTTATGCGCCTTGAGCATCGTGGAAATGACAGACTCAGAGAGTCCCCTATCCTTTGACACCTGTGACTCAATAGCCAGACCGTTAAAGCCAGCGAGGGTAAAGCAGGGTGCAAGATGGGCCTCTGTGAGAAGTGGGAGCCGCCAGGGAACATCCATCACCATCCACACCATGTCGGCGTACCAAGGACGCCAAGGCCAATCTGGCGCTACCAGAATGGTTGGGATCCCTTCCGCCTCTACCCTGCGCCTCTACCCTGCGCCGCAGGCGCGGGAGTAACAGGAGTGGAGGGAAGGCATAGAGCAGCCGGTACCGAGACCATGGAGCCACGAGGGCATCTGCAGCGCCTGCCAGCGGATCCCTTGTTCTGCTCACGAAGGCCTGCACCTTCCGGTTGAGCCTGGAGATCGTCGAGATATGTCACTACCGATATGTCCCGCTGCCTCAGCAGAGCCAGCAACGGGGCCAGGAGCTTGGTGAAGACCCGAGGGGCTGAGGCCAGACCGAACGGAAGGGCCACAAACTGGTATTGGAGATCCCCCACCGCAAAGTGCAGGAAGCGCTGGTGGTGTACACATATGGGCACGTGTAAATACGCGTCCTTGATGTCCAGGGAGGCCAGGAAATCTCCATGCCGAAGAGCCGCCACCATAGAGCGGACAGATTCCATCCTGAATTTCCGCACCCTCACAAAGAAGTTGAGGGCCTTCAGGTCCAGGACAGGCCTGACCCCATCTTTTTTCGGAACCACAAAAATATTGGAATAATATTCCGGGGGGAAGCCTCAGATTGGAGGCGGAGAACCTGTCCGGGGGTTGAGTACGGAACTCTATCTTGTACCAGGGCGAAACCACCTTGCGCACCCAGAGATCCGAGATGCGCGAGGTCCACCGGTCCGCGAACCGTAAGAGCTGCCCCCTCACCCAAACCGCAGGTGGGGGCGACCCATCATGTGGAGGAGGACTTCTCCTCCGCCTTTTCGGACTTACGCTGCCAGGGACGCTTCTGGCCCCCAGCGGGGGGCCTTGGCGGGCTGAGAACCCTTGTTCGAGGTGCGCAGTGCACGAAAAAACGAAGAAGGGCCCGCCCTGCGCCGGGGCTCCTTGCCCCTTCTGGGCTCCGGAAGAAAAGTAAAGTACTCTTTCCCCCAGTGTAATCCTTGATGATTTAGTCGAGGGAAGCCCCAAAAAGGCGACCCCTTTCAAAAGGCAAATCCACCAGGCCCTTCTTTGACGCCTGGTCTCCTGACCAGCAACGCAGCCATAACAGCCGCCTAATGACGATAGTAAACATGGACAGTTTTGACAGCATGGGGGCCATGTCAAGGGCCACATCACAGAGATACTTCAGTCCCTGAATCAACTGGTCTGCCATCTACACAGGTTCCGGAGGGGCCTGGAGAGTCACCAGGGCCTGGTGCACAAAAGTCGCCCATTCCGTAAGCGCCTGTGTCACCAGCGCAGATGCCAGTGTCGGCCGCATAGCCGGCCCCGCGACCAGGAACAAGGCCTTGGACACCGCCTCAGTCCTCCTGTCGGCCGGGTCCTTGAAAGATGGAGAGCCCTCCATCGGGATAGTGGTCGCCTTGTTCAGACGGGCCACCGACGGATCCACCGTCGGGGACTTCCACTTCTGGTGCAAGATATCCTCAAAGGGATAATGCACAGAAAAATGCCTTTAGGCATGGCGAACGACCCCTGAGGACACTGCCACTCCTTGTAAACGAACTGATCAAAGTACGACAAATAGGGGAACGCCTTAGGCGCCCAGGCCGGCTTATGCGACCCAAAAGCGTACAGCGCCCCCAGGGTCGCAGCCGGGCCCAGCTTCAGCGTCTCACGTACCGCTGAAACCAAGGATCCCACCAGAGCCCGTTCAGGAGCTGCAGTGGCCCCCGAGGGCTCCTCCTCATCCGAGTTCACCCTCCGACAGCTCTAGGGGGTCCCCGACACTGCAGAGCCCCCCTTCAGCTCTGAGTCCTCCCCAGAGGACAGAGGATTAGGCGGCCGTTTGCTTGCCACCCCCGGTCACGGATCGGGTCTGCCCGGGAGAAATACCTTTCCAGGAGGGCCGTCAAGGTGTGCAGCGGGACCACCGGTCCAAGCGCCGCCTGGTCTCTCGCAGGGAAGCCCCAGCTTCAGCCGCCATAGCCCGCACCCCGTGTGACACCTGAAATAAGTGTACCGCCAAACCACCCCACAGTCGCAGCTTTGGGGCCCTTAGAGGTTCCCAGGAGGACTCACCCACCGCCCCAGGAGCTGTGCTGCTGTAGTTGCCTGTTCCTCTGCTCATGATCCCCACGTGTAGAGAGCTCTCTTCCGGCCTGTAAGCGCGCCAGGAGAAGTAGGGCCGCCCCTCAGCATACATGGACCACACCAAAATGGCCGCCGTAGCCACTAGAGGCCGAACGCTGCTGTCGGCCACCGCAAAATGGCGGCCGCCACTGAAAACATGCGGCCGGCTACAAGAAAATGGCGGCCGAGCCAACATACAGCCGACTCTGGGAAAATGGAGGCCGTGTACAACACACGGTCGGCCACAGGAAAATGGCGGCCATGCGACCATGCGGCCGGACACAGGAGGATGGCAGCCGCTACTACAGAGGGGGACCTACGAAGGCAGGGAGGACTACAGCTCCGGTAGGGGGGGGGCATCAGAACGAACGGACCACGAATGGCTAGGCCCTAAAAAAGGAAAAAAAGGGGGGCACCGCCCATCGCCCCCCCTAATCTCCCGGCCCTCCGACAGGGGGGGTGGGGATTGTACCCACCGCTCTGGACGGGCGCAGCGGGTAGCCACCCGGGGCAGTCCTGCCACCCCGCCGAAACGGGGGGAGCTGCCGGCCATGCAGCACCCGTGACGCGGACACAGGGTGCCCGGTCCTAGGTGCGCTGGCGGGACGTTTAACCCGCCGGCCGCCTCGCACGGAACGAGGCCCGACGTGGCCAACCCCGCGTACAGCTAAGGGTCAGCTCGCATCCGTCGGCCGCGCTGGGGAGACTCCCTGGATCTAGGATATCCAGCCTGTCACCCAGCCGGCTGCTTGATTGTATTCAGAATTTCTTGAACAAAAAAACTAAAGAAAAAAAAGCAATGGGGAACCGCAGATCCCAGCAGGGAGCCAGGTCCAACTCCTTGCACTAGGCATAAAAAACTGGGTTGCTGAAGCAAGGCTGGAGGGGTTATGTGAGTGAGGACTGCTCCCTGGGAGGGGCTGTGCTTGCTTTGAGTTGAACTTCGTTCTGCCTAGTCCACTCCTAGTGAAAGCTGCATAAACACCACTTGTCAAGAATGAGAGGCTGCGTCTGTCAATGAACGATTGAGAAATATCTTTTAAAAAGTTCCCTGTCTTCTGCTTCCACCCCCCCCCCCCCTGGTCAGGTCAGAAGTCAGTATTTTGACATTTTAATTCCACAAAAAAAAACATCTTGGTTAAAATCCTAATAAAATGCTGTGGTCCATTTCATAGGGGGATTGTGCTGGTGTAGGGTGCAGTGTGTCTCAGTTTGTGGCTGTTTTATGAAAAAATACCTTTTTTTTACAGCTTCCCTAGGGGCTCCCGTGATCTGCCTCAGCTCTTCTCCACTCTGAGATGCCAGGTGACGTCAGCCCGCTCCCAGCACTGCAGAGGGAGGGGCCACAGACATCAGCCGGGAGGAGAAGGGAAGAGCCGAGATCCCCGATGACATCAGCCCGCTCCAAGCACTGCAGAGGGAGGGGACGGGAGGAGAGGAGGAGGGCGGCTATAAATGGGGTATTTTATATGATGTTGTTGAAGTGGGAGACACACTGCATCTGGGATCTCTTTCCAAAACATATTACAGATTTTTTCATTAACTTTACTAGGGATTATTTTCGGGGTAGGGCAGCCCTCCCTGATAAACATGCTAGGTCTTATTTTTGGGGGAAACACGGTACCTGTAATGATTGTATTATGAAAACGAATGCTTTATTCATTTCACATTGCCTTATCTATTTTTTATATAGTTATATTTACATGCAAGCCAAGCTATCCAGCAAAAGTGACAGTTACAGGGTTGGGAGAAATCATGCCACACTAATGGGGTGCTTACAGCACTCACCTTGGTTTTTAACCCTTTTCAAAAAAAAATAAATAGTAATAATGCATGCACAGTTTAGTGTATAGTCTCATGGTCAGCACACCTTGGTGACAGCATGAATGAACTACCATGCAAGAGGTGTTATGTCATTCCAGCCTGGCCAATCTAGATGGCCAAAAATCCTAGACCCGAAAGAAGACAGGGTAAAGATGTGGGCGGAAGCGTAGATGGAGACAAGTTTAATTCCGCTTTAAGGCCTTAGTCCTCATGCACACAGGGATTTAGAAAAAACAAGCTGCAAAGCCACTACCAATGCCAAGAAAAAGCAGCTGTAATAAACATGCTTTTAGTAGCTTCTTGCATTGACGTTAATGCGTGTTTAGCCGCGCTAGCTTTTAGCAGCCTTCTCTGCCCGCCACACATGCTTGATACCATCTGAACCAAATAAGTTTTTCTTGGTCTGATCAGACCACAGGACATGGTTCCAGTAATCCATGTCCTTAGTCAGCTTGTCTTCAGCAAGCTGCAGGCTTTCTTGTGCATCATCTTTAGAAGAGGCTTCCTTCTAGAACAGCCGCCATGCAGACCAATTTGATGCAGTGTGCGGTGTATGGTCTGAGCATTGATAGGCTGACCCCTCAGCCCTTCAACCTCTGCAGTAATGCTGGCAGCACTCATAGGTCTATTTCCCAAAGACAACCTCTGGATATGACACTGGTCGATCATGGTGAGGCCTGTTCTGAGTTGAACCTGTTCTGTTAATCCACTGTATGGTTTTGGCCACCGTGCTGCAGGAGAAGGGGTGGGACTTTATATGAGACACATATAGGATGTGTCTACATCCCTAATTCATTGGCAAAAGGAGAAAGTTTGGAACTTTATATGAGGCTTTATAAGACAGGCCAAGGGATAAATTGTATACACATATTTATTACCAAATGAGTAAACATAGCACACAGTGTAATGCATGTAATATATATATATATATATATATATATATATATATACACATATACACACACACACACACACATTTCATATATACACACAAATGGTAAAACAGCACATGGCAATGGCTGGTATGACAAGGCACCATGTAGTAAAATGGTTGGGGATAATAATTGGTAAAAGAGTCCAAACTGTAGGACTGTATTAAGAGGCATAATATGATAAAATCATGACTGCATTCAGGTAAGCCCGACGCGTTTCGTGGTACAAACCACTCTACAGGGGTGAATGCGTCAACATATCTGAAGGAAGATATGAATTAGAGCTGCACGATTCTGGCCAAAATGAGAATCACGATTTTTTTGCTTAGAATAAAGATCATGATTCTCACGGCGTAACATATTACATATACAAAAAAATTGGGCTAACAGCACTGTTTAGTTTTTTTGTAAGGGTCATTTTTCCAAAAAAATTGCGTTTGAAAGACCGCTGCGCAAATACTGTGTGACATATATAATGTTTGGGGGTTCTAAGTCATTTTCTAGCACAAAATACTGGATTTTTATTTGTAAGCAGCAAATCAGAAAAGATTTAGTCTTTAAATGGTTAAACTGAATATCTTCTATACACGGGAGTTCATTCCTTTGAAGTAATTACATTGTATCTCTTCTAGCGTCTTTATCAGCATGACTTCAGAACTTGGCTCTCTGCCCAGACTTGGCAGTCTCCCCAGAGACTCAGGTCGCTCCGACTTAGAAAAGACTTCAGGCGACTTGCTTTGACTTCTATTACAGTCAAGTCGCGCTGAGTCGACCCACAAGTCGGACCCCATTAACTGCACTGAAATCGCGGTAATGCCTGATGGAGATCGCGGGGGGGGGGGGGAATCGAGATCGCAATTTTAATACGATTAATTGTGCAGCTCAAATATGAATAGCAATAAATCTAGTAATTGACTCTTAAAAATGTATATATGTCATAAATGGGAAAGGAAAATCCAATCCTATGGACTTACATAGGGCTGTGTAGTAAAAACATGCGGTATTGTCAAACCATTGGACCTGTAGGGTAGTCTGTCCTGGGAGCTGAGGGGGGGGGGGACCTGCACGCAGCGCAGACACACACAAAACACTTCCATAGGGTGGAAAACTCAGTGTGTATGGGGTGCTGGAGTAACCCCAAGATCTGTGAAAAAATAAATAATGAGAATCTCTCAAATATAGTGGTGCTGAAAAGTGGGGGTAACACCTTGTATCACAGAAGAAAATGAGGAAAGATGAAGAGTGTATAGGTGAGGCAGAACCCAAAAGGTGTGAAAGTAAATCAGCCGCAGAAGTGGACAAGAGAGACAAGTATGGGGTTAGGAGTGAGTCAACCTGCTTGATACCCATAAAAAGCAGGGGTACAGTGGAACAAATGCATGGACATACAGTGGGTACGGAAAGTGTTCAGACCCCCTTAAAATTTTCACTCTTTGTTATATTGCAGCCATTTGCTAAAATCATTTAAGTTCATTTTTTTCCCTCATTAATGTGCACACAGCACCCCATATTGACAGAAAAACACAGAATTGTTGACATTTTTGCAGATTTATTAAAAAAAGAAAAACTGAAATATCACATGGTCCTAAGTATTCAGACCCTTTGCTCAGTATTTAGTAGAAGCAGCCTTTTGATCTAATACAGCCATGAGTCTTTTTGGGAAAGATGCAACAAGTTTTTCACACCTGAATTTGGGGATCCTCTGCCATTCCTCCTTGCAGATCCTCTCCAGTCCTGTCAGGTTGGATGGTAAACGTTGGTGGACAGCCATTTTTAGGTCTCTCCAGAGATGCTCAATTGGGTTTAAGTCATGGCTCTGGCTAGGCCATTCAAGAACAGTCACGGAGTTGTTGTGAAGCCACTCCTTCGTTATTTTAGCTGTGTGCTTAGGGTCATTGTCTTGTTGGAAGGTAGACCTTCGGCCCAGTCTGAGGTCCTGAGCACTCTGGAGAAGGTTTTCGTCCAGGATATCCCTGTACTCGGCCGCATTCATATTTCCCTCGATTGCACCAGTTGTCCTGTCCCTGCAGCTGAAAAACACCCCCACAGCATGATGCTGCCACCACCATGCTTCACTGTTGGGACTGTATTGGACAGGTGATGAGCAGTGCCTGGTTTTCTCCACACATACCGCTTAGAATTAAGGCCAAAAAGTTATATCTTGGTCTCATCAGAACAGAGAATCTTATTTCTCACCATCTTGGAGTCCTTCGGGTGTTTTTTTTTAGCAAACTCCATGCAGGCTTTCATGTGTCTTGCACTGAGGAGAGGCTTCTGTCGGGCCACTCTGCCATAAGGCCCCGACTGGTAGAGGGCTGCAGTGATGGTTCACTTTCTACAACTTTCTCCCATCTCCCGACTGCATCTCTGGAGCTCAGCCACAGTGATCTTTGGGTTCTTCTTTACATCTCCCACCAAGGCTCTTCTCCCCCGATAGCTCAGTTTGGCTGGACGGCCAGCTCTAGGAAGGGTTCTGGTCGTCCCAAACATCTTCCATTATGGAGGCCACTGTGCTCTTAGGAACCTTAAGTGCAGCAGAAATTTTTTTGTAACCTTGGCCAGATCTGTGCCTTGCCACAATTCTGTCTCTGAGCTCTTCAGGCAGACAGATATATTCTGGAATGTCGAGTGTCACGTACAGTCTCGTTTACTCTTAGTACTCCAGTTTCCTTGACGGACTTCTCGAGTCTCTGTCTTAACACCGTTCCGTGTCTAGACCGGTTCCAATGTTTTTTTAAAGACGACGTGAATTCCAAGGATTCTCGTGTCACCGGAGGTATTACCTTCTACAAACCCTGCTGGTCTTGGGAAGGATCTCGACCGGCAGGTCGGTTTGACTCGATAGCCCCCTCTTCTCGGAACCACCCTCTACATTTCTTCTTGGGTTTCTAGTGACACCGACTCGAGGTCTCTACGTCAGCCCTCTACCCTCTTTCAACATCTTTCACTTGGTAGTGACGTCGGGAGATGGTCAGCCCCGGAATACCGTCTCACCGGGCTGTCTTCGGAGAGGAGTCACGTTCTGTGTACTTTC
>BLSH010073489.1:836724-851570 GCA_018402905.1 Glandirana rugosa | reverse complement strand
TATATATATATATATATATATATATATATATATATATATATATATATATATATATATATATATATATATATATAGTGTGTGTGTTATAGTAAGATTAGGGTTGATCAGACTCAAGTGGTTAGGTGTGTTTTCAATGAGTGTGCCAGTCCAAAAGCGGTATTTTTAAGGGCATGGTAGCCCACTTTTATTAAAAAAAAACCGGAAAAGTTCACAAAAGACATCAGTAGCCCACGCAGGGGTCCCACCATTACTATAACTTGTACTTCTGTCTCCTGGCTTACTCTCTTGCCACACGGATGCTTCAGGCCTCCAGCCTAGGTCTAAGGTCTGCTTCTCAGACCAAAAGAGTTCCTTAGAGTCAAGCTTTCTCCTAGCTTACTCACGATCAGCTCCTTGCTGCTCTGTCGCAGAATAAATCTGCCTCCTGCAGACATGCACACTCTGGCTGCCCCCATGCAGCCTCTGACTCCTGCAGAAGAATGTAAGTGCACATGACTCCCATACACAGACCTCCTGTCTGTTGGATGGGGCCGTGAGCCACAGTCAGGTCACAACTAAATAGCCCAGCACACAGCTCTAAAATTAGGGTGCCTGACTCTCCAAAATCTGGCATAAACCGGCAATCTGCCTGGGAGCATAGGGTCCCACTGTCACAATATATATAGTCAAGGGCTCGTTTACACCACTACGTTGTAACTACCATGGTATTGCGCCAAGCAAGATGCAATGTGTTGCAGTACCATTAATTTTGAATGGCACCCTAAGGCCCCATGCACACTGGGCATTATGCCCATGTGCATCAGATCCCAGCGTTTTCAGGGTGCCAGGGAGGCACTTGCTCCGCTGCAAGTAACATGTTAAAATGTACAAGTAATTTATTTTTTTTTTAACAAAAACAGGTTGAAATACTATCATGTCACTGATTCAATGCGGTCTCCAGCTCCAGCACCGCTCCCTCTCACTTCCTGCTTTCAAAGGAGAAACTGAGAGAAGAAGAGCCTTAGGCTACTCCTGCCATCAGTCAAAATCTTCTAATGAAGGGGTGGCTTACCAGCGATGTATGGGTCTATGGACACACACATCCCGGCTCAGAGCCAACAGCAGCGTGCATGCACGGGTGCCTTCTTAGCACCTGGACTTGCTACAGTAGGCACCCGATGGAGGGATGAGCTGACAGCGCCAGTGGGCACTGTCAGAACAGGAGGAAAACTGCCTGTGCAATATTGCTACATAAAGCAGGTAAAAATTAACCCTTTTTTTATTTAAAAAAAATTGCCTTTAGTACCACTTTAAAATGAATGGGCTGCAGTAATGGAGAGCACGGTAACACACAGTAATATGCGTTGTGGCACATGTGTTACTGCAACACGTGAGGAAGAAGCATGGCGCGAGGACGTGCAGCCGACACACGCTCTGACTCCCTAGGTAGACATGCAGCGGCGAAAGCAGCCACCTCCAGCGTCGGAGCTCATGATGCCTGCGCGCTGCCGGGCCACCTCACAGCCGCCCAGCGGAGGAAAGAGCCAGGCGGGAGGGCTCCGAGCATACCTGGGGCAGCAGACAACAGAGGCCGTGAGCCTAAACAGGATGACCCCAGGACGAGAGGAGGGGAGTGGATCTACGAGTGTAGAGAGGGGGAGTGCAACGTCAGGCCGCGGGCTCTCCCCGCCAAGTAATGGAGCTCGGACGAAGTCTGAAAGAGCTCGAGCAGCCGCCCATGGCTCCAGTGTTCGGGGGAGAGGATCACCAGTGATGAGCAGCGGTCCATGGAGGAACACAGGAGCAGGTAGAGGCTCTGTTACATCCTGCCAGGAGCCTCAAAGGATCGGAAAGGTTGGAAAGAAGCCCCCATGGGTGGAGGACGGCGTACTCACCCCCAGAAAGGGGATTCAAGCAGAAGGTGAGATACCATTAACCCCAGATGCAGGCCACATAACAGACAATATAGACAGTATAAAGGCGAGATCAGACCCCATTGAGAAAAGGGGGGGGCTGATGAGCCCTTTACTATCCCTGGGACCATTGAGCCTTTGATCCCTGGTGGAAACAATAATGAAAACAGTACAGCACAGGGGGAGGAAGGCACGGACAATGATGACTATGAGGGGCCGGAGATAAACACTCTAGAGTCTGGAAGGTTACCCCAGGGTGCCAGTTCAGTAAGAACTAACAAACGGGTCCCCCAGTTGAGCAAGTCACGGTGGATGTGGACTGGGATATAAGGGAACATATTAAAGCTCTCCCCACAAAATCGGACATTCAACAGCTGATAAACGCCATGGAACAGTCGTGCAGACAAGTAGCACAAGAGATGAGAGAGGACATAGTAACTCTGGGACAGAGTGGAGGTAATGGAAAATGTCCAGGAAGGTATTATACAGGCCGTGATGGATATGCAGGATAATATCAAACATAAGGTAGTATTGAACTTTTGATTGAATGGACAACTACGAAAATTGAGAGCGTCGTCAGAACATAGGTATACTGGGACTACCCGAGACAATACGGGCACCTGAGCTACTTCCATCAATACAAAAACATATTTGGTAAGATTTTAGGGGATTCAGCACCAGACTTAACTGAAGTGGATAGAGCCCACAGAGCAAGCTCATATACAACAGAGATAACAGGAAGACCAAGAGACGTTATTTATAAAATTCATACTAAAAAATACTCGATAAAAGAAGCTATTATGAGGGCAGCGCGCCGAAAAGGGGATGTGGAGTTTGAGGGAATTCACCTCAAATTTTTTGCAGATATATTGCGCTGCACCCTCATGCAGCAACGAATGGTAAAGCCCCTACTGGAAGTTATGCGTTCAGCGGATATCCCATATCGATGGGGGTTCCCCTTTAGTTTAAATGCCTCACAAAATGGTAAAAATGCGTCACTTAGAACAAAAGATGATTTACAGCTTTTTGTAGAGACAGACATTCCATCGGTCGATTTTACGGACTGGAGGCTGAGTACCCATAAACTTCAATTACAACGTCCAGAATGCTGGCAAAAGAAATCAACCAAAGCAAGCCGCAAAAACCAAAGGAATGGATATGATCGAGGAGAGGGTCCAAATAAGTCGGCCTAAACGGCTAAAGTAGAGGAGAAGAAAAGAAATAATGATTCAAAGTGACAGACAATATTTGTTAGACTGAAAAGGCCTTTTTCCCCCTGGCTTTTTTGTGATTTTTTTCTTCCATTAGGTAGGTCCCATTACAGGGGACTAAGTAAGTTGCCATTTGCAAAGAGAGGGGTATACCAGGGGGAAGCCTGTGGTCTGCCGCCTGGGATGTCCCCTCATTTAGTTGGTATACCTTTAGGTATGGGAAAGTATGTGAAAGGACGGTGTTTTTGTCGAGTGCCACCGGAGAGGGGGCCTAGTAGGCGTCCCCCCCCTTTTTTTTTTTTTTTTTTACTTTTTTTGGGAGAGGGGAGGAAGATGGCAAACTCCAGGTATTATACAAAGTGGAATTGCATAGACTACTTAAGTGTGCATTATGGGTAGTATACTGAAGGTTGTATCATATAATGTGAGAGGTCTGGGCTCGCAATATAAAAGGGGGCAGCTCTGGCGTGAACTGTGCCACCTGTCAGCAGATGTAGCATTTCTGCAGGAGACGCACTTCACGACAGGGTCCGTACCCAGTTTACCTCTTCAAATGTTTAATCAATGGTTTCATGCAGTGTCCCCTATTCCCAGGGCTAGAGGGGTGACGATAGCTATTAGGAAATCTTGCCCTTTTTCCATTACCACCACACAAGTAGACCCGGAGGGACGTTTACCTTTTTTTAAAAAGGACCATACAGGGCCAGTACTATACTTTTGCATCTATATATGCCCCCAATACCCGAACTATTAACTTTCTGTCTAGTATGCTGAAGAAGCTGGATGACTTCAGGGAAGGTTTTTTGGTATTGGGAGGGGATTTTAATGTAACATTAGACCCTAGTTTAGACACCTCATCAGGTAGGTCCCTGCTTTCTTTCAAAGCAATTAAGCATGCAAAACAACTTTTTAGATCTTTACACATGGTGGATAGTTGGAGGGTGCTTCATAATAAAGAAAAAGATTATAGTTACTATTCTAAAACCCACAATACATACTCACGATTGGATCTATTGTTGGTGGATCAGTATTATCTGAGCCATGTAGGCTCGGCTACTATTGAATCCATCACAATTTCTGATCACTCCCAGATTTCCTTGTCCCTAAGCCCACTTCACAATGAACAACGGGAGAGGACGTGGAGGTTAAACGAATCCCTTTTAGATAATAAACAGGCAGTGGAGGCAGTGTCACAGAGGATGGCAGCATACTTTGAGATAGACACAACTGATGAGGTGTCTAAACAGGCAATCTGGGAGGCGCATAAGGCGGTAATCAGGGGGGAACTGATCGTGCATGGATCTCGCATTAAAAAAGAAAAACGGGGGCGTGCCCTGAAGGAGAGCATGGTGGACGCTTCTCCACAGAGCTCCGGATAGCCTGTACTCTATCCACGACCATTCAGCTCAGCGAAGGATGGGTGCGCCACCTAAACACCCGGGGGGTATATAACAACACCCCAGCCACATCACCACTGAGGAATCGTGGTGATCGGTGCCCCCAGCATTCCGCGATTCAAGCTGCCAGTGCGGCCTACAAACCAGTCTATAGCCAACCTTTCCTGGCATCCACTGGCCCATCTGCAGGGGATATTCACCCCCAAATCACGGGGACACCTACAATCCATCCCCCCAAAGCCCTCCACGGGACTGCCGATCCATTTCAGGTCCGGCGGCCACATTCAGCCTGGGCCGCGTTCACCAATTGAGGCCCCGGCTTCAGTTGCGGCCTACTCGGGAGGTATGCGGCAGCCACCATCTTGTGACCTGAAACGGTTATATACCTCAAGCTACACCCCATACAAAAAGGGAAAACCATACAACAGCAGCCCCGGGGCATAGGGGAACAGGGTAACTCTAAAAGTGACTGAAAGAAGAGGGCCCGACCAACTGCGGAACGGGATGGCTACCTAGGCCCGGAGTTCCGGCCCCTCATCTGGAGTAACGCAACCCCAAGCGACACAGACCCATACAGACCCACTCATGACCACGCAAGCAGCGGCTGGTATGCTAAGGATGGGGGGGCATGTCTAATAGGCGGTACATGCCACCTGTTCCTCGCCGCCTGACTACTACAGCCCAGCCACCATGAATGCAGCTCAAGATGGCGATGGCACAGGGACCAGTCGGATCCCACCCCCTGACCGCCCGGACATCAGAGCAAATTCCTCAACTCTCTCACGAAGCGGCGGTGTACCAAATGGCTTCGAGGATGGCAGAGGGGAGGGAATGGACACTATACCTGCTCCAGAGCCCTCAACTGCTACACACCCCTCAGGCAGAGGTAAGAGAACAGCATCCTCCCCAGCTCTCTCACCAAGCAAAGGACCACAGCTTAAGAAACAACTTTGGGCCAAACCTGACACAACTTCCCCTACCACAGAGCATACCACAGCCCTAGCGAAGATACCAGCCTCAGATAACCCAGTGTCAGAAGCCTCATTGAAAGCTATGCTCCTAACTTTGCAAAAAGATCTCCACAGAGAGCTGCATGTCTCAGTGTCCCAGATCCATGACAGGGTAGATTACCTGGAAGATAGAACAGCGGTGTTGAAAGAACACATGCAAAACCATGTTAAGGCTCACAATGAATTGCTTGACGCCCATGACCATCATACTTCAGAGATTCACCGAATAAATATGAAACTGGCAGATTTAGAAGATCGCTCGAGACGCCAAAACATAAAAATTAGAGGAGTATCGGCAACCGTCAAACCTAATGAGATTACCGCATACCTTCAGAGGCTCTTCTCCACCCTATCACCCTGACTACATGCCCATGATTTACTGATTGACCGAGCACACAGGATTGCAAAGCCGTCTCACCTGCCCTCTGACATACCAAGGGATATACTAGCAAAGATGCACTATTTTTCAGTGAAAGAACAAATTATGTACGCCGCAAAAAACGCCAGACCTTTTCCTGTTCCGTACGCCAAAATCCTGCTTTTCAACGACCTGTCCAAAGCCACCATGGAAATGCGCAAAGCATTTGCACCTGTCACGTCTATCCTCCAGGAACGAAAGATTGCCTATAAATGGGGATTCCCGACCAAATTAATGGTCACCTACCAACACATACCGTCCCTAACCTGACCCCGAAGGACGGATACAAGGAGCAAACTAACTGGGGATTTCTGCCGCTCTCATCTGAACCATCGGAGCACGCAAGGAACAACGCCAACCAGCCGAACCCAAAGAACCACTCCTCTGACAAGGACTGATCCAATACGCTCACGCAAAAGTGGGTCTCACAAACACGACGACTCCAGTATGGGGCAGACAACCTGAAAAACCCACCACCCCAGGTTACCGTGTGCCACGCACACTGATTGTTATTGTTTTTGTTCTAACCTTTCTCTCTTTTTCAGAGTGTTCATTACCTATTGCTTTGCTATTACTTGAACTGTTAGTTTACGCTTTGCACCGGATCTAATCTGACTAGATTGAGACTTGTATACTTTTCATTGCGAGGGGTCTGGTCTCGTTCCGGTCATCTGCAGACACTAGCCAATCATGCCCATACAAGTCACTCCCCTTAATGCCAAAGGACTTAATTCGCCCTTCAAAAGAAATATGATGTGGAAAGAAGCCATACACCAGAGAGCTGACGTGATTTGTATACAAGAAACACACTTTCCAAAAGATAATCCCCCAAAATGCTCTCATAAAAAATTCCCCCACTGCTTCGTAGCTAATGCCCCAAAGAAAAACAGAGGTGTTACGATAGCGGTCAGGGATACGGTTTCATTTACACTACATCATTGTGAGGCAGACATTGAGGGCAGATACCTAATTCTATCAGCAATTATTGAAACCCAACGCCTCACCCTAGTTAACATATACGCACCCAACACTGCCCAAGGGAAATTTTACCAAAAACTGATCTCAAAACTGACCCCCTTCAGAACCAACCCCTTGATAATTTGCAGGGATTTCAATGACATCATTGATACTTCCCTCGACACATCTAATTCATCTAAATGACGGCCCTCTGCACTGGCTTCCCTTCTTCAAAAAGAAGACCTATATGACACATGGAGATGTCTGCACGACACGGAACAAGACTATACCTTTTATTCCCACCCTCAAGACTCATGCTCTCGGATCGACAGGTTTCTCACAGACAAATATCTTCTCCAATCCATAACCAATGCACACATAGGAGTGATCACCTGGTCGGATCACGCCCCAGTCTCGATTACTTTATTTTATAACAAACAAGCTCCTAGCCATACGGTCTGGAGACTAAACCCATCCCTCCTCACATCTCTGATGAGTATGGACGGGATTCGATCCGAGATTGAGTTGTACTTCCAACAGAACTCCCAATCGGCTACTGATCCTTCCACTGTCTGAAATGCGCATAGGGCAGTTCTGAGAGGTTTGTTCATCAAATTAGGCGCCCAACAAAAGAAAATACACATGGCCACGACCGAGAGGCTGTTAACCAAAATAAGAGATCTGGAAGCACGGCACAAAAAACTCATGTCCCCAGACCTCATCACAGAATTAAAGAATACTAGATTACAATTTAGTGAACATCTCCACCACAAATTTGACTATTATGTAAAACGCCTTAAACTCCAGTTTTACGCCGAATAAGTCAGGAGCCTTTATGGCAAAACAACTAAAAAGACAAGCGGCAAGCAAAAAGATACATTTCCGAACTAACTCCCACGGCAAGAAACTGATTAATCCCTTGAGCATAGCCAATGAATTTGGATCCTATTACGCTAAACTTTACAACCTCAAAAACTCAGGGGAAACCAACCAACCCAAGAGGATGAAATTGATGCATTCCTGGCATCGGTTCACCTTCCCTCTCTCTCTCCGACACAACTAGCTGAATTGTCGAGACTGTTCTCCACGTCAGAAATACTAAACGCCATCAAACAGCTGCCCCTCCACAAAGCCCCGGGACCTGACGGATTCCCAAACGAATACTATATACAATTCTCACAACTTCTCACCCCACATCTGAAACCTTTAACCACTACGCTTCTATGGGGAAAATCCCTAAAGCCCTGGAAGCCCTAGTAGTCACCCACTTAAAACCAGGCAAAGATCCAGATAATCCGGCTAATTACCGCCCCATTTCTCTCCTTAACACGGACACTAAATTGTACGCCAAGATGCTAGCCCAGCGCCTCTACACAGTCAGTACCTACCTGATACACCCAGATCAGGTGGGGATTGTACCACACACACAGTCAAGTGATGGCACGAGACGCCTCATCGACCTGATTCAGTGGGTGGAGCATGCCCGAACGCCTTCTCTGTTCCTTTCTCTGGACGCAGAGAAGGCGTTCGACAGAGTGCACTGGACATACATGCAGAAAGTACTCCAAAAGTTTGGCCTGTTGGGAAGCTTCCTGACAGCAATTATGAACTTGTACTCTTCTCCTAGTGCCAGAATCTGGACTTCAGGGATCAAATCTGACACACAGGAAATCACCAATGGCACAAGACAAGGGTGCCCATTGTCGCCCCTGATCTTTGCCATGGTGATGGAACCCCTTTGCACAAGCTATAAGATCCTCGCCGACAATAACGGGCATTAACGTCGGTAACGTAGAACACAAAATAGGGCTATACGCCGATGATATAATCCCCGTCACAGTTCCCCAAATGTCCCTTTCTAATGTACAAAAACGTTTAGACCAATTCAGTGCTGTATCTATGTACAAGGTTAATCACAACAAATCCACTATGCTTGATCTAGATATTGATCCACAGACTAAACATCACATATCTGAAAGCATCCACTTAACATTCCCAAGCCGGCTCATGTTGACCACTAACCTCACCAACCTACAGGAGAAGCTTTTGCGCATTTCCAAAGAATTGAGCATAGTCCCGTCCACCTGGGCAGGAAGAATAGCCCAATCGAAAATGTATTTTCTCCCCCTCGTTTTGTACATGTTTCGCACAATGCCTGTACCTCCCTTGCCCACTCAGCTTCACCAATTACAAAAATTGATTGATGAATTCATTTGGCAGAACAAGAGGCCTAAAATCAAAAGAGAAACTTTACTTTCCCCGGTACACAGGGGTGGTATGGGAGCCCCAAACATTCAAGCATACCACAGTGCAGTAGTTCTTGATCAACTAAAAGAATGGTGGGTGGGTACCCAACTCAAGTAAAACCTGGATCCAAATTGAAACCAATGCCGCCTCAACAGACTTAAAAATCTTACTTTCAGCCATCACTCTCAACTTCAAACCGCAACACTATTATATGGACACAATTACGGCAGCTCTGAGAGTATGGTCTGCTTGCATACAAAGGGAGGCAGGGACCCCTAGAATGATCCTCTCCAAATTAAACCTCAAAGCGATAGAACTACTCTCGCCAGATCTATCCTTCGAAGCGTGGCGTAAAACTGGACTGACAACAATTGACCAATTGTACTCCTCCTCAGGCTTACTCTCGTTCTCACAACTTCAGCAGACTTATGACATTCATAAATCAACATTTTTTTCTATATCTCAGAACCCGCTCAATCCTCACCAGCAATAAAATATCAGAGGATGAAACAACATTACTTGACACACTAAAGTACTACAAAACATCAAACCCGCTGTCAAAGGCATATTAATGACCTATAATACTCTTACATCACCTCGGACAGTAACACCCAATACATCCACAAATTTCTGGCGTAAGATTACGGACAGTTCGCCCCTAACCAAGCTATGGAACGAAGCCCTCATGCTCCCTCATCACAAATGGTACTATACTCCGTCATGGGCAACATATTCCCATCAACCTCACCATTGTGTTGGAGAGGCTGCGGTGAAATGGGAACATTATATCACATATGGTGGGAGTGTTGGCGCATCAAACCCTACTGGCAAGAAGTCGCCTCCATGCTATCTTTTCTCTGCGAAAGACTGACCTCAATGTCCTCTTCGGACCTTCTAATAGGTCTGTCAATACCCGCCTGGCCCGGCCATGTGCAGGTTCTTGCCACACACATCTTGATTGCCGCACGATTAGCACTCGCAAAAAAAAATGGAAAATCGGACCAACCTCCTCGGATCTCATCAGCTTACTAAACTAGCACTATCAGATGGAAGCAGCATTTGCTAAAGTCAACTTCACCAACTCAAAATTAATCAAATCTTGGGAACCCTGGATTAGAGACCAGAGAAGCACCCCTTTATAATACATTCAAGACTTGACTACCAGTCCTTCCCTACTCCACACATCTTCAGTCTTCACACCTCAGCAGTTTAACACGATCTACAATCCAATAGTGGGGACCAGTTGTCTCAAATCAGATCTGAAAACATGTGGAATACCCAGCGTATGTCTACGATTGTTTGTTTTTTTGTTTGTTTCACTCTCTTCCAGGCTCATCCCTGGCTTTGAACTTCACAGCCACTGAATAGTTACTTATGCTATTTGCACCTTGTGGTTGTGCGCGCGCTGGGATACACTGGCCCATATTAAGTCACCAAAGAGGTTCCATCTTGCCTAACTACATCATCAATCAAGGCCCCATTCACAATATACCTAGAAACTGCATGATTAATACATATGAAGAGGGCTGCCGGGACGCTTCTTGGCCCATCAGGTACCCAAGTTGGGGTGCCTGGGCTGAGGAGTGGATTGGCCATTCAAAGCAAACCTTGAAGTCATGTATGGCCTGCTGGTACCCTACTGTGTGCACAACTGATAGATAATAATATGTGTTGTGTTACACGTTATAATCTACGGCACACCTATACTGCCCTTTTCCTTTAAACTACTTTACTTATCTCTGTAATGTGCAGAAAACTTAATAAAAACCATTGAAACAAAAAAAAAAAAAGAAAAACAGAAGTAAGTTGAGGAATTGCTGGATAAAATACATGATTTAGAGACTAGACATAAAGCGCAGACAGGCGGAATAGAGGCCCAGCAATTAGAAGTACTAAGAGAAGATCTCTCCAAATGCCTAGATCGTAAAATTAAGGAAAAATATAGGTACTTCACACACCGCTTTTATGAGCAGGGAAACAAATGTGGTGGGCTAATGGCAAGACAATTAAAAAATCAGCAAGATTCCCGTCATGTTCATAAATTATTAGTTAAAGCGGTTGTCTACCCATTTTGTTTACTTTTACCTACATATATTCCCTTTCTAATACAATGTGGTGGTACGGCGCATGCGCCGTGTGTGTCCCGGCAAAGGCCGGGCATTAGATCCGGACCGTGCCGGAGAAAACAGGTCCCTCGCGCATGCACGGGAGTGACGTCTCGCGGCCTTGGCCAGTCACAGCGCCGGAGCCGCGTACCCGGAAGCAAGATCCGTGGGAAGATGTCCGCTCCCACAGAGGGGACCGAGCAGCCCGGTTGGATCTTCGTTTCAAGGTGAGTATTTCATAATGAGCTAGTATGCGGTGCATACAAGCTCATTATGCTATTGTCTTGCAGGTTTTTATTTATTTATTTATTTTTTTTAAGGGTAGACAACCGCTTTAATAAGGAAATAGTGGACACCAAGTCAATAGCGGCAGAATTCCATCACTTCTATGCAGGCCTATACAACATTCCTACAACCCCCGGCGACAGGGAAAAGGGAAAGAAGATTGAGAGGATTCAGGAGTATCTCAAAAACAGTTTCCCCCCAGGTTTGTCTGGTGAAGTCAGAGAGGAATTAGAGCAGTTTATTACCGTGGAGGAATTGAGTAAAGCTATTTCAACTGCACCATTAGGGAAGAGTCTAGGGCCGGATGGCCTAACGAATGGTTATTATAAGAAATTCATGTTGATACTGGTAAACCCTTTGTGTAATTACTTTAACCATATAACAGCCTCTAACCCATTGCCCCAGAGGCCCTGCTGGCCTATGTGACGGTACTCCCAAAATCAGGGAAAGACCCGCAGTACTGCGCTAACTACAGACCCATCTCTCTTCTTAATTCTGACATCAGATTAATGGCTAAAATACTAGCTCTCCGCCTACAAGATCATATAGTGAGACTAGTCCACCCTGATCAAACGGGATTCATGAGAGGCCGGGAGGCTTGAGATAACACAATAAGAGCACTAAATGTACTCCACTGGTCCCAAGCTGGACCAGAGAGGTCGCCAAGAGTAATACTAGCAATGGATGCCAAAAAAGCATTTGACAGGGTGGACTGGACTTTCATGAGCGAGGTGTTAAGAGGTATGGGTCTGGGGGGAGCGCACAATGGGGTGGATTATGGCCCTATATGCGGACCCCAAAGCAAGGGTTAAGGTTAATGGGACACTATTGGATTATTTTAAAATAGGAAATGGGACAGACAGAGGTGCCCATTGTCACCCCTGGTTTTTGCGATGGTTTTGGAACCATTCCTTAATAAAGTTTGGAGCAACCCAGAGATTGCAGGGAACAGAATTGGGGCAGAAGAGCATAGGGTCTCAGCTTATGCTGACGACCTTTTGTTCTTCCTTTCATCGCGCAAGACAACATTGCCCGCACTGATGTCAGAGGTAAATAGATTTGGTGGGCTATCGAACTTTAAAATTAACTTTGGGAAATCTTTGCTCTTTCCCATACATGTGCCCCCTGAGGAAGCAGCCCTTTCAAAACAATTATTCCCATTTATTTGGTGAACAGATTTGTTGCCATATCTTGGAATACATATTACCACAGATAATAAAGCACTATATGAACTTAATTACAGAACTTTGTTAAATAATATAACAGGGAATTTACAAGGATGGAGGGACCAGAGATTGATGTGGTTTGGTAGAGAGAATGCACTCAAGATGATCATACTACCAAAAATAATTTACATATTACAGACAGTACCCATAGCGCTCCCTCAGAATTTTTTTAAACAGATTAGGAGGTCATTCATGTCATTTGTTTGGAAAGATAGACGCCCTAGAATTGCATTTGACATGTTGCGTAGGAGTAAAGGTGAAGGGGGAGTAGGGCTTCCGGATGTAGCACTGTACTATAAGGCAGTGTCACTGGTGTGTATACTAGACTGGTGTCATGACTCTCCTAGTAAACGGTGGGTAGCTCTAGAGAAAACCATGTCCGGGAGAAACCTAGCAGGAGCTCCCTGTATCCCCACAATATCCAGAGGCCTTACAGAGTGGACATCCCCTCTATCGCGAAACACCTTGATGGTTTGGGACAGATTGAATAAGGAAGGTAAATTTGCACCACAAACATCACCGTTGGAACCACTGGGGGGATTTCCTTGGTTCCCATCAGGAGAAGAAAAGGGATTTCTGGGGACATGGGGGGCAGATGGGAATACGGCATGGGCCAAGTTTGCCCCACAGGGAGCGTTATTGGCCCTGACAGAGCTGGTTCAGACATTGGGAAATATACCGATGGCGACATGGAGATATCATCAAATTGCAGATTTTTTCAACAAACTAAGGCCCCGAGTGAGGCCAGTGGAAACACTGACTACACTCGAAACGCTATGTGTTGACGCTTTGGAGGTTAAACATCCCCTTTCCCAGATGTATAGATTGATTCTTAGTGCTCAGGGCACATCAACCCCATAATATATAAAAGAATGGGAAGGGGAATTGAACTACACATTTTCACTAATGGAAATCAAGAAACTGATTAAATCTCTACACATGCCACCTCGATTAGTTCACAGACACAAGAGGTGTCATATAAATTCCTGGCCAGATGGTATCGAACACCTGCCAAGATGGCACAGATGCATCTGACCAAGGAGGATAAGTGTTGGAGAGGGTAGGGTGTAAACAAAAGGGTACATACCTTCACCTATGGAGGTCATGTCCCAGGATTAAAGTCTTTTGGGAAGAGATTGCTCCGTGGATTAGGAAAATGTCGAAGAGACCTATAGAAATCTCCCTGCTGCACTTTCTTTTCAATGGATTGCCTGTCTAATAAGATTTATAAGAAGTGTATAATTCCACATTTATTAAATTCCGCAAAATCTTTAATTCCAACGTTTTGGAGGCAAAAGACATGTCCAAAAGTAATAGACTGGAAGAGAGAAGTGAATAAATTAATGGAAGCAGAAAGATGGATCCATTTGGTGAAAAATCAACAAGAGAAATTTAAAAACATATGGGCTATTTGGGAGCATTACACACCCGAGATTAAAAAAGATGAAGGTAAACGAGCACCATAGGGGGTAGAATATGCTCTCCAACTAGAGAGGGGAGATTCTCTCTCGTCCACCTTCCCCGTCCTTGCCCCTGGGAAGAGGGGAGGGAGGGAGGGGAAGGGATAAGAAGGGAAAGGAAAAAAGATTATATATATATATTTATTTATTTTTTTTCGTTTCAAATTGGGGTAGAGTGTGTGTTAGTACTAAATGACTATGGGAGTGTGGATCTAAGGAAGAAGAGAAAAGAGATGTTAAATTTTGTATTTTTTTTTTTTTTTACTATTCTTCACTTTCATGTGTTTTGATTGCATCACTGGGCAAGGAGATGTAAAAGGAGAGGGTGGGTGTCTGTAGAGGGGAAGATAAAAGAACTGAGATGGGGAGAGGAAAATGTAGAGGAACGGGTCACTACGTTAGTTTTGTGTACTTTCACTTCTTATCATTTTTTTTTTTTTTTATGTTTTAAATTGTAGAGAAAAGAGAAGAAGGAATCTAGGTGTGAGGGTATCAGTAAATCATGATTGTGTGTGAGATGGGGTTAAACTTTGCTTTTTTTTATTTATTTATATATATATATTAGAAAAAAGGAAAGGGAAGAATAGGGAAGGGGAGGGAGGGAGGGGAGAAGGGTCCCCGTTCCTGCCCCTTCCACC
>BLSH010073489.1:795934-813295 GCA_018402905.1 Glandirana rugosa | reverse complement strand
ATCACAATTTTGTTGCTTAGAATAAAGGTCACGTTTTTCGCGGTGTAACATTATTTTTCATATTATACAAAAAAATAATGGGCTAACTTTACTGTTTCGTTTTTTTTTATTCATTAAAAGTGTATTTTTTTCCAAAAAATTGCGCTTGAAAGACCGCTGCGCAAATACCATGTGACATAAAATATTGCAGCAACCGCCATTTTATTCTCTAGGGTCTCTGCTAAAAAATAATATATAATGTTTGGGGGTTCCAAGTCATTTTCTAGCAGAAAACACTGGATATTTAATTGTAAACCACTAATGTGAGAGAGGATTTAGTCTATAAATGGTTAAACTTTCCTGATAGCCCGGAGATCATTGCTTTGAAAGAACCATAAGATACATTGTTGTGTTTATTCTCCTAACTCTCAACAACTATCCAGGCAGCCTGTTTGTTACTTTTCTTCAGTCTAAGTGGAAACAAATATCCCGGGCAGCAGGCGAAGTTTAACAGCTGTTCGATGAAGCAGAGAACTCTCGGCTCTCGCTGAATCTGACAGCTGTTTTACTATGGGGAGAGAAAAAACGGCAGTCACTCGCCAGGACGCGATTTCTGGTCGCCATGGCGACCTGGCGCCTGGGGTTTGTCGAGGCCTGCTCTAGGGCTTCTGCTAATTCAGTCATTTTGTTGTTTGGGTTTAGGTAAGCCTTAACAATATACATCAGAACTTTGTGCAAAAGTGAAAAATATAACTGTTAGCAATTGTCTAATATAAAATCCAAATCCAATTACCTTGAAAAGCAAAAACTAAACAAAGCAAACAACCTTCCCTGACTGAGCTAGATTTTCCTTCATGTTTCATATACTCCCCATTTTAGACACCTCAGCACACAGTGGGAAGGTTTCAGCAGCAAACGTATTCCTGCCAATGGGCAGGACTTAAGCCCCATACACACGGTTCGACGATCGCATACAACAGGTCGTACTCACGACCGTTGTATGCAATATCGATCGTTCGTATGCGCGATTTGCACAGTCGAACATACGACGGTCGTACAAGGGAGTTGTATGAGCAGACTAGAAAACTTGGTCGTACCAACAAGCACTCATACGACCGTTGTATCGTGTGTAAAGAGCAGTTGGTACAACAAGTTGTATTGTGCAAAACACGCATGCTCAGAAGTCAGGAATGGCCGGATGCTAATTACATGCACCTGAACGTTCTTTCCCCGGACGTACGATCGTGTAGTGCAGTCAGTGTGCTGCATACAACAGCCAACATACGTTTCGACACGATCGTACGTGCGATCGTCGAACCGTGTGTATGAGGCATTAGTGTGGGCAGTTGCTGATTCACAAGCTACTGGCTGTAACAAAGAACCTGCCTGTTCGCAATTTTCTTCTTGAGCAAGGCCCTGTCCCCAGAGCTTACAGTCTAAGGAACTAGAATGGCCAGCTGCACATATGGGAAATGCAGGGAAAAGGTCCTTGCGCCTTTTTAAAACTGCAGTATCAGGAAAATCGCAGAGTGCTTTTGCACCTGCAAACGCAATTAATGTTTAGATGCGTGGGAGTGTCATTAAGAAGGAATGGCAGCCCCGCATGTCTGTATAAGAGCAGCACTTTGTGGTTGCGGGAGGAGGTACGATTCCTGCAACCACCTGCACAAGTGTGAACCAAAGAGTATAATTGGATCCTGTCTCCAGGAGCTTACAATCTATGGGTATAATGAAACACTGTTCCCAGGACCTTACCATCCAGAAGTACAGGGGGAGTCCCTGTACCCATGAGCTTACAATCTAGAGGTATAATAAGTCTCTATACCAATGACTTTACAATCTAGAGATGTGTGTCTCTTGCAAACAAACCATGGAGGGTTTGAGCCTAAAAAGTGCCCCTCATTTGGTCTTGTCCCTCAGGCCACGCACATTCCAGGACAACAGAAGCAAACTTTTTTGTAGATTAGCTGACATAATTCAAATTAACATTACATCGAAGGGAATCAAACAGGTCACAATCTAGGAGGTGCAATAGGTCCCTATACCAATGGGCCTTCAATCTAGAGGTGAAATAGGTCATTATACCAATGAGCTTACAATCTAGAGGTGTAATAGGTCCCTGTACCAATGAGCTTACAATATAGGAGGTGTAATAGGTCCCTGTACCAATGAGTTTACAATCTAGAGGTGTAATAGGTCCCTGTACCAATGAGTTTACAATCTAGAGGTGTAATAGGTCCCTGTACCAATGAGCTTACAATCTAGAAGTGTAATAGGTCCCTGTACCAATGAGCTTACAATCTAGAGGTGTAATAGGTCATTATACCAATAAACTTACAATCTAGAGGTGTAATAGGTCCCTGTACCAATGAGCTTACAATCTAGAGGTGTAATAGGTCCCTGTACCAATGAGCTTACAATCTAGAGGTGTAATAGGTCCCTGTACGAATAAGCTTACAATCTAGAGGTGTAATAGGTCCCTGTACCAATAAGCTTACAATCTAGAGGTGTAATAGGTCCCTGTACCAATGAGCTTACAATCTAGAGGTGTAATAGGTCCCTGTACCAATAAGCTTACAATCTAGAGGTGTAATAGGTCCCTGTACCAATGAGCTTACAATCTAGAGGTGTAATAGGTCATTATACCAATGAGCTTACAATCTAGACGTGTAATAGGTCCCTGTACCAATGAGCTTACAATCTAGACGTGTAATAGGTCCCTGTACCAATGAGCTTACAATCTAGAGGTGTAATAGGTCCCTGTCCCCAAGCATTTCAAAGCTAGAAGTAGTAAAATATGAATATTCTGCAATATATTTTTTCCATTTGCTCTTATAAAACACAAGCACACAGTGTCTGTTTTACCACGATTCATTTTTAAAGGCTTCCTCCTGTAACAATACAGTTATTTGGTCCCCCGGCTTGCAGCAGCCCCATCCTCTCTGCTCCTCATCAGCTGGAGATAATACTACAGGCAGAGTCCTTACCTCCTCCACAGATGTCAGTCCTCAGGCTGGTCACTCTCTATTATTGCTCTCTGACCTTCCACAACACAGAGAACCTATTCCTGAGAAGCAGAACAATCCTCACATCTGTATCCAAAATGCTTCCGGGTCTCCGGTCACATGGCCAGTGACGTACAGGTTGTCTAATTCTGGTTCGGATCGTCGGAAAGGTACAGATCGGTAATTAGAATGGGATTGTTTAGAAGAGGGGGAGGGGAGGAGCGTCAGATGTCACACGATGGATCACATGGAAGGGTGAAAGGACTCATCACGGACGGTGTCAAACTCGGCAGATTGCCAGAAGGACGCTACAGTGCTATAGCTTTGTTGTATCAGTGAAGTCCACAGGAATAACAGGGTGTATTACCCACTATGTGGATAGAGTGCAGGAGAGGATGTAGAACAAGTGCTCTCTGGGGTGCCAGAGAGAAGATAGGGTGCTCTGTGGGGTGCCAGAGAAGATAGGGTGCTCTGTGGGGTGCCAGAGAAGATAGGGTGCTCTGTGGGGTGCCAGAGAAGATAGGGTGCTCTGTGGGGTGCCAAAGAGAATGCTAGAAATAGCGCTTAAAAAGCTCCTGAAAACTGCCTCCCACTCATTTCAATGAATGCTTTCACACCCAGGCGGTGCGCTTGCGGGACGTTAGAAAAAGTTCTGCAAGCAGCATCTTTGTTGCGGGTTTGGAGCGCTATAAATAGCACTCCAAAAAATGCCCCTGCCCATTGAAATGAATGGGCAGCACTTCCAAAGCACCTTAACCACTTGCCGACCTCAGTCTGACGGCGACAAAGCGACTCGTTATCGCAAACTGCCTTCATATGACGGCAGCTGCGATAACTAGTGCTGTGAGCACACGCCGCCGGAGGCATGCTCACTGTGTCCGGGGGGGGGCGGACTCGATCACCGCCGGCTACCCGCGATGGCCCCCCCGCAGTGAGAGAATGAAGGTCAGTGTAAGTAAACGTGGATCTCCGTTCTCATAGAGGGGGAAGGGCGGTGATCACAGGCTTCCTGTATATGGAAGCCGTGATCATCCCCTTTCCCCTGCTAGGGCAGTCCCCCCACAGTTAGAACACGCCCAGGGAACACAGTTAACCCTTAGAGCACCCCCTCCAGGTTAACCCCTTCACTGCCAATGGCATTTACACAGTAATCAGTGCATTTTTATAGCACTGATCGCTGTATAAATGCCAATGGTCCCAAAAAAGTGTCAAAATGGTCCAACATCTCCGCTGCAATATCGCAGTACCGCTAAAAATCGCAGATCGCCGCCATTACTAGTAAAAAATAAAAATCCCAGAAATTAATTCTCATCGTACGTAAACGCGGCAACTTTTGCGCAAAACCAATAAATAAACGCCGATTGTGTTTTTCTATGAGGAAGAATATAAATTGACCAAAACTCATGGGACAAAAATTTTTTTTTATATTTTTTTTTGGATTTGTATTTTAGCAAAAAGTAATAAATTTGGGCTTTTTTGCAAAATTGTCGCTCTTCTTTTGTTTATAGCGGCGATCAGAAATGACGCAGAGGTGATCAAATACCACCAAAAGAAAGCTCTATTTGTGGGAAAAAAAGGAAGCAAATTTCGTTTGGGTACAACGTCGCACAACCGCACAATTGTCAGTTAAAGCGACGCAGTGCCGAATCGCAAAAAGTGATTTGAAAGTGTCACAAAACGTGTTTATTACCCTTCTTTTTAAAGGTCACGTCACATCACGTGACCTTAAAAAACCTGCCCGAAAAGCACCGCAAAAACGACCGGCGCTTTAGTGCTGTTTTAGCGGCGCTTCAGTGTGACTTACACCCATCTTTTTTAACTGTTTCGTTAGTTGTGCTCTCAACCAAACAGTGAAACCAACAAATGGCTGGTGTCAAAGCTGATCGCATATGCAGCATCTTGGCAGTTGAGGTTGAAACGGAGGCCTAGATGGAAAACAATATGAGAGTTTAGTTGTGCTTTAGGCCTCATACACACGGACGTTTTTTGACGCCGGCGTTTTCTGGCGTTTTTTGCAGCTCTCCATGTTAGTCAATGGCCCCATAAAAATGTCGGCGTTTTTGAGCTGTAGATGGCATCGGCGTTAGTGAGCAGAAAGTAGAACCCATGGCCATCGCGTTCTAAGGCTGTAACGTTTTGACGTTTTTTGACGCCGACGTCACAAAACGCCAACAAACGCCACCTAATATTGTACCGGCGTTTTCCGGCGTTTTTTGACGCCGACGTTTTTAGGTTGAAAAATAGCAGGGGGATGATTTTTTTTAAAAAACGCCTATTGACGCCGACGCTCACTAACGCTCAAAAACGCCAATGCATAACGCCGAAAAACGTCAACTTTTTTTCTTGACGTCGGGTCCGACGTTCTGTTTATTTTTTTAGATACGCCCGTGTGTATGAGGCCTTAAAGTGTAAGTAAACCTTTGGTACTATTAGCCACTTCAGCTCCTGAAGGTTTACTCCCTTCATGATCAGTCCATTTTTTGCAATACGGAACTGCATTACTTTAACCACTTGCCTACCGCCCACCGTCAAATGACGGCAGAGCGGTACGGCTCTCGTTTCTGGGACGACGTCGCCCCTTTAAGCCGGGATTGCGCCATTGTTTATGGCTGTTAACCATGTGATCGGCCGTGACGACCCCTGCCCCTCCCAATGCAACAGTCACCCCATCTGCCCCCCATAAAGTGTACCTGTCATCATAAAGTGTACCTGTCATCAGACTGCCATCATAAAGTGCACCCGTCACCCATCAGTGACCGTGAACTGTCACACATCAGTGACCACCTCCAGTCACCCATCAGTGACCACCGCCAGTCACCTGTCACCCGTCACGCATCTGTGACCACCGCCAGACACCCATCACGCACTAGTGACCACCGCCAGACACCGGTCACCCATCAGTGACCACCACCAGTCACCCATCAGTGACCACCACCAGACACCCATCAGTGACCACCACCAGACACCCGGCACCCATCAGTGAAAACCACCAGACACCTGGCACCCATCAGTGACCACCGCCAGTCACCCATCACCTATATGTGACCACCACCAGTCACCCATCAGTGACCTCCATCAGTCACCCATCATTGACCACCACCAGACACCCGGCACCCATCAGTGACCACCGTCAGTCACCTATCAGTGACCACTGCCAGTCACCAATCAGTGACCTCCAGCAGTCACCCGTCACCCATCAGTGACCACCACCAGTCACCCATCAGTGACCACCACCAGTCACCCATCAGTGACCACCACCAGTCACCCATCAGTGACCACCGCCAGTCACCCATCAGTGACCTCCACCAGTCACTCGTCGCCCACCAGTGACCACCACCAGAGACCCGTCACCCATCAGTGATCACCGCCAGTCACCAGCACCTATCAGTGACCACTGCCAGTCACTCATCACCCATCAGTTACCACCGCCAGACACCCATCAGTGACCACCGCCAGACACCCGTCACCCATCAGTGACCACCGCCAATCACCTGTCAGTGACCATCACACCCATGAGTAAACATCACCTGTAAAATTTTAACACATTTGGCATCGCCATACTCAGGAGGAGTAGCAGAATGTATTTTGGGGTGTCATTTTTGCTAGGTACATGCTATGTGTTGGAAATATCATATAAATGGATAACTTTGTGTAAAAAAAAATGCATTTTCATTTTTTCCCACATTTTCCAAAAACTACTGGAAAAAAATGAACTGTTCAAAAGACTCATTATGCCTCATAGATTATTCGTTGGGGTGTTTGATTTCCAGAACGGGGTCATTTTGTGGGCAATTCCATTGTCCTGGTGCTCCAGGGCCTTCAAAAATGTGATCGGTCGTCATGACATTAGATGTGTAATTTATGTCCCTAGAATACCTGACGGCGCTCCCTGCATGTTGAGCCTCTGTATGTGGCCAGGCTGTGAAAAAGTCTCAGACATGTGATATCGCCATACTCAGGAGGAGTAGCAGAATGTGTTTTGGGGTGTAATTTGTGGTATGCATATGCTGTGTGTGAGAAATAACCTGTTAATATATGACAATTTTGTGAAAAAAAATAAAAGAAAAAAAAATCTTCATTTTGCAAAGAATTGTAGGAAAAAATTACAATTCACCATGCCTCTTACTAAATACCTTGGAATGTCTACTTTCCAAAAAGGGGTCATTTGGGGGTATTTGTACTTTCCTGGCTTGTTAGGCTGGGTTCACACTGCAGCGGGGCGGAGCGGCGCTCCAGGCGATCTCAAAGCGGCTTGCTAGGAGACTTCTATCATAGAAGTCAATGCAAGCAGCCTGAGATCGCCCTGAAAATAGTGCAGGGACCATTTTTCTAATGCGGAGCGAAGCGATTCGCTCCTATTAGAACGGTTCCATTTGCACAGCATTGAGGCGAATTGTCAGGCGACTCAAGTCGCCTGACAATTCACCTAGATGTGAACGGGCCGCGAAGTCGCGCCGCCCCGCTGCAGTGTGAACCGGCCCTTAGTGTCTCAAGAAATGAGATAGGCCATCAGTATATCAGGTGTGATCAATTTTCAGTGATTGGCACCAAAGCTTGTAGACTCTATAACTTACACAAGGACCAAATAATATACACTTATTTGGGTTATTTTTACCAAAGATAGGTAGCAGTATAAATTTTAGCCAAAATGTACAAAGCAAAATTACTAATTTGCAAAATTGTATGACAGAAACAAAGAAAAAGGCATTTTTTTCACAAAACTTTCAATCTTTTTTTATTTATGGCACAAAAAATAAAAAAAACTGTGGTGATTAAATACCACCAAAAGAAAGCTCTATTTGTGTGAAAAAAAGGACCCAAATTTCATATGGGTACAATGTTGCATGACTGAGTAATTGTCATTCAAAATGTGATAGCGCTGAAAGCTGAAAAATGGCCTGGACAGGAAGTGGATTTTCGTGCCCAGTATTGAGGTGGTTAACTGACAATTGCATGGTCGTGTAACTCTGTACTCAAATAAAATGTATGTGCTTTTTTACCCCACAAATAGAGCTTTCCTTTGGTGGTATTTGATCACCTCTGCCATTTTTATTTTTTGCACTATAAACAAAAAACAAACAATTGTAAAAAAAACATATTTTTTTGCTTTCTGCTATAAACATATCCAATAAAAAAATGTAAAAAAAAATCAGATTTCTTCATAAATTTAGGGCAATATGTATTGTGCTACATATTTTGGTAAAAAAAATCCAAACAAGTATATATTGATTGGTGTGTGTCTACAAACTATGGGGTAGACCCGGAAGTTTCAGATCATATACTAAGTACGAGATCTGGCACAGAGCAGCCGCCCTGCCGCAGTATATGTGCATGGGGCAGTCCGCATGTGGTTAAAAGTTATCTGGTAGGATACACCAGTCCCCACACCCTGTCCTTGATCTAGAGACATATCAATCACTTGTTTGCAGAGCCACTTGTCAAAAAGATTCCTAGATGAGCCTGCACATGTGTTCTGCACAACTTTTCATCTTTTGAGTGAGTCCGTTTTCAGAAATCCATGGAAATAAATAGAGGCTGCAAAGAGCATGTGCAGGTCATGTCAGAAACATTTTGATGAACAGCTCTGCAGTCTAGTTTGCGAAATACTTACTAGTCCCTGATCCAGTGATATGAAACTGGAAGGGCAGAGGAATTAACAGATGTTAAAATATTTTTGCATTTTATGGTTCTGTATGCTTCTTCTTCTTCTTTCATAAATAATTCATAATTTATTTTTTTTAAATTTAATTTCTGTATTAAAGCATTTTAACACAAATGTGTTTTTTTTTTTTCTTTAGGAAAGTCTTTTTCACCCTCAGGGCTAGCTCTTGGGAGTAGTTGGCAGTACTGTAGGTGGATGTGTGAGCTGGGCCAGAAAAGTTCAGACCTCACCTGTTGCTAATACCTACTTAAAGTGGTTGTCAACTTGTGACAACCACTTTAACCTACAGGTAAGCCTATGATAAGGCTTACCTGTAGGTGCACTGCATATATCCTAAACCTGTACAGTTCAGGAGATATGCAGTGTTGAAGCTATGCCGACGTCATGTCGGCACATGCGCAGTGAAGGAATTGCCTGCGTGCCGTTCCTCCACTGCGACCGTGCCATGACTGGCGGCTCCTGCAGTGACATCATGCGACTCCGGCCAGTCACAGCGCCCGAGTCGCGGACCCGGAAGGAAGAGGGGCAGAAGATGGACGCTGCCAGCAGAGGGGACAGCGCTGGATGCCGCAGGCTTCATTTGCAAGTAAGTGGTACATAATGGGCTATTATGCGATGCATAGTAGCCCATTATGTTTCTACTTTACAGGGGAACATAGAGGAAGTAAACCCCATCTGAGTTTACTTCCTCTTTAACCTCCACTGCTACTATATGTGAGTGTCACTAATGGTTGTGCCTGCATATACTGTAATACTTTCGGGCAAGGAAGCATAGGTAATTGTAAGGCGTACTCATCCAGGGTGGCCACTTGCCCTGTTTTGAACACAACAGTGCAGTTTTAGAAACCACTGTCTATAGCAGGGTTTCTCAACCAGGGTTCTGTGGAACCCTAGGGTTCCTCCAGAGGTTGCTAGGGGTTCAATGGGGAGCAATGGTCAATTTCTACCTCTCAGATAAATTTCCACTAAAACCATTGATCTTTTTAGATATCTGTAAGGAGGTAAATTCTTCCCAATGACCACAAGTGTAAGGAGTCTTCTTCCCATTGATCATCACACTAATGTATCATGAGTTGTAGATTTTTAATTTTTAGCAGGGGTTTCCCGAGACCGGAGAATTATCTCAAGGGTTCATCGGTGTTGAAAAGGTTGAGAAAGGTTGGTCTATCTATACTGTGTTAATAAGCCACACCCGCTTTCAATAACCCTCACCCACTTAATGCCATGCACTGCAACACCCCAGTCCTTCCTGTTCAGTATTCCTTCAGGCCCCATTCACACCTCAGCGTTTTGTAGCTTTAAGCTCAAAGCTCCAAAACGCTGGAGGAGAAAAAAAAATCAATTTATTCTCGATGGAGTTGGTTCACATCTCCACTTCTCCACTCAGTCGCTCCACTCCACAGTCGCCTGAAGCTCAAAAAAGTTCTGGAGCTTTTTCTGTAGCTGAAATTGGGTATGCGCCATTCACACATTTTTTTTTTTTTTGCGCATTTTTGCACGACTTTCTGCTCAGTTTGTAATAATATATGACTAAATACACAAATAACTAAAAAAAATGAATTCAAGGATTTGTAAAGGCAGAAGGTTTTTTTTATCTTAATGCATTCATAAACCTTTTGTGTGTAGAAGCCTCCCCAGCACCCCCTAATTACTTACCTGAGGCTCATCTCTCTCCAGCGACGTCTAAGCCGTCTGGGACACTCCTACTTATTGGCTGAGACACAGCAGCGGCGCCATCCGCTCCCACGGCTGCCAATCAGGGGAGAAAGGGGGTTGGCCCAGGTCAGGGCTCCATGTCTGAATGGACACACAGAGCTGTAACTCGGCTCAGGTGCCCCCATAGAAAGCTTCTGGCTGAGGGTGCACTTGATAGGAGGGAGGGGCCAGGAGCAGCAAAGAGGGACCGGAGAAGAGGAGGATCCAGGCTGCTTTGTGCAAAACCAACTGCACAGAGGAGGTAAGTATAACATGTTTATTTTAACCACTTCCGGACCACCGCCGTCATTTGACGGTGGAATACCGTTGCTATGGTAGCAGATAGCTACCATAACCCCGGTATTTTTTTTCAGATGGCGATTCTGCTTCTGATGAAATTGGTCTCAGCAGCGGATTCGCCGCGAGATCCCTTTTATCAGCGGCAGGAGAGGTGCCCCCACCCCCTGCCGTTTTCCCGTCATCTCTGCTGCTTACTGGACCCGTCAGTAGCAGCAGAGCCGATGGGGTCCGCTGCCCCCCTACACTGGAAGTCGAGTGAGCTGAAGATGCCGCTCACTTGGCTCCATAGCATTGCAGGGAAGAAGCGATGTCACAAGTCACTTCCGCCCATAGCTCTTAAAAGGGGACATTTTTTTTTTTTCACTGCCTTTTTTTTTTTTTTTTTGTTGCATTTAAGTGTAAGTATGAGATTTGAGGTCTGTTTGACCCCAGAACTCATATTTAAGAGGTCCTGGCATGCTTTTTTCTATTATAAGGAATGTTTTCATTTCTTGTAATAGGAATAAAAGTGATCAAGGTTTTTTTTTTTTTAAAAGGACAGTGTAAAAATAAAACGTAAAATAAATTTAAAATCCCGCCTACATATGAAAACAGCGTTCAAACCACACGTGAGGTATCACCGTGGTTGTTAGAGTAAGAGCAATAATTCTAGCACTAGACCTCCTCTGTAACTCAAAACTGGTAACCTGTAGAAATTTTTAAATGTCGCCAATGGAGATTTTTAAGTTGCAAAGTTTGTCGTCATTCCGCGAGCGGGCGCAATTTTGAAGCATGACATGTTGGGTATCAATTTACTCAGTGTAAAATTATCTTAAAATTGGGCTAACTTTACTGTTGTCTTATTTTTTAACTCAAAAAAGTGAATTTTTTTTTTTAAATCGCTCTTGTAAGACCGCTGCACAAATACGGTGTGACATAAAGTTTTGCAACAACCGCCATTTTATTCTCTAGGGCAGGGGTAGGCAACCTCGGCCCTCCAGTTGTGGTTAAAATACCCATGAGACATTGCAAGACCCTTACAAGCACAGGCATGACTTCTAGAGGCAGAGGCATGATGGGATTTGCAGTTTCATCACAGCTGGAGTGCCGAGGTTGCCTACCCCTGCTCTAGGGTGTTAGGAAAAAGATAAAATAATGTTTGGGGGTTCTAAGTAATTTTATAGCAAAAAAAAATGGTTTTAACTTGTAAACACCGAACTCCAAAAAAAGGCTCGGTCTAGAAGTGGTTAAAAAAAAAAGAGACTTTACAATCAATTTAATAATACATAAAATAAATTAATATGTAATACATAAATAATAATTAACCCCTAACCTTAAATGTGTTAAATTATTAGTAATAATATTTAACCACCCAAACCCCCAAAAAATATTATTATTATTAATAATAATTTATTTATTTTGTGTTAGGATGTTTACTTATTATTTTATTATTATTATTTAAGGGATAGGGGTTAATTATATGTTTATTATATAGTATTCATTTATTGTATTTACTTATTATTATTTTTATTTGTGTATTTATTTTACATTTATTTATTAATTTATTATTAGTAGTAATAGTAGTATTAACACCCTAACAGAAAAATAAGTAATAAATAATTAGGGATGCACCGAAATTTCGGCAACCGAAACATTTCGGCCGATACTGAAAGGGGGCAGGGTCAGCGTGTGTATGGAGGAGATGAGGAGTGTTACATTGCACAGATAGCGCGGCTTGTAAGAGCCGTTCTGTGCTTGAAATGATCATTGTAATGTCACTGCTTGCAGAGAGACACACAAGTTGTCAGATTTCATTGCTGATGTCGGGGGGTGGGTGGGACTGAACAGCTAGCAAACACCAGCCAATGGGATAGGGGGTGAGTGGGTGTTAGCTGTTCTGTCCCGCCCACCCCTGACATCAGCAGTAAAATCTGACAGCTTGTGTGTCTCTCTCTGCAAGCAGAGACATTACAATGATCATTTCAAGCACAGAACGGCTCTTACAAGCCGCGCTATCTGTTCAATGTAACACACTCCTCATCTCCTGTCAGTGCCAATCAGTAGCACATGTCAATGCCAACAAGTGCCACCTCATCTCCTCTGTCAGTGCCAACCAATACCACCTGTCAGTGCCAATCAACATTGCCGATCAGTGCTTCCCATCAGTGCCATCTATCAGATATATCAAATATTGCTTTCAATCATTGCTTCCAAGCAGTGCCGCCTGTCAGTGCCCAGGCACAGGTAGGCTGCATATGACAATTGTATATATAAATTTAAATATTACTTAAAAACTGTCAGTTTCCATTTTCGGCGGTTTCTGTTTTGGCACCAAAATTTCCATTCAGTGCACCACTATAAATAATCCTAACTCTAACCCCTTACCCTAACAAAAAAAATAATAATAATAAAACAAATAAAAAGCTGATGGAAAATCTAAAAATAGCTGAAAACCCTAGCAACAAATGATAAAGCAGAAGATGGTTTTCTTTATTGGCTAATAAAAAAAGCCAATGTTCAAAAACACTGTATAAAAATGTGCAAATCGTGCATAAAAATGCGCCAAAAGACGCTACGCTCAGGTGTGAATGCAACCTCAGTCCAAGGGTGCCAACCCTATGCTCCCATACTTTTTCACTGCCTGCAATGTATCAGCCCTATCAGATGTCCAAGGCTTCAAACTGGGTGTGATGACATCCGCACTGTGTTTAGAACAATGGGACATGTTCAAGACAAGAAACTGGTCACCTACTGCATAACTGTCTGGGGCAACTTTCCCCCCTGTAAAAAAGTGTAAACATTTTTTAGGTAATAAGGCTTACCTATAGATAGTGTAAATATCTCAGAAACGTATACCATTTAGGAGATATTTACATTATATGCAACCATGACATCACAGGCGCATGCGCTCTGAAGGAACGACCACGGGAGCCATTCTTTCTGAGCCTTGTGCCGTGAACGGTGGCTCCCACATGCATGTGTGGGAGTGATGTCATCGCGGCTCCAATCACTCACAGCGCCGGAGTCTGCGAACCTGAATGTCAGCGGTGTGCAAATGCCATTGGAAGGCTTTGTTGTAAGGTATTTCATAATGAGCTAGTATGCAGTGCATACTAGCTCATTATGCCTTTGTCTTACAGGTTTTTTTTTTCTTACAAAGTTTGCAACCTCTTTAACAGATGCATACTGACACTGCCAAATTTGGCCTGGGCATATAGTCATCAATGCCACCCAGTCATGAAAGGTTAAACTGTAGAGTAGACTGATATTTTGCATACAGTGCATTCTAGCTCGGTTGGTGTGTAGGGTCTGTGAAAAGGTGCTTATTGTTGAAATCCTTGCACCTAGTCAATTCTAATGTTCTATGCTCAGCGATCTAGCAATGGGTAGAAAGAAAGAGAAAGCAAAGGGCTGTTTTACTCACCCACTTTTATTGTAGCCTGCTCTGTACAGAACCACCTAGAATGGAGTATGTGAAAGGATACCAAGCAGAATGCAGTAAGGTCAAATAGGCAAAGTGCTGTGCTGTCTTTGCACCCACTCCATTCTTTCAATAATTTTTATTGGGTTTTTTTGTACAAAAAAAGAATAAACGTATTACAAAAAAGAATTTAGCATGCTCATTAACTACATGGCTATATAACATGAATCATATACAAGATATTCGAGTAAAACATAGTGTGAGGTATGACAGAAAACATTCTAATTACTCAAGCGGAGGTAAGCAAAAGTTCCCTAATGTAAACATCTCGGAGTATTACGGCTATCATAGAGCCAATATACAGTGGGTATAGAAATGAATCGCCTCCCTTTAATCCCTTCAAGACCACCCGCTGTCATATGACGGCGGCCGTTTGAAGTGGAATACCGTTGCTATGGTAGCAGATAGCTACCATAACCGCTGGTATCGTTTTTTTTCTGCAGGCGATACTGTACAAGATAAAAGTGGTCTTAGCGGCAGATTCGCAGCGAGATCACTTTTATCAGCGGCGGGAGAGGTGCCTCCCACCGCTTTCCGGTCATCTCCGTCGCTCACCGGACCCGCCGGCAGCGGCGGAGATGATCAGGCCCGTTCCCCCCCAGTCTCCGTGAGCAGCTGAAGCCGTTCACCTGGCTCCATAATATGGCAGGGTGGAAGCAACATCACAAGTCACTTCTGCCCAATGGTCTTAAAGGGCCCATTTTTTTTTTTCTGCACTGTCATTTTTTTCACTTTTTTTTTTTTTTTTTTTTTGCATTTTACTGTAAATATGACCCCAGATCTCATATTTAAGAGGTCCTGTCATGCTTTTTTCTATTACAAGGAATGTTTACACATTTTTTTTTTAAAAAAAAGAACAGTGTAAAAATAAAAATGAAAAAGTAAAATAAATAATTAAAAAAAAAAATTTTTAAAGCGCCCTGTCCCTGCAAGCTCGCACGCAGAAGCGAACGCATACGTAAGTCCCACCCACATATGAAAACGGTGTGCAAAGCACACATGTGAGGTATCACTGCGATCGTTAGAGCGAGAGCAGTAATTTTAGCACTAGACCTCCTCTGTAGCTCAAAACTGCTAACCTGTAGAAATTTTTAAATGTCGCCAATGGAGATTTTTATGTTGCAAAGTTTGTCGCCATTCCACGAGCGGACGCAATTTTGAAGCATGACATGTTGGGTATCATTTTACTCGGCGTAACATTATCTTTCACAATATGGAAAAAAATTGGCCTAACTTTACTGTTTTCTTATTTTTTAACTCAAAGTGAATTTTTTTTTAAATCGCGCTTGTAAGACCGCTGCGCAAATACAGTGTGACATAAAGTTTTGCAATGGCCGCCATTTTATTCTCTAGGATGATATAAAAAATATATATATAATGTTTGGGGGTTCTAAGTAATTTTTTAGCAAAAAAAAAATGGTTTTAACTCGTAAGCACCGAACTCCAAAAAGAGGCTCGGCCTCTTTTTGTTAAAATAATCACATTTTGTTGCTTTGCAGTCTGAAATGAAGACAAACACCGTTTTTGTTTAATCCAGCTGTATTTACTTAGTGCAACTTATAACATTGAAGTGAAAGATATAGCACCAACATGTCAGAACAACATAAAATTCCATAACAGAATCACTGAGTTTGAAAAAGGATCACCCCCTACTAAAAATGACTTGTGATCAGCTGTGGACATTTTGATTATTTCACAATGAAAAGAGCTTTCCTGGAGCATTTCAGTCCCTGATAGTGCAACTTATGGGTAACAAGGCACTGTCAAAGGACCTCTGGAATAAAGTTGTGGACAGGCGCAATGCAGATGGATACAAAAATCCTTCAAAGGCTTTGTCTAGAACAGCCTTTCTCAACCTTTTCAACACCGAGGAACCCTTGAAATTATTCTCCGGTCTCGGGGAACCTCTGCTAAAAATTAAAAATCTACAACTCATGGTACATCAGTGTGATGGTCAGTGGGAAGAATGCTCCTTACACTTGTGGTCATTGGGAAGAATTACCCTTTTAATTTAATTTTAATTTATCTGAGAGGTAGAAATTGGCCATTGCTCGAGGAACCCCTAGCAACCTCTGGAGGAACCCTAGGGTTCCACGGAACCCTGGTTGAGAAACTCTGGTCTAGAAGCACAGTGAGGTCTATTATTAAAGTGGTTCTAAAGTTAGAAGTTTTTTTTTATCTTAATCTTAATGCATTCTATGCATTAAGATAAAAAAACTTCAGTGTGCAGCAGCCCCCATAATTTTAAAGTTGTCAATAGGAAGAAGGTTTACCTTCCAACATGACAATGGCCCAAAGCACACAGCAAAAATGACCACTGAGTGGTGGAAGGAGAAAAAGGTGAATGGCCTAATCCAGGGGGAGGGAACCTTTAAGAGATGAAGATCTACCTAGACAACATTGAAGACATCATAGATCACTGGGTTGCAGTGCCCCTTTTTTAAAAATAAAATAAATTAGCTAGCAAGCCCCCCAATAAAAAGTGAAGACAGCATGAAGAAAACCTAAAAAAAAAAACGACTAAAACTAATGTCACTGGACAAATATAAACTTAGCCTACCTTTAAAGTTAGCTTCAGTGAGAAACTAGGCATTCAATTTCATTCACATTTTTTTTTTCATGCCTGGGGAGTTGGTCACCCACACAAGTCTGATGCAGGAGTTCATCATGAAAGCAGAACATCTGGTACTGCAGGCTGATTTTCTTGACTAGTTTCTGGCCTGGCTATTTGCTCTGATTTCTGGCCAGTGCAAGTAATATGTAGGACAGTGTACAGAGGTCAGTAGGATGTAGGGCAGCGTACAGATGTCAGTAGAATGTAGGGCAGCGTACAGAGGTCAGCAGGATGTAGGGCAGTGTACAGAGGTCAGTAGAATGTAGGGCAGCATACAGAGGTCAGTAGAATGTAGGGCAGCGTACAGAGGTCAGTAGAATGTAGGGCAGCGTACAGAGGTCAGTAGGATGTAGGGCAGTGTACAGAGGTCAGTAGTAGGTAGGGCAGTGTACAGAGATCAGAGGGATGGAGGTCAGTAGCATATAGGGCAACATACAGAGGTCATTATTATGTAGAGCTGAAATCAAGAGGGCAAGCTATGGGGGGGGTATGGGCCCCAGATTCAGGGCTATAGCCCCAGAAGCCACCCCCTAGTGACACCCCTGTGTTACACCCATATTTAAGGTGTAACATGCTCCAGCAGTCCCACACACACACCCCCCCCCCCCCTGACGACCTCGTACAATGTGGAATTTATACCCACATT
>BLSH010073489.1:776342-792622 GCA_018402905.1 Glandirana rugosa | reverse complement strand
ACAGCAATTTTCAGAACTTTTAGTAAAATTACCAGAACCCCGGACCCGAACCCGGACTTTTTTTGAAAAGTCCGGGTTCGGGTCCGGGTCCCGGACACCCAAAAGTTCGGTACGGACCCGAACTTTACAGTCCGGGTTTGCTCAACACTAGTCCCTAGTAGCTTCTAATTTGTCATGCACCTGGACATCCAACTACCAAGTGGCCATTGGATGCCTAACCTGGTGGAAAAGTCAAACCCAGCCCGCATTATAGAAACATAAATTAGCTCTTTAAACTAATATTACAATTGCAATCCAAAAATGAAACTGATGTGGCTGAGGTAAAACCCCTCATTCAAGGGATTACTGGGACAATACAGGCTATGAATTTAGAATCTGTCTCTCATAAGGCACAAAGTTTGCCCGCTTACGAACACTTCACTGTGCTGTGCAAAGAATCTTGTACACAGTGCTAGAAGCTGAGATGTTTGCCCTGCTATGTAACTGCAGCTCTTTCCTGAGAATTTAAAAAATACTAGGACAAGACGTGATTGAAAAAATTGATTTGTCTGAATGGGAATCCTGTGTTGTGACAATGATAAAAACAGGAGGTATTAGATTGTACGTTGACCTTCATGAACCAAATAAAGCTGTGGTTATTGATAGTCATCACTAGCCACAAAAGTATTTTCAAAACTCAGAGGTGTTAAATATTTTTCTACACAGATCTTCAAAGTGCATATCATCAGGCATAAGGAAAGTGAGGACCTCAATGCATTTATTATCTATAAGGCCTGTTTTGTTTCAAGTGTATACCTTATGGATTAGCAGCTCCAGAACCCAGATGTATTCAAAGAATGATGTTTTCACTCCTCAGTGACATACCTAGTGTACAGTGCTATGTTGACGACTGTATATGACCCAACTCTCGATCTTCAGGAAAGGTAACTTAAAATTAATGTAAATCAAATTGAATCTAGATTACTGAAACAAAATCCTTTCCTAATGCTGCTGTGTCCAAACTATAATTTCACATTATATATCAGAAGAGGGACTATTGCTTATTCCTGAGCATGTGAAATCTGTGATACGAGCACCTGCTCCATTCCTTGTGTACTTTCTTAGGTCTACTTTGATTTATTCCAAATGTATTCCCAATTATGCCGCAGTTGTGGAGACATTGAAAGCATTATTAAGTGGAAATGCAATCATGGCCTGGTCAGAGACTGCCCAGCACAGCTTTTAAATAGTTAAATAACTCATATCTAACAGTCCAGCACTAGCATTATGTGATTCTTCTTTACCTACTGTTATTGCTACAAATGCTTCAGATTATGACCTCTGTGCAGTCCAGAACCTTAAGGCCTCATGTACACTGGCCGTTTTTACAGCTGCTGTTTTGGGCGTCAGGTGTTTTTTTTTCTACAGCCAGTAAACTCCCCAGCATGTTGTCCTATGTGTCAATGCACACATAGGTTTTTATCAGTGTTTTTTGGCAGATGCATTTTCAGGCTGGAAAAAAAAACCCTGAAGGACTGCGTTTGAAGAGGAGTTTTTCAGCTGTAAAAGCGCTCTAACAGTGAAAACTGTAAAACAAGGCAAAACATAGCTATCCGGAGTTTGAGTGTTTTTGAGCCTCAAGCTTTTGAGGTAGTATAGTGTTGCTAAAAATGCTAACGAGGCAAAACACTAATGCAAAAATGCAGCAAAACTCACACTTTTAACGCAGCATTCTACAGCTATCACTACTGGCATTTTTATAATGTCCAGTGTGCATGAGGCCTAATAGAGCCAGATCAAAAGTATTCCATTGTAGAAAAAGAAGCCCTAACATTCTTAAAGCAAATAGCAAATTAATTGATCCCTGTTTTATAGCCTTCTACAGGATTAGACATCAAGGGGGGTGATTTACTAAAACTGGAGAGTGCAAAATCTGGTGCAGCTCTGCATAGAAACCAATCAGCTTCCAGGTTTTATTATCAAAGCTTAACTGACAAACTGAAGTTAAAAGCTGATTGGTTACTATGCACAGCTGCACCAGATTCTGAGGGAACCAGTTTAAGGCTGGGTTCACACTAGTCCAACAAACGGACCGATATTGTTAGCACAAGTCGCATTACGTCACCAAATCAATGTTTCCCTATGAGAGCCGTCTTAACTGGTCCGACACAAGTCGGTCCGACTTTGAAAAAGGTTCCTGTACTACTTTGGTCCGACTTTAGTCCTACTTTAGCCCATTGAATATCATTGAAGTAGGATCAACGTCGGATCCTTGTGCTTACCATCCAACTTGTGACATCCGACTTGGTGATTACAACAGCAGTAAAAGGAATTTATCTCACACTGGGATTGCTTTGATTGGTCAAAGGATAAGTCACTATCTCAAAGTCTGAGCAAAATCTTATCTTGTTCATTTAAGCCGGATTGAAGTAGGACCAAAGTAAGACCGAAGTAGAACCAATGTTGCAGGGCAAAGTAGGATCAAAAGTCTGACCGTTTTTGTGTTGGATAGTGTGAACCCTTCCTTAGTAAATCAACAATGTCAATGTCCTTAGTTAATGCCTATATTGTCCACAGATTTCATCCCTTATTAATACTAAACACCAGTCATGATGGCCAGATAGGGCTACCCAAGTCCTAATTGCCATTCAGTCTTGCAATAGTCAGGGTCATGATAAATCTGCTATCCCATGCACTCCACCTATCCAGCCAGTGTAATAGCCTGATTCTGGTTAGTAGAAGCTTAGAATTCATATTATAGTAATATAATATACAGTATCTCACAAAAGTGAGTAAACCCCACACATTTTTGGGAATATTTTATTATATCTTTTCATGTGACAACACTGAACAAATGACACTTTGCTACAATGTAAAGTAGTGATTGTACAGCTTGTATAAGCGTGTAGATTTGCTGTCCCCTCAAAATTACTCAACACACAGCTATTAATGTCTAAACCGCTGGCAATAAAAGTGAGTACACCCCAAGTGAAAATGTCCAAATTGGGCCCAAAGTGTCAATATTTTGTGTGGCCACCGTTTTTTTCCAGCACTGCCTTAACCCTCTTGGGCATGAAGTTCACCAGAGCTTCACAGGTTGTCACTTGAGTCCTCTTCCACTCCTCCATGACGACATTATGGAGCAGGTGGATATTAGAGACCTTGCACTCCTCCACCTTCCATTTGAGGATGCCCCACAGATGCAAGGCAGTGGCCGTCTTGGAGGAGTGTTTGGAGTCCTTATCATGTTGGAATACTGCCCTTGCGACCCGGTCTCCAAAGGGAAGGGATCATGCTTTGCTTCAGTATGTCACAGTACATGTTGGCATTCATGGTTCCCTCAATGAACTGTAGCTCCTCAGTGCCGGCAGCACTCATGCAGCCCCAGACCATGACACTCCCACCACCATGCTTGACTGTAGGCAAGACTATCTTGTCTTTGTACTCCTCGCCTGGTTGCAGCCACCTGATTGTATTATATTATAATATATCACAGAAGCAACTATGAACTTTCGATTTTCTATAACATTAATGAATGATTACAATAAATGGCCAGAAATTGCTTTGTTTTAATACAACATCTGCTACTGTAACTATATTTCTCTCCATAGTCTTTAGCAGGGAAGGTAACCCTAAGGAAATTGTGTCTGACAATATACCACAATTAGTTTAATCTGAGTTTGAATTCTTCCTCAGAGAGAGAAATTGTGTGCATAGGAAATCATCAATCTGTTAACCCAAGCCAATGGAGAGATCAAGAGGTTCAACAGAAGCATTAATGAAGCGCTTCAGAGTGCAAATCTTAGAAGGAAATTTTGTAAAGTTTTTACTAATTACATATCTACAAAGCAACTATATGTGCAACAAGCATCACCAGCTAAGCTAATACATGGAAGGAAAATATGCACTGAACTACATGTTTCAACTTTCACAAAGCCCAGGGCCTTTTAAATCATTAATTGCTAATGCTGTTTAAAATCAGCAAGAGAAAAGTAAGGCATATGCTGTTTGGAAACGTAGTACCAGAGAAGTACACCTTCAGTCTGGACCTCTAGTTAGAAACCTGACTACTTGAAACAAGGACAATCAAAATTTACAAATCCACAGAGTGACAAGTTAGTGAGAACCTTACATCCATGAACAATTTGATGGATGCATATGTAATGCCAGTCATCTTGCATGTCTATACATGTGTCAGTTTTTGTTACTACAACCACAATGTCACTATATTTAAAAATACATTTCCCAGTACATATTGCTGATTCACACTTTAGAGTCCTTTTGAGTGCCAATGGTTTCTATTTTTTAAAATAATTTTAAAGCATTTATTGGACTGACACAGATTAATGATACAATGAAATAAACGTACACCATGTAGCCAGTAACCAAAGATGTGTATGAGTTCACAGACCTACCTTATATTCGATCTTCAGACGGATTGTAACAGATGCAGAGAGTTGTAAGCATTGCAACTGTTTAAGTAGTTAAGAAGTAAGTACCCAAACCCTTTGTGTGTGGTCCATAGTTTTAGAAAGTTTAAAAGTAAAATAGAGGGAAAGGCTGTGGGTATGATTGATTTGGCTCTATTCTATCACTGTTTTTGTTGATTCCAATTCCAGTAGTTGAGGAACTTTTTGGTTGGCATACTTTTCCCATAAAAAATGTTATCAGTTGTGTAAATAAATAAACGATTTATGTGATTTACAATATGTCGTGTGCACCACCAGATATCTTCTCACCAGGACTGGAGACAAAATGTCTTTTTTTCCCTCCATGGAGTTGAAAGGCTATTTGATTATCCTTGGGGTAGAGATGTGTATTGCAATGGCTAGGATGCAATTGCAATTGGAAGCCCTGTGGATTTCTAGACTGCAGACTAGAACTCCACATTGACTTTTCACAAGTGGAATGCAGTTAATTTTTAAAATAATAAAATAAACTTAGTGGTTTAGTTTTCCCTCTGTGCTGTATAAGTATATCGTTCTTATTATATGTTTCTCAAGAAGTCTGTGATTTCCATTCATTGATTTTAATTGTAATCATATGTTGTGAATTGGATTGTTTCCCCACCTATTCAGGGAGGAGACCTACCTCATAAGCGTTACATCTTGGAAAGGAATCATTTTAACCTATTGAAGCCCAGCACTGCTCTACTCATTCCATCACTTCTAGAGCTAGGACCAACTTTAGTTCTTAATACTATTGTGCTGGAATGTAAACTTTAATCCTTATGTGAAATACCCTGCCTTCTATATTTCACATGAAATATACTCTGTATAATTGGATTGTCAGGGATACCACATGCAAGCAACCAGCAAGGGTGATCAGATCAGTTGGCTGCACCTTAAGGAATCAGGACCAGGTGAATACGTAAACAATATGTTTATTAAGAAAATGACACACATCCAATACCAACACCAGTAAATCAAAAACAAGCAAGTAGAAAATAAACGTGACAAAGAAAACCCTAAATAAATAACCTAACTAACTATATACAAGTGGGGGAACACACATGAGCAAGACAGGCAGAGAAAAGGGGAGCAGAAAGCCAGTTAGTGGTAGCAGGAAGCAGGTTCCAGGGGACAGGTCTCCGGATCAGGGTATAAGAAACAGGAACGGATCAGGCTCAGGCAGGGACACTGCTTGCAGGGAAAATACTGAAGGGTGGGCTTATACAGTTGTATGCAAAAGTTTAGGAACCCCTGGCAATTTCCATGATTGTCATTTATAAATATTTGGGTGTTTGGATCGGCAATTTCATTTTGATCTATCAAATAACTGAAGGGCACAGTAATATTTCAGTAGTGAAATGAGGTTTATTGGATTAACAGAAAATGTGCAATATGCATCAAAACGAAATTAGACAGGTGCATAAATTTGGACACCCTTGTCATTTTGTTGGTTTGAATACCTGTAACTACTTAGCACTGATTAATTGGACCACACAATTGGTTTGGTGAGCTCATTAAGCTTTGAACTTCATAGACAGGTGCATCCAATCATCATAAAAGGTATTTAAGGTGGCCAATTGCAAGTTGTTGTTCTCTTTGACTCTCCTCTGAAGATTGGCAACACGGGGGCATCAAAACAACTCTCAAATGACTTGAAAACAAAGATTGTTCTACATTATGGTTTAGGGGAAGACTACAAAAAGTTATCGCAGAGATATAAGCTGTCAGTGTCCACTGTGAGGAACATAGTGAGGAAATGGAAGAACACAGGCACAGTTCTTGTTAAGGCCAGAAGTGGCAGGCTACATAAAATATTGGAGAGGCAAAGGCGGAGGATGGTGAGAACGGTCAAAAACAGCCCACAGACCACCTCCAAAGACCTACAACATCAACTTGCTGCAGATGGTGTCACTGTGCATCATTCAACAATTCAGCGCACTTTGCACAGGGAGAAGCTGTATTGGAGAGTGATGCGAAAGAAGCCTTTTCTGCACACACGCCACAAACAGAGTCGCTTGAGGTATGCAAACGTACACTGGGACAAGCCAGCTTCATTTTGGAATAAGGTGCTGTGGACTGCTGAAACAAAGATTGAGTTATTTGGTCATAACAAGGGGCATTATTATGCATGGCGGCAAAAGAACACAGCGTTCCAAGAAAAACACTTGCTACCCATAGTAAAATTTGATGGAGGTTCCATCATGCTGTGGGGCTGTGTGGCCAGTGCCAGTACTGGGAATCTGGTTAAAGTTGAGGGTCGCATGGATTCCACTCAATATCAGCAGATTCTTGAGAATAATGTTGAGGAATCAGTCACAAAGTTGAAGTTACAGGCTGGATATTTCAACAAGACAATGACCCAAAACACTGCTCAAAATCTACTCGGGCATTTATGCAGAGGAACAAGTACAATGTTCTGGAATGGCCATCCCAGTCCCCAGACCTGAATATTATTGTACATCTGTGGGGTGATTTGAAGCGGGCTATCCATGCTCGGCAACCATCAAACCTAACTGAACTGGAGATGTTTTGTAAGGAGGAATGGTCCAAAATACATTCATCCAGAATCCAGACACTCATTACAGGCTATAGGAAGTGTCTAGAGGCTGTTCTTTCTGCTAAAGGAGGCTCTACTAAATATCGATGTGATTTTTCTGTTGGGGTGCCCAAAATTATGCACCTGTCTAATTGTGTTTTGATGCGTACTTCGCATTTTCTGTTAATCCAATAAATCTCATTTCACTACTGAAATATTACTGTGTCCTTCAGTTATTTGATAGATCAAAATGAAATTGCTGTTCCAAATACCCACATATTTATAAATGACAATCATGGAAATCAGGGGTCAGGGGTTCCTAAACTTTTGCATACAACTGTATTACCCCAGAGTCCATATCAAATGCAGCCTAATTACCTGTATGGTCCATCTGCTGGGAGACATCCGCTGGTGGCCACCAGAACTGCACCCTTTGGTTCTAAAAACAACAGTGCCACCACCAGGTGTCCCAAGCAATGACACAGGTCCTGACATGGATACACTATATATACTTATGTATGTCTATATAATAAGTACAGAGAATCCCAGCGGACGGTGGTTTACCTGCTCCCATGCTCGCCCGGGGTCCTTTTCCTTGATGTCCTTCTGTTGCTGTTTGTCGACTAGGCCCAAAATTTGGGGTGAGTAAGCCCACATTAATATGTTTGTTAACATGTTTAAATGCGCTGTATGACATGCATCTGTCATCAGAATTCTCATGAGGAAGCGGGTAACCACGAAACATGCCGAGAGGCTGATGGCCTACACCAAAATCCCCCTGGAGCAACTACTTAGGTAGAGGTGGCTCCCTCGATGGGGATGTAGGACACGCTAAGAGGGAATTCTTTTGTTTACATCTTATTGTCCTGATGGACTGTCTTTTTATATATTGTGTGTATACAAATACAATTTATTATTATTATTTTTTTGTTAAATCTTGTAATGTCCTTTGATGGTACTGGGAAAATCCTGCTGCCCCACTCTATCCAGATTTCACTCGATATTATTTAGGATGTGGGTACCTATATTTTAGAAATTAAATCAGCTCTGAGCATTTACTTTTTATTTAGGGAGGATAGTTTAATGATGTCTTTGGGTGCCACAAACAGCTATGACTAAGGCGGAGAAGGCAGAATTGTGTCAAAGATATTCATATATGTTCAACTTAAAGGTGCAGCAACTTCAAAGTAGTTCATGCACTACTTTGGTCTAACTTCAATGCATTTTGAGGGCCATAGACCTCAATGTCATTTGAAATTAACACTGGTTTATAACTCATAACTCTGGTCTGTAGATTAACTTTTGTCACAAGTATACTACTTTCTATGTTGTACATGATTGTTCCAATTATTACTCCTGTTATAATAGACTTAAAGTGATTGTAAATGCTCAATAGTTTTTTTAATAAAATAACAAACATGGTATTCTTACCTGCTCTGTGAAATATTTTTCCACAGAGCAGCCCTGTTCCTCCTCTTTTCGGCTCCCCGTTGGCGCTCCTGGCTCCCCTGCCCCCCGTCGAGTGCCCCATACCAAGCCACTTGCTCTGGGGGCATTTGTGCATGCTGGCTCCCAAGCCCTGCTCTGTGTGTCTATTGGCATACAGAGCGCATTCTGGCCCCTCTCCTCACTGGCTGTGATTTTGAACTTGTTAACAAAGCACTCTATGACTGCTTTGTCTCTCAGACCACTGGCCACCACACGTTTATCTACCCGTTCTTGGAAACTAACCTAACTTTGTGTTTTTTTAGGAACTAGGGAGATGGAGTGTTAAGAAGTGACAGGTAATTAGTATAATTAGAGAAATGGACAGCAGAACAATGTGAATATTTTGCATAATAGAGCCTGTTAAAAGCCATATCAGATTTTGAGCTTGCAGTATGGAAATTTAAAATTGTGTTGCTGGTGTCCCAAATAGCCACTTACACACAGAATTTTCCACTAATATACAATGTAGGCTGATTTGTTACAAAGTGCACTTTGTCAGGTTGATTATACTAATGTGGAAATCAAAAACACAGAATATGCCTGCCAGGTAATACATCATTGAAAGCAGACACTGTAAGCATTGTTCATGAGCCATTTTTAATCTTGTAACATTGTGACAAACTTGTATATATGTGTATTCCTGGCACATCATTTACCTTCCAATTTAATTGTTCCAATAATCACATCACTCTGGAAACTGGAAATTGCAAAGCCATCCAATATCAGTCACTGCATGTTTCGCAGCAGTAAGCTTTGAAGTGTCACTGCGGAAAATAGTCAAGGCAAAATATGATTTCCCTACATGTAATCCAATCAGCCTGCGGTAGTCAAGCCTCCAAACATTAGTCCTTGTTGGACAGGGTGCTTTATTGGCTCGTGTACTGAAGATAGAGCATCTAAGGAGAAAACCTGCAATAATTTGTAATGGAATCACTGTTCTTTGCTCTAGTAGCAAACTGTTTAATTCAGGGGCCTGTAAAAATCTACTAAAATAAATTATACTCAAGTCTGTAATAAACCCATGTTGTTGTCATCAATAGATCTCTTTTTAGTTTTCATCTTCCAGTACAAACATAAGTCAAGAGGTTATGGCTCCATTAAGCTTGACATGTGAGATCATCTCATTTCACACATTGGCGATTTTTTCCAGCAAAAAAATCTACGTTATTTGTGTTATGCTATAGTCACTGTGTTAAAGATTATCAATATCATAATGAAAAAGGCATTTTAACTCCTTCATGTGAAATTTATAGGGATTTTGAAAATTACTCTTACTTTACCCTTCCTAAGCATTGGGGCCTACATTAAAATTTACCACAGCTTTTTTTTCTGTCCCTACGCAAATCCCTTTCATGGTAGCCTTACTGCATAAGTGCATGCCATTTTCCATGAGCGCATACAGACCTCATTGCCTTCCCACCATCCCCTCTTCACCTGAATCAGTTCTATGATTCTCTGGATGGTACCTAGGCTCCCTGCTGCCTTACCAGTGACCTCGTCACAGATGGCATTATCCCTTCCTGCTCTGGCAGTGAAATTCTGATTACCCTTATGTGCTGTCTCTTGCTCTGTTTTAGTATGGCAAACCATAAGTGCAAGAACAGTGGCCCTGGAGGTTAGGCCAGCTTGGGATTTCATAACACCTGATACCAGTTGCATGGATCACTGTCCCCTCCCTTAGTTGCAGCTCTCCTTGGAGTGTTCTTTAACCCCTTCAGGGGTTAACCCTTCATCAGTTCTGTCTAGAGAAGAATTCTCAACTTCTGTGTCTGAGAATATGGGCACATTTGCTCCCACAATAGCTCACTCAGTATGCTCTCTTGTCCAAAGTCCATCTCTGAATTCCCTGAGGTGGAGGCTTAGAGGACTTAGTAAACAAGGAGTCGTAGTCTTCAGATACTACTCCAAAATTCAAGAATATTATCTTAGTCTTTAATAATGCAATCTTCACAGGAGCTGCCTGCATTGGCTACACCTAAAGTGACTAGTCTAGGTTCTCTAAAAATCCTCCAACTTGGTAAGACTTTTCCAGTGCATTCCCTATTGCATCCCTATTGCATTTACAGTTCTGTATAGATATTGGCTTAACCTGTAAAAAATATTTGCCCCTCCTAAACATATTGCCCATCAATACTCTATGGTGAAGGGGTTTCTAAAAAAAAAAAGTAGTCTGTCTCATTTGTGGACCCAGCCATTTCCTCAATGAAATTCTGACTCACCCTGTTAAGGCCCAGTGGATAACAGGCTAGGATTCCTTTCTAAGGCCTTGTTCTCCTTTGTGGGTAGCGCCCTGCAACCTGTCAGCTAAGGGTATATACTGGCTCTAACCTAACAGACCACTTTGTCCTCCAGCAACTGAAACTTATGGCCCTACTCTATTGTGTTAGGAGCTAGTGCATATTATACGATAAATATATAGAATGGGTCTCCCTTTATGTAAATACACAAAGCACTTCTTGGATCAAATTTTGGTCTTTGGAGCATCAAAGCAAGAAAAGCCTCTTGTGTATGGCCTTTGATGGTAAATGATTCTTTGGCAGATTTCTGGACAGTTTCATTAGGAAGGTTATCCTAGAAAAAGAAGGCAAAACCTAATTGCAGTCCTCTCAAGCCTTCAGATCCAAAGCAAAGCCTAGAAATCAGATCCACCATAAGTCCTGGATACCAATGTCCTCCAAGCCAGCAATTTCTCCTTACAATGAGGGTGTGCTGCCTCTAGTTGGTGGTGGTGGTGGATGCAGGCCTATCAGTATTCTGTGTCAATTCAGTGATCTCTTCATCACTAAACCTCTTATCTGCGAGGTAATCTGACCAGGATTCAGTTAGACAATGCAACAACAGTGGTTTACATCAACCATCAGAAATGCACTAGAAGTCTTGCAGCTCAATGAGAAATCGATTTGATTCTGGCTTTGGCAGAACTTCAAGTTATATCCCTGACTACCATGCACATCTGTTTTACTTCTTTTATATATATTTGTCTCCAGTTGTACAGCAGTCTCCAGAGAAGTACAGGCATTTTCACAAAATATGGTGTGAAAGGATATCTTTACTGGGTTAAATATGTAAAAAGATGTAGAGAAAGTTAAACATGTTAAACATGGGGGGCATGGCTACGCGTTTCAAAGTGGTAACGTCCCTTTCTCAAACCTCTGTGTGAATCTCCATTAGAATCCCATTAGATACAAAAATCAACAGCTGCAGTGGCAGGAGGAACACAGCTTCACTAAGGATGGTGTGTCTATAGAGACACTCCAATACCAGTGCACTTACACATTCTATGCGAGGCACAAATTTTTGCACCTGTTTACCACAGGTACATGAATCTGTCGCCTGCATCAAAAGTTGTCATATGGACACACATCAGAATGTAAAAGAGTGTAAAAGACACTCTGTGAATTCCCCACATAAAGTCCTCTCCATTCTTGCCAATTCAAGGATTACATTACATTTACTATATTCTGAAGCAACTACATTTGCCAAGTGCAACTTCACTTGCAAAGTGCACAATCCATCCTTTAGTAAATTGACCCATATATGTATTGGAGAAAATCACTTCACAATTTTTGTAACAGTTAGGGGATGTGGTAAACACGTTTGTATATACATTTTTACACATGCTATAAAAAAATCACTAAAATAGCCATGGCAAAACAATACCCACGGGGTGGAAAACTGACAGTTGGATCTCTGTTGTTAATGTGTGGACACTGGAGAATGATTTCTTTACCTGGAGTTGTTTTAAGAACCAAATATGATTAAATAAAGTTTAATAACCACGTCACCCCCAGCGCCATAAATAGGCAGCGACTACTTTGAGTGGATAGTATCCGGAAATAGCCTGCAGCTGCAGGCTATATCCCGGTACTGTTTTTAGAGCAGACGGTTGGCTATCCGGGGATGACGGCCCATCCGGCTTGGGAGCCGCTCGATTGTTATCCCCGGGGTGGGAGGGGACATCCCACCGGGAGACCGTAGCTATGATCCGGCGCATCCGCCGGCTCAGAGGAGACCTGAAGGAAGCTGGAATCGGCTCCGATCGGGTCTCCTTCGGCAAATTCCAGAAAGCGACCTCGTAACGTCACTCTTGGTTTACTCGGTGGCTAACGGCGCCGGTTTTAAAAAAATGCCACTATTCAGAATGGCCGTTTTTGGCGATCTGAATACTGTGAAGTGCAAAGGAGGGTAGACCCCCAGCCCTCCATAAAGAGTACCTGTCACCATATATTACTATCACAAGGGATGTTTACTGGCCACGATCGCCAGAGTGTGAGCAATGATTCTAGCAAAAGACCTCCTCTGCACCTCTAACCTGGTTACCTTTAAAAAAAATTGTCGCCTATGGAGATTTTTAAGTACCGGACTTTGTCTCCATTCCGTGAGTGCGTGCAATTTTCAACCATAACATGTATGGTATCTATTTACTCGGCATAACATCCTCTTTCACAGTATACAAAAAATTGGGCTAACTTTACTGTTGTCTTATTTTTTAACTCAAAAAAAGTGAAATTTTTCAAAAAAAATTGCACTTGAAAGACCAAAATTGCACTTGAAAGACCGCTGTGCAAATACCGTGTGACAAAAAGTATTGCAGCGATCTCCATTTTATTCTCTAGGGTGTTTGAAAAAAATTTAAAAAAATATAATGTTTGGGGGTTCTAAGTAATTTTCTAGCAAAAAAACTGTTTTTAACTTGTAACCAACAAATGTAATAAAGGGCCCCCCGATTGGTAAGTGGATCATATTCGGAGTGAGTTTTCAGGATCAGGCCTGGGACTGGGAACAAGCGGAGTGGAGCAAGATACAGGATACTGGTTGCAGGATGCAGGGTACAGAGTACTGGAAGGGTGTCACAGGTTCCAGGATCAGGCAGGGGCACGGCTCACAGGTAGAACATTGAGGCACAGATAACAATTAAGGGAGGGATTAAATGCCTTCATAGCAGCCAGTATTAGATGAAGCCTTACTATTAGGATAAGCTGGCATGTAGACACCCACTGGTGGCCATTAGAACTGCGACCTTTGGCTCTAGGAACAACAGTGCCACCAGCAGGTAATCTAAGTCCTGACAATTCTACCTATCCCTTCCTAGCAAATGAACTAGTCTGTGTGCAATGTGGATACACTAAAAATCACTTAGCTTCCATTAGTTGGTCTGTGATTTTAATTGCAAATAAAACTTCAGGCATTTCAAGCGAATGCAGGAAAATGTGTACTCGATCTTGGAAGTCTCTGTCTCTCTCTTGTGGTGAGGCTTCTAGTGTTTTCCCTTAGCAGAGTCCTGTGGAGCCCCCAGTTCAGCGTGTGCTGTTGTACATTTTATCTAGAAAGTTTATAGTCTTTCCCACATAGGTGTACCCCCTTTCCAATTTCTACTTGCATCCATTTCTTTGAGGAAAGTGTTTCTGACTATACATTTTAGATGATTGTGTAAAAACACAGTAGAGTTGGTTGTTCCTACCACTGTAAAAGTGATCAGACTACTGCAGAGCTGCTCACATCACCTTGAACAGGCAATCACTGGCTGAAAAAAAGTCACCAAATGCATGGCTACCGCTACAGCCTTGAGCTTGTTTTAACCACTTCAAGTCCAGGACATTTTAAAACAGCCTAAGGACTTGAAGTGATTAAGCATACCTGCTAAAAGAAGAAGGAACATACCTTTCTGGTTGCCTGAATCTTGAAATGCTACTGCTTCCCTACTCCTTAGCAGTGATATTTGAGTCTCATGCTGGGGTTTCTAGCACAGGCTCATACATCACCACAGGATGTAGATGTAGCCAAGAGGAACCACTCTGTGTGTGAGGAGGAACATGCATTTGACCCATCTGACCAATTAATACTCCCAGGGAGCAGGGAAGCAGTGATGTTTCAAGAGCCAGCCCCAAGACAGATAGGTAAAAATTACATTTTTGTACTTGATTTTAGATGTTTTATGTTACTGCTGATAGCAGGTATTAGCAGGGCCAAAGCATGGTATATACAATAGGTCAATCTCTGTACAACCAGACTATAAACAACTGTGGATCTCATAAAGACTAAAAAGGCTGAAGCATAAGCTTCCAGCCCTGGCATCTCAGCAGCAGCTTTCAGCACCAATCCCAGCACAGAAACACTCAATATTTTATTTGAAGATAAGATAAATATAGTTAAAATAGCTATAAATAAGAAAAGGGCATTTAAAACATAAAAACAAAGGAACATTGTCATCATTTAAAATTTACAAAGAATAAAACAAAATATGTAAAAAGGAAATCAAGGCCCCAAAAAATTCAAATGAAAGATAGGTTGCAAAAGAGAGTAGGATAAACCCCCTCCCCCCAAAATTCTTCAAATTCAAGTTCCCCCTCAGGAACATGTTACATGTTCCACCTGTTTTTAGGGAGGAACATGTAACATTATCCCTCTCCTGCAGCTCTCCCACCAATCCCATGTCTCCCTATGACAGTGCGCCCAGGATTTTTTCCCCTTACCAGCTGTCAAAACTTTAAAAGAGCACACCATGCAGGGCTCTGAGCCCACATGGCCACCTCATTCATGCACAGAGTTCTGTGAATGAATAGACTACACATACAGACAGCCTTTGCGGCTGATGGCTTGTAGTACTCAATGAACTACGAGGTCACTGGTGAGCATCCTCATAGTTCATTGATTCTTCCTGGTCTGAAGTAACTGCCTGCCTGTAACACAGCTACACTGACAGTCTGCAGGAGCCTGACATTGCATCCGTGATCTGCTGAAAAAAGAAAATGGAGAAACTCAAGTCCATAAAGGGGATGGTAATGACATAGCTCCAAATGATCTACAATGACTCAAAATTGACATGGTCCAGAAACATTTAGACAAAATAAAGGTGAATAAAGCACCTGGACCAGGTGGCTTACACCCAAGGGTCCTCAAAGAGCTGAGCTCTGTTATAATTTTCTAATTTTTAGAAACTCTTTAATGACTAGCATGGTACAACTGGATATTCGCAAGGCCAATGTGGTGCCTGTATTTAAAAGGAATCAAAGTCCTTACCAAGTAATTACAGACTGCTTAGTTTGACTTCTATGGTCAGGATGATACTTGATAGTATACTAAAGGCCCATATCGAAGAGTTTTAGCTAGAAAATAACATTTTAAGCAATAGTCAGCAGGGATTTACTGAAGTTGTCAAATAAACATGATTTCTTTTTATGAGGAGGTAAGCAAAAACCTCGGCAAATGGATAAAAAACTGGATGGATAGAAAACTGTCTAAAAGACTGTATTCAGAGAGTAATATTAATGATTTATACTCTGAATGGTCTAAGGTTATTAGTGGAGTACCCCAAGGTTCTGTGTTAGGGCCCATACTTTTTAACATATTTATAAATGGTATAGGGTCTGAGATTAAGAGCACCATTTCTGTGTTTGCAGATGACAACAAGCTATGCAGTGGAATAATGTCCTTACAGGATGTCTTCAACTTACAAGCCAACCTCAATGCCCTGTTTATTTGGGCAAATATGTGGCAAATGAGGTTTATGGTTGAAAAATGTAAAAGTATGAACCTGGGGGCTAAAAACATAAATGCATCATACACACTATGAGGAGAACATCTGGGGAAGTCAACAGTGGAGAAGGATCTGGGTGCTCTGGTAGACCATAGAGGAGATACTGAGAAAAGTTCTTCAGACAGCCGCACTCCAAAAATTGCCGTTTATTGGTAAAATCAAATACGCAGTCGTAAACATGGACCCCAAACAGGCGGTTATACGAGACGAACATAAATTAAACTAAAATGGTTATTTGCCGTTAAAAACCTCACGCCGACAGACTTCTTGAAAAGAGTCATAGAGGAGA
>BLSH010073489.1:715466-730103 GCA_018402905.1 Glandirana rugosa | reverse complement strand
TATACTGTATATATATATATATATATATATATATATTTATATATATATATATATATATGGAAGTAGGACCAATAATTGTCCAATGTGCAATACACTCTTATCGTGAATAATACATAAATCATATATGTATAATCAATATACAAAAAAATATAAATTAAAAAAAAAGTTTTATTAATATATTACACCATAAAACTGTGTCAAAATGCAAATAATTTTCAGTTGCAGTGTCACATTGATATTTTTATAGATAGTTTGTGGGGACACAAGTTTGCAGCCACTTGCCAGCTCATTTTATATTTTTGGTTATACTGCTCAATACTACTTGCTCAGAATCAAAAGAAGCCGGACTGTCTTTTAAAATAATAGGTTCCAGCAAGCAAGATCCCATACATACAGTAGTATTAAGTAGTAGTAACTTCACAATTAATCTCTTAAATTTAATATCTAAATCATTTACTTTTTGTGGACATACAATGTTTTTATTTGGCGCACTGTTTTTTTTAATTTTTTATTATAGGCTAACAAATGGACTGTTAAAAAAAATACTTTAAGCAATGTATATAATTGTATTAAAGTAGAACTTTGGTCAAAATGAAGAAATCAATATGTTATGTACCTATACAGTCTGTTAAACATGATACTAATTGTTTTGCAAAAAGCAGTAAGGATGGTGAGATCTCTCATGTGCTCTTCCTTTAGTGACGTGACAACTTTATTTCCTGGTTTTCGAATTATCTGTGTTGAACACATGTTGTCCCCATTTGCGTCTATCTCTGCAAAAAAAGTCCTGATATCAGTGGGGGAGGGGCTTTTGTATCATTCTACACAGAAACAGTGGCGGCTGGTGAAGTTTTAGGATGGGGGGCGCCAGGCCCCACCCTTCCTATTTGACCCCTCCAACTTCTAATAAGCCCCACCCCTTATAGAATCCACCCGCTCCGTCCCCTGTATTCCACATATTGTGTCAGGAGTACATAGCTCAGCATCTCGGGACACAGTATACAGCTCAGCATCACAGGACACAGTATACAGCTCAGCATCACAGGACACAGTATACAGCTCAACATCACAGGACACAGTATACAGCTCAGCATCACAGGTGGGGTATATAGCAACCAGTATCACAGGACACAGTATAGAGTCCCAACATCACAGGTGGGGTATATAGCAGCCAGTATCAAAGGTGGGGTAAATTGCAGCCAATATCACTGTCACAATCCTGGTGGTAGAGTCTGGCGTGTGCAGGGAACAACCACTCTTGCGCACCCGATTCAGGGGTCCCTGGTAGAGCAGACAGGGAGCCCGAGAGTGCGGGATGGCACGAGGGCTGGATGGTCACTGGTGGTGGTGTGAAGGTCCAGATGGTCGTGCTGGGCAGAAGAATGGTCATTCAGGCTGTGTCGGCAACTGGTGGGCTGTGCGGCACAAGAGGTCAGGCAAAGGGTGGTCAAGTCCAAGCAGAGTTCGTTAACAGACTGGCAACGGAGGTACAGAGGGTTCAGACAATTGGATGATCGTGGATAGCCGGGGTCGGTGCAGGCAGACAAACAGCAGGTCAGGACAAGCCGGGTCGGATCAGGAAGGCAGGTACAAAACAAGAGCAGGAATACAGGAACAGAGCTGGGCTCACAGGTACTCAGACGCTGTAGAACGGACAGCACTTGCTGACAGGAGCAGGAAGTTCAAATAGAGCTGCCCGGCGCCGCCTCCTCCGGGAGCACGAGGAAAGCACAACAAAGTGCAAACAAGTCCTCAGCACGAGGAAAGCACAACAAAGTGCAAACAAGTCCTCAGCACAGTCTTCTTCTAACAATCACAGGTATGGGTAAATTGCAGCCAATATCACAGGTGGGGTAAATTGCAGCCAATATCACAGGTGGGGGTAATTTGCAGCCAGTATCACAGGTGGGGTAAATTGCAGCCAATATCACAGGTGGGGGTAAATTGCAGCTGATATCACAGTTGGGGTAAATTGCAGCCAATATCACAGGTGGGGGTAAATTGTGGCCAATATCACAGGTGGAGGTAAATTGTGGCCAATATCACAGGTGGGGTAAATTGCAGCCAGTATCACAGGTAGGGGTAAATTGCAGCCAATATCACAGATGGAGGTAAATTGCAGCCAATATCACAGGTGGGGTAAATTGCAGCCAATATCACAGGTGGGGTAAACTGCAGCCAATATCACAGGTAGGGGTAAATTGCAGCCAATATCACAGGTGGGGGTAAATTGCAGCCAATAACACAGGTGGGGTACATTGCAGCCAATAACACAGGTGGGGTACATTGCAGCCAATATCACAGGTGGGGTAAATTGCAGCCAGTATCACAGGTGGGATAAATTGCAGCCAGTATCACAGGTGGGGTATATTGCAACCAGTAATACAGGTGGGGGTAAATTGCAGCCAGTATCACAGGTGGGGGTAAATTGCAACCAATATCACAGGTGGGTGTAAATTGCAGCCAATAACACAGGTGGGGGTAAATTGCAGCCAATATCACAGGTGGGGGTAAATTGCAGCCAGTATCACAGGTGGGGGTAAATTGCAGACAATATCAAAGGTGGGGGTACATTGCAGCCAGTATCACAGGTGGGGTACATTGCAGCCAATATCACAGGTGGAGGTAATTTACAGCCAATATCACAGGTGGGGTAAATTGCAGCCAATTTTACAGGTGGGGTAAATTACAGCCAATATCACAGGTGGGGGTACATTGCAGCCAATATCACAGGTGGGGTACATTGCATCCAATATCACAGATGGGGGTACATTGCAGCCAGTATCACAGGTGGGGGTACATTGCAGCCAATAACACAGGTGGGGGTACATTGCAGCCAGTAACACAGGTGGGGTACATTGCAGCCAATATCACAGGTGGAGTAAATTGCAGCCAGTATCACAGGTGGGGTACATTGCAGCCCATATCACAGGTGGGGGTACATTGCAGCCAATATCACAGGTGGGGGTACATTGCAGCCAATAACACAGGTGGGTGTACATTGCAGCCAGTAACACAGATGGGGTACATTGCAGCCAATATCACAGGTGGGGTAAATTGCAGCCAGTATCACAGGTGGGGCACATTGCAGCCAGTATCACAGGTGAGGTACATTGCAGACCCCTCCAAAGTCGGGACTTACCCCATCTAATAGGCAGGCAGGCAGGAGTGTGCAGAGATCGGCTTGCAGAGAGCGGGCTGTCAGTGTGCAGAGCTTTGCTTGCGGACAGCATACTGGAGCCTGGAGTAGATGGTCTGTGGCGGGACTGAAACCCGGCAGAGTGCTGCGCCTGCATGAGTAATCACGCAGCCAGCACATCCGCCACAGTCCCGCCCCTGCTCACAGCATCCAATGCCAGTCAGTCACTGGCTCAGGGCAGTCAATCAGACTATGTGTGTGCGCCTGTTCAACGCACACACATAGTCTTTAATGACTGACCAATCGGCTCACTACTTGCTGTCAGTAGACAGCAAGGAGCCAAGAAAAAAAAGTCAATATACTGGCACCTCCTGTAGGGGGTCGGGCTGACTTTTTTTTTCTTGTCAGTAGTGTGGAGGCGATGCCCAAGCACCCCTTTTTGACCAGCCACCGCTGCACAGAAACCCGGTTAGGCTCCCCCCACTCCCACCTATGTCCCTCCTTTGCCCGCCCTCTGCTTTAGATCCTAGACCTAGCTTGTCTGTAATGACTTGTGGCTGTTTTACATAACACACACCCAGCTATTGATTGGCAGATGGGTGTGTGTTATGTAAAATAGACTGAGCATCATAGAAGGCTTGGAGGACTGATGGATAGACAAGCCACTTCACTGACAGGAAATTACATCTGAGCTCTGCTCAACTCCTCCCATCATCATTACTTCTATACACCAAAGGAGGTCTGCTGGAGGGGATTATAGACCAGAATTGCAGTACATGGTAGGAAAATAATCATTTCAGTTATTATGTTTATTACCATGTGTAACTTTTAGGTCTTTAAATGAGGATTTACTAAAATATCTATGTTGCCTTTAGTTGTACTTTAATACTGCAATTGTAGTTAACAATTACAGTATTTTATTCTGTGGAGGCACATTGCCATCTTCAGGCTGCAGTGGCACTTCTTTTTCCTTCTTTTTCTGATTGAAGTTACTGGCCTGCACGTGGTCACAACAATGTTTCTCAACCCTTTTTAGTCACCGTGCCCTTTAAAATTATTCTTAGCTTTAAGGCACTCCAGTCTAAGGGCTTGTTCATGTGAGATTGGGGGCACAATAAAACCATGTAATTAAGTCATGTTTTTACAACCCCCCCAACAGCTCCCACGTTAACTGCAGAGGCAGCGGCCAGGGTTGTACACATGCTGTGATGCTTTGTGGCCTTGGCAGAAACTCCTGTTGCATTCAGTGGTAGGTGATATACATACATTTATACAGTACACCGGTAGATGATAAGCCTGGAGCAGGCAATCCAGTCACTGAGGTCTCCTAGTGCATGCTTAAGGCTCTCCTGCCAGCCCATTAGCCCTGCTCTAACAGTCCCACAGAATATAACAGTCCTTACAGGCCAGGCCCTCCAGGCACAAGCCCAAAAAGTGAAAATCCAGCTGATTACACACACTCAGCAAGTCACAGGCAAGGCCTTTCCCAATCAGAATACACACTGAACTCAGACGGCACCCCAGGATGCCAGGGCACCACAGTTGAGAATAGCTAGGTCACAAGATCTTTCAGTGGTTCCTGATCATTAGTAGAAACCAAAAGAAACCAAAGTTGCCAGTGGTAACTGGGTTTGATAGCTACTAGCTGTCAAAATGTGTACACAGAGTAAAACTGACCATACACTATTAGTTTTTTTTCTCATTTAGCCTGCTGGCTACTCAACAGGCTAAATATCAATCAGTGTATGGCCAGCTTAAGTTTCCCTTAGCACAGGGCATTGTGCAGGGGAATGTCAATCTATAAATTGTGATCAAGAAGTGGATAAAGTGGAAGTAACCCCTTTTTTTTACTTGTGCCTACAGGTAAGCCTATACTAAGGATTACCTGTAAGTACAATGAATATCTCCTAAACTTGCACTGTTTAGGAGATGTCTACTCTGCATGCAGTCGGTGATGTCACCAGTGCATGAGCTCTGAAGGGACCGCATACCCGTGCCGTCCCTTCAGAGCTTTGTACCGCGGTCCGTGCACGCAGGAGGGATGTCATCATGGCGCGGCCAATCAGATGGCCAGAGGACGCAAACCCAGAAGCAAGACGGGGGAAGATGGAAGTCCTGTCAGTGGTGACAGCGCACCGCTGGAGGGCTTCGTTCTAAGGTAACAATTTGCTTTAGTGTCTACATTGTAACTTCAACATTTGTTTGTTGAAATGGTAGGTACAGATTACATGGCTTTTATATGTATATGTGTTTTCTATCTTTGATGAATCTTTGCATAGTGACTCTTCTTTTTGCAGTTGTGACCATTAGATGTTCTGAGATCAGTTTTGTCATGTGTGATATACCGCATATATATTTTTTTGAAGGTTTTTTGTTTTACTTCTGCCTAGTTGTGCATGTCTGGGAGTTTGGTGTGCTTTACTAGATATATGCACAATGTTTGATTTAGCCAAGGGTTTATACTGTACTTTAATAGCCTTATTTTTTTTTCTAAAAAGAGTAACTTTGCTTAGTTTTTTATATTATAGTGGAGTTTGTTCCAGGTCTTTCACAAGCTGTTCAACTGATTCAATTTGCATGCTGTTACAGAATTTGTATTTTGCAAATTGTTTTTTTTCTTTTGGTGTTAACTAATCACTGTAATAAGCATTGGATTACTTGTTTTCTGCGCTGAAATGTCTACCCTTGCCTTTAGTGTATTTCTCTCTCTTCAACCCACATGAGCATATAAAAGCCTGTTTTTGTTTAAATACATTTTTTTTGAAGAAGTGTTTGAACATACAGTGAAATAACCATATTTCTGAACATTACATAATACAGGCAAGGCTGCTGTTAGAAACCACGGGGCCACATACAGCCAAACTGAGCTGATGGCTCAGTGGGCCAGTTAGAATGACAGCACAGTGTAGTGGAGGTAGAGCGGGTAGGGACTCCCATACCCTGTCCAGCAATAAACGAATCCCCCGCTGTGCAGCTGTTTAGAAAGAAAACTTCTCCGGGTCCCCTGTGTTCAGCGGGGGCCGGGGGACAGAGCGTGGACTATTTTTCGCTTTTGGCTTTTGCTGAACTGTTGCGGCAACCCCCCAAAATGGGACTTTGTAGGGAACACTCCAAAGAGTATAGTAAAAGATACATTTTTATTTGAAAACATTAAAATGAATAATGTGTAGAGAAAGGGTTCACATAAAAAAAAGATTTATACATTCATATATAAACAAAATCAGATGATACAAGATGACCATAACATACAGTTGGATAAAGTCACAATACTCTGTCTATGAGGACAGAGTATACCCAACACGTTTCAAGTAAGTGATATAGAACTCTTCATCGGGGTGCGTGACTATACAGATACTGATATCTAGATTCAAAAAAAATATCATTAAAAGATACACATCATAGAGACTGGGGACAAAATACTTCAACAGTATGCATGTATCTTGAATACTGACCATCTTATTTGGAGAAAAATATCATATTGCATGCGAACGCTCCATCAGTTAAAATAATTCCAACTGCCGGTAATTCATCGAGGCCCAAAAGTATGGAAAAGGTGAGTGGCACCCATCCGCTCCAACCACAAGAGGCACCCCACCCGACCTAAAGAGGGTCACATCCAGAGAGTTAGCCAAATCACTTGACACGTAGTGGTTTTATTTAAAGACATATAAGTAAAATCACGGAGTAATATTATATTCCATTTGCAATATATATATATATGTGTAGGTAAAGAAAATGACCCCACTTGTGTTATTTACAGTCAGTGGTAAGCATCAGAGATGAAAGATGAATGGCTCCAGATACAGACTTGAGAGGTTGCAAAAATAGCACTCTAGGAAGAATGCAAAAATCAAAAGGTAACATTATTGTATTATATGAATAGGAGGGGAAATTTGTGGATGATATCTATATATACAGTATCTCACAAAAGTGAGTACACCCCTCACATTTTTGTAAATATTTTATTATATCTTTTCATGTGACAACACTGAAGAAATGACACTTTGCTACAATGTAAAGTAGTGAGTGTACAGCTTGTATAACAGTGTAAATTTGCTGTCCCCTCAAAATAACTCAACACACAGCCATTAATGTTTAAACTGCTGGCAACAAAAGTGAGTACACCCTTAACTGAAAATGTCCAAATTGGACCCAATTAGCCATTTTCTCGACCCAGTGTCATGTGACTCATTAGTGCTACAAGATCTCAGGTGTGAATGGGGAGCAGGTGTGTTAAATTTGGTGTTATCACTCTTACTCTCTCATACTGGTCACTGGAAGTTCAACATGGCACCTCATGGCAAAGAACTCTCTGAGGATCAGAAAAAAGAATTGTTGCTCTACATAGAGATGGCCTAGGCTATAAGAATATTGCCAAGTCCCTGAAACTGAGCTGCAGCACGGTGGCCAAGATCATACAGAGGTTTAACAGGACAAGTTCCACTCTGAACAGGCCTCGCCATGGTTGACAAAAGAGGTTGAGTCTTTTTGAAATAGACGTATGAGTGCTGCCAACATTGCTGCAGGGGTTGAAGGGGTGGGGGGGCAGTTTGTCAGTGCTCAGACCATACGCCGTACACTGCATCAAATTGGTCTGCATGGCTGTCATCCCAGAAGGAAGTCTCTTCTAAAGATGATGCATAAGAAAGCCTGCAAACAGTTTGCTGAAGACAAGCAGACTAAAGGCATGAATTACTGGAACCATTCCCTGTGGTCTGATGAGACCAAGATAAACTTATTTGGTTTAGATGGTGTCAAGTGCGTGTGGCGGCAACCAGGTGAGGAGTACAAAAACAAGTGCATCTTGCCTACAGGCAAGCATGGTGGTGGGAGTGTCATAGTCTGGGGCTGCATGACTGGTGCTGGCACCGGGGAGCTACAGTTCGTTGAGGGAACCATGAATGCCAACATGTACTGTGACATCCTGAAGCAGAGCATGATCCCCTCCCTTCAGAGACTGGACCGCAAGGCAGTATTCCAACATGATAATGACCCCATACACAACTCCAAAACGACCACTGCCTTGCTAAAGAAGCTGAGGGTAAAAGTGATGAACTGGCCAAGCATGTCTCCGGACCTAAACCCTATTGATCATCTGTGGGGCATCCTCAAATGGAAGGTGGAGGAGAGCAAGGTCTCTAACATCCATCAGCTCCATGAGGTCGTCATGGAGGAGTGGAAGAGGACTCCAGTGGCAACTTGTGAAGCTCTGGTGAACTCCATGCCCAAAAGGGTTAAGGCAGTGCTGGAAAATAATGGTGGCCACACAAAATATTGACACTTTGGGCCCAATTTGGACATTTTCACTTAGGTGTGTACTCACTTTTGTTTGCCAGCGGTTTAGACATTAATGTCTGTGTGTTGAGTTATTTTGAGGGGACAGCAAATTTACTCTGTTATACAAGCTGTACACTCACTACTTTACATTGTAGCAAAGTGTCATTTCTTCAACGTTGTCGCATGAAAAGATGTAATAAAATATTTACAAAAATGTGAGGGGTGTACTCACTTTTGTGAGATACTGTATATACATAGATCATCAGGTTTATCAGCAAACAACTACCAAGCTAATATTGTGGGAGGTGACTTACCATATAATTCAGCACATCCAGAGGGATCTTGGTGGATAATTTCACAATTCCCCTTGAGATGTTTGAATTCCATTCCACTAAAGATTCAAGAGGTGACCAGATAGAACCCCAAATATGTGAGAAGATGGTGGATATCTGAAATATGGAGAGTATATAAAAGAATATAATGCTTATTCAAAACCCCCCTCAAGGGCAGGGTGTAGTAGAAAAAGAACATACCACGCCCCTCTAAAGCAAAAAGCTTAGTTTTGAAATAAAGCCATACCTTAGTCTGTGTTGGCATACAGTCTGGAGTCCTTCAGTGAGCAGTCCAAAGAGTTCAGCCCTTGGTTGGATATATATACTGGCGGTGGTCAAATATGATTGGCCAGCGATCTGTACAGACCAAGGCACAGGTGTATGGTGGGTGCCCCCCCGAGTGAACGGGAGAGCACCGCCCCCAACTAAACCCTTGGCCACAGGTCACGGCCAGGGTATAGATGTGGCAGGGGCACTCCACGTGGTGAATGATGGTCGGCATCACCTGGATGCCATGGGAAGGCCTAACCTGGAAACGCCAGCCAAGTGGAGAATCATGCCTTCGTACGTGGTGACGCCACCCCACGTCATCCTCCCGATGGCGCATACAGTCACCGCGGAGACTGGGAATTCCCGCCCCCAAGTGACAATTACAAAGGCCAGTGCCGGCGTGGTGACGTCAGCACCGGCCTTTGTGCGCCGCATGATTGGAGCGTGCAAGAACAGACTCACAACTCCCCCTGCGGACACTTGAGATATAACAATTCAATGATGTTAAACTAAAAAAGAGCAAAAGAGGAACATCAGGATGCAAGCATAGTGGACAGCATGAATGGCAAACATTTGAAGTCCCATTCTATTGGTTCTATTTTGGCTTTATGTTTGTTGATTACATGTCTGCCTAGTGGCAGGTCGGGATCACATTTTTTCATTGAAATGATATGTCTATATGCCTGTAGTCAAAGTTCATGTCCATGTCCATGGATGTCCTGCCCTTGTGCGTGCTCCTGGCGAGCACTCACAGGCGGCGGTGGCGCACGTGCACGGCCGCCGCACGCTCCGTGGGCGTGCCCATGGGTCGGGCGGACTCGATGTCCACCCGAGACCCACGATCGCCTGACAGAGCTGCAGAACGGGGAACCGCCGATGTAAACACGGCGGTTCTCCATTCTGTGACAGGGGGCATGACAGATCTACTGATCCCTGTCATTGGGATCAGTTAGATCTGTTCTGTCCCGGCCAGCGCTGCCCCCCCCCCCACAGTTAGAACATACAGAGGAAACATAGTTAACCCCCTCACTGCCCCCTGCAGGTTGACACCTTCACTGCCAATGACATTTATATAGTAATCAGTGAATATTTAAATTTCTGATCGCTGTATAAATGTCTTTGGTCCCAAAAAAGTGTCAAAAACGTCTGACATGTCCACCCCAATATCGCAGTCCCGATAAAAATCGCAGATTGCTGCCATTACTAGTAAAACATAAATAAACAATAAAAACGCCATAAATCAATTCCCATAGTTTGTAGACGCGATAACTTTTGCGCAAACCAATCAATATACGCTGATTGCGATTTTTTTTACCAAAAATATGTAGAAGAATATAAATTGGCCTAACCCTATAAATAATTTTTTTTATTATTTTGAATTTGTATTATAGCAAAAAGTAAAAAATATTGTTCTGTTTTCAAAATCGTTGCTCTTTGTTTGTGTATAGGGGCGATCAGAAATGACGCAGAGGTGATCAAATACCACCAAAAGAAAGCATTATTTGTGGGAAAAAATGATATACATTTTGATTGGGTACAATGTCACATGACCGCGCAATTCATATTCAAAATGTAACAGCGCTGAAAGCCAAAAATTGGTCTGGGCAGGAGGGGGGTTTAAGTGCCCAGTAAGCAAGTGGTTAATTGTTTTCCCGACGTAAAAACACAAACATTCACATAACAAAAGGCGTACGACTTCTGTGGTCCCGCAATTAGCGTAGTGGTGGGGTCTGTACTTCTCTCAATTGGGTAAAATAATTGATTGTGAGGTGTAAATGTATTGGCATAGGTTGCCGTTTGCATGGAACTTTTTTACCTCCCATTCTAAATTCACTGAACACCAGTGTGCCCCTAATAGATTTTGCCTTCCTAAAAGTGAAGGCAGGGGTTTCTGCCCCTGACCCTATGATTGGATCCAGTTTCAAAACATGCCAGTATTTACCTACTATCTTTCTGATGGTTTGATGCTGGTTTGAATATTGTGTAATTATTCGAATAGGGTTCTCCTTAGGTGTTGAGGATTTGGGATTATATAGAAGGTCATGTCTGCTTCTTTGACAGGCTCTTTTGAACGCCTTTTTGAGGCAAGTACGTGAATATCCTCTAGAGAGAAGTCTGTCTCTCAAGAGGTTGGCCTCTTTGCGAAAGATATTATCATCCGTACAGTTCCATCTAACTCTCAAATACTGACTGTAGGGTATTGAACGGATAAGGGGTTTGGGATGAAAACTATTAATGTGTAGCAGGGAATTACCTGCTGTCAGTTTACGGTATAGGCTGCTCGTAAGCAATCCATCCAAACCCTTATGAGTCTGTACATCTAGGAATGTGATAAACACTGGATCATGATTCATCGTTGAAAGCATTTTTGTTGATGGATTGAAGAAATCGATCCAATTCATCAGTGGGCCCATCCCATACTAAGAAGATATTGTCTATATAATGATACCATAAAATGGCTTTGGTCATAAACGGCGACATCTCCTCTGATTGTTGGAGCATACGTTCCCACTCCCCCAGGTACAGATTGGCGTAGGATGGGGCACAAGATGTCCCCATCATTGCACCCTACACCTGGAGGAAGTGAGAACCATTGAAGGAAAAATGTTGTGATTTAACACAAAATCAAGTGCATCAAGTACAAATCCAATATGTTTACGATCAAAGCAGCTGTTTTGGGTTAATATATGTTGTATGCAGGCCAACCCTTTTTCATGGGGTATGGAGCTATACAGCGCCTCTACGTCAATTGCTACCAAAGATGCTGTCGGTGGAACTTAAAGGCCATCAATGTTTTGTAACAAATGAGGCATATCTTGTATAAAGCTAGGTAGATTTTTGACATAGAGGCGTAAAAATTGGTCCATCCATTTGCTTAGGTTTTCAGTGAGTGACCCGTTTCCTGAAATAATCGGTCTTCCAGTAGGAGGGTCTATACTTTTATGTAATTTAGGGAGGGAATAAAAAGTAAGTCACATGGCCAAGGGGTGCGTATGAATTCCCACTCGTCTTTCGAAATGATACTGTGTCCACCATTAGATAAAAAAAATAGTCCGCGCTCTGTCCCCCGGCCCCCGCTGAACACAGGGGGCCCGGAGAAGTTTTCTTTCTAAACAGATGCACAGCAGGGGATTCATTTATTGCTGGACAGAGTATGGGAGTACCTTCCCGCTCACCTCGCCCCCAGGCTCCCAGCTCCAGAGGAACCACGTGCAGCCAGGACCTAGGTAGAAGAACTGCCCAGACCAGGTACTGGGGGGGAACTAACATTGATGAGCACTGATCAGGCTGCATTAATGGGCACTGATCAGGCTGCATTAATGGGCACAGGTTATGCTGCATTAATGGGCACTGGTGTGGCTGCATTAATGGGCACTGATCAGGCTGCATTAATGGGCACTGGTGTGGCTGCATTAATGGGCACTGATCAGGCTGTGTTAATGGGCACTGGTGTGGCTGTACTGATGGGCACTGGTGTGGCTGCAATAATGGGCACTGGTGCGGCTGCATTAATGGGCACTGGTGTGGCTACATCAATGGGCACTGATCAGGCTACATCAATGGGCACTGATCAAGCTGCATTAATGTGCACTGGTGTGGCTGCGCTGATGAGCACTAATAAGGCTGCGCTGATGGGCACTGGTGTGGCTGCATTAATTGGCACTGGTGTGGCTGCATTAATGGGCACTGGTGTGGCTGCATTAATGGGCACTGATCAGGCTACATTAATGGGCACTGTTGACGCTACATTAATTGGCACTGGTGTGGCTGCATTGATGGGCACTGGTGAGGCTGCATTAATGGGCACTGGTGAAGCTGAATTAATGGGCACTGATCAGGCTGCATTAACGGGCACTGGTGTGTCTATGCCCTGTCCAATGCCCAATAGTGGAATTTTTTTACTTATCTTTTTGCACAATTCCATACAGTTTATATACTGTTTTTGTGCGTGTTTGCAAAATTAAAGTGGGTTGGTCTTGATGAAGTCCAGGGCCAAATTTTTGTCCCAGTCCAGCCCTGGGTGGGGATATGGGGGTGGGATAAATGGAGGTGGTTCCAGGTTTCTCCTTGCCCTGATGGTTTGGCATACAAAAGGAGTAAGATAGGTGAAAGATACAACAGGGAGATGTCAAAATTGCTAGGTAGGTAATGTTCCATTCAGAGGGGTCCAAATCTGTTAAAATTTTTGCACTGAATCATTAAGGATTGTGGCCCTTATTCATTCAGTAGAAACCAAGACATCTTTTGTTTCACCCATGCAACCTTGGCTTTGAAGACCACAACACCTTGGCAATAACAGTATTAAAAAATCGGCATGTTCCTTTTCCATTATTATGAAAGCCATTCCCTAGCTTGCTTCATGATGGTTGGTTGTGTACCACAGCTCCATTTTCTTTTAAGGCAGTGGGCTTGACCTATATTTACGGTTTCTTGTACTGCAAAGATCTTTAGCTTCAGGCACCATGTACTGTTCTAATATAATGTTTCTGTGTTTGAGATCTGCAAATAGCTCTCAAGAGTCATGCTGCTGCAACATTTATATATTCACTGTCTAACAGATAGTTAAAGCTATAATGATATAAGCCACTCCCATCCCCTGGAACTCCCTACCCCAATCTCTTAGGCTATCTTCTACTGTGTCTGCTTTAGGCAGTCTCTGAAAACTAATTTCTTCAGTGAAGCCTATAACACTTCTTCCTAAAAACTGATGTTGTTCATTCTCCATCAACTTATCACCACACAGTTATTACCTTTTTTTAATCACTTGATTGTAAGTTCTTACAAGGGCCCTCCTAATCCTTGTATTGTAACTGTTTTGTCTCCCTTTATGTTGTACAGTGCTGTACAAACTGTTGATGCTATTTAAACCCTGTATCAGGCCTGATTCACACTAGGGTGATTCCAGATGTGACTTAAGTTACACAGAATCGCATGACAAGAGAAGTCATATTGTTTTCAATGGTGCTCGTTCACATCAATGCGAGTCAATATGGAGAAATTTTGTGAAAGGGTCATGTACTACTTTGATGCAATTCCAGTCCCATTTTGGCCCCATAGAATATACACACCTTATTAAAGCTACATCCAAGTAGCACTACAAATTTTTACTAAAAGTCAGATCAAAATTGTATGGCAGCAGTGTGAACCTAGCCTTATAATACCCTGTTTCCCCGAAAATAAGACAGTGTATTATATTAATTTTTGCTCCCAAAGATGCGCTGGGTCTTATTTTCAGGGGATGTCTTATTTTTCCATGAAGAAGAATACGGTATCTGATCCTCCTGTGTCATTTTAATTGCCGAAGTACCTTTTTATTCTGTAGGGGACTTTTATTCTGGGTCGCGTAGAAACCCTCGTTTTTAATTATATTATGTGACAGAATAAAAGCCCCTTTGTCCCATAATATTCCGATCCAAGTGTGACGACGGTATGTTAAAACTAGACTGAAAATCATTTTTAAACATCACGATGAACCTACATCGAAATTATTCCACACATATAAGATACCCCGGTTTTACCCTGACCTTAACGTAGTTTCATCATGTACTGGGAAAGTGTTTTAAAGAGGTATAACTGAGCGTAACTACACTTGCTCGTGGTAACTTTTGTTATACTGAA
>BLSH010073489.1:702920-715456 GCA_018402905.1 Glandirana rugosa | reverse complement strand
CAGCTACAAATCACTATAGAAAATGAGAGAGATTTATAGCTGCTAGAAATCTCTGCTAAAAAAAATGTTTGTGTAACATAATTCACATTCTGAAAATGGTTGTATTGGCTTCAGCAGGGGACTGGCTGAAATTCCAGATGACAGCCCTCAGCATTAACCAAGATTCTGGATACCACATACCACCTAATTAATGCAGCAGAAAGCTTAATGTAATGTGCAAAGTGCAGTGACTATAGCAACCAATCATATTTCATTTTACTTGTCAGTTTAGCAGATGATGCCTGATTGGGATTGTAGTATTTTGTGCATTATTAATACTCTATGGGTCCTGATTCCTGAAGCCACAACAGCATTTATGGCACCTTAAAGAGACCAAGATCATTCATTTCAACAACTATATTCTCATAAGATTATACTGTATGTGCATATGACATATTTTTGTGTAGACAACCAAAATAGACTAAGGCTAGTCATACATTATTCAATTTCCTTTAGATTTACCTTCAACTATGTAGTGCAAGGGCCTGTCTGATTGTACAGTTGTGCTCAAAAGTTTGCATACCCTGGCATAAATCATGAAATTTTGTCATTAATATTGAAAATATGACTGATTATGCAAAAAAACTATCTTTTATTTAAGGATAGTGATCATATGAAGCCATTTATTATCACATAGTTGCTTGGTTCCTTTTTAAATAATAATGATAACAGAAACCACCCAAATGGCCCTGATCAGTTTACATGCCCTGGAATACAGGTGACACACACAGGTTATAATGGTAATCAAAGGTTCATTTCCTGCATCCGTGACTTTTTGAATTGCAATTAGTATCTGTGTATGAATTGTCAATGAGTTTGCTAGCTCTCACGTTAATGCACCGAGCAGACTTGGATACTGAGCCATGGAGAGCAAAAAATAAATGTCAAAAGACCTGCGTAACAAGGTAATGGAATTTTATAAAGATGGAAAAGGATATAAAAATATAGATATTCAAAGCGTTAAATTTGCCACTAAGTACTGTTCAATCACTTATTAAGAAGTGGAAAATTCAGGGATCTCTTGATACCAATTCAAGGTCAGGCAGACCAAGAAATATTGCAGCCATAACTGCCAGAGGAATTGTTCAGGATAGAAAGAAAACCCCACAGGTAACCTTTGCTCTGGAAAAAAACTGTTTTTTTAAGGAGCACAATATGATGATACTTGAACAAAAAATGATGTGCATGGTCTAGTTGTCAGAAAGAAGCCTTTACTGCAGCAATGCCACAAAAAAAGCCCAGTAACAATATGCCTGACAATGCCTTGATATGCCTCACAGGGCTTTTTTTATGGCATTGCTGAGGTAAAGGCTTCTTTCTGGCAAATCAACCATGCAGCTCATTTTCGTTCAAGTATCATCGTATTGTGCTCCTTAAAAAAAACACACCGTTTTTTCCAGAGCAGCCTCTATTTCTGCAGCTGTGAAGCCTTAGACATTCCTACCATCTCCTTCTCCCTCCAAAAAGCTGATATCGAGAGACTAGAGAGAAGTTTGTCCTCCTGTGCTGTTTCCAAACATTTTGAAGTATCCTGTGACCCATAAGTGTGTGCTGCCTATAGCATTAGGGTGTGCACCCCAAAGCTCAAACACATATGCATGTTAGGGGTGCTGAAATTAATCGATGTATCGATGCATCTCGATTTGGTCGTCCGCGATGCGGCATCGATGCAGCGACTGCCCATAATCGATTAGGGGTGACGTCAGAGGCGTAACTAGAACCTTCAGGGCCCCGGTGCAAAAAATTATGAAGGGCCCCCTGACCCCTGGCCAGGGCCCTTCCCTCTTCCCACTGATCCTGGGACCCTTTACGCCTATTGAGGGTCCCTTTATTACGGTACTGCAGTGGGGCCCTTTCACAAGTTCTGCAGCAGGCCCCAGGGGGACCAGGGAAGCACACAGGGGCCCTGGGAACAGCAGAAGACAAGTAAACTGGATAGAGGAAAATGGAGCAGATTGGGTCCTCTAAATGCCACCCCCACCATCCCTCCTATTCAGGTGTACAAGGGAGGCACATGGGCCCCCTGGACCATGGGGCCCGGTTGCAATTGCAACCCCTGCAACCCCTATCGTTACGCCCCTGGGTGACGTCATCCGACATGTGGGCGACTTAGTGCGATCTCGACACAACGCGACTTGCAAATGACTTCTGTAATAGAAGTCAATGCAAGTCACCCCCCAAGTCGTACAGGAACCTTTTTCTAAGTCTGAGCGACTTGAATCGCTCCGACTTGGAACAGTTCCAATTGCAGTGCATGGAGGCGACTTGTCATGTGTGAACCGCCTGGATGTCTTCCTAATTGTCAGACCTGTCTGTCATGAAACCATAGTAAACATTCTGTCATGTAACCTAAGCAATTGTTCATGTCTTATCTGTTGCCTACCTTTGCTGCATGTGTCCAGTTAAAGGCCGGGCCTCCCTCACCTGTGAGCTTTTGTAGACCCTCCTCAGCTGGGCTCCGCCCCAGGCCTTAATTGGTAACAGGATATATACCTGGCAGTGTAAGGCCTCATGGCTGATCAACGTTTGTCTGTGTTTGGCTTACCTGTGTATTGATCCTTGGCTTGTCTGTCTATTCCTTCCTGCCTGATACCTCGACCTTCGGCTTGTCTTCTGGTTGTCCTGACCCTTCGCTATTCTTCTGACTATTCTCTCTGTTCCTCCCCTCTCTCACCTGGGGCCAGCCAAGCGTGAGCTAGGGGACCCTGGGGGCCGCGACCTGGATCCAGTCGCAGCCAAATCCATCCTCACCACTAGAGGCTCTGATGAACACCCACTGGCTCTTAGACTCTGCACCCTGGGGAAACCAATGCACTAGCTCCCTGAGTTTCAGTGTCCGTGCTCTAGGGAGCCCTCTTCCCATAGCAGCCGGTACTACTTAGCAGCAGTCAGCCATAGGTCCACAACCTTACGTGCACTTCGCAACCTGAGCGTGCGCTTCGCACTTCTGCAGTGCAATTCACACTCCTGCGGTGCGCATCCGTCACCTGACCTCAGGTGCCGTGACACTGTCATTGAAACCCCAAATTACATATTTAATTAGTAGATTAGTACAGTTATCCTTCATGCAGCAGAGTTATATAGCAACATACCGTGGTGTCTCTCTCGGCGCTTGTTACTGCCTCAGCCCACTGCCTGCCTCTTTCCTTTCTTGCCTCTGGCAGACCTCAGTGGTGGATTCCTCAGCCCCGCCTGTGACTGTAGTTGACAAATCAGAAGAGAGGCGGGCGGGGTTGACGAATCCACGGCTGACGTCTGCCGGAGACAAGAGAGGAGAGAGCAGAGAGGCGGGCGGCGGGCTGGGGCATTAACGAGCGCCGAGAGAGACACCACGGTATGTTGCTACATAACTCTGCTGCATGAAGGATAACTGTACTAATCTACTATTTAAAAATGTAATTTTGGGTTTCAATGACAGGTCTGACAATTAGGAAGAAATGAGACACCCCACACCCACCCACTGACACCCCACACCCACCCACTGACACCCCACACCACCCACTGACACCCCACACCCACCCGCTGACACCCCTCACCCACCCACTGACACCCTACACCACACACTGACACCCCACACCCACCCACTGACACCCCTCACCACCCACTGACACCCCACACCCACCCACTGACACCCCTCACCACCCACTGACACCACTCACACCCACCCACTGACACCCCTGTATCCTAATCATGATGCATCGGGATGCATCACAGAATCGAATCGTTGACATGATAATCGTAATCAAATTGAATCGTGAGGCCAGTGAAGATGCGCACCCCTAATGCATGTGTGTGTATATATGTATATATAAAGGGCAGTAGGGCAATGGACACCGTCGGTAGAGCAGTGGACGATGTCAGTAGGGCAGAGATTGGTATTTTTAAGATTCTATTATTACTTTTTACAATTGTATTTTTTGAAATTATTTTTTACAATAATTTTTTAATATTATTTTTTACTATTTTTTTAGGAGCCCCATTGGGGGTCTTTGGTGTAATATCAGGTGTCTAAACAGACACCCCACACCCACCCACTGACACCCCTCACCACCCACTGACACCCCACACCACCCACTGACACCCCACGCCCACCCACTGACACACCACACCCACCCACTGACACCCCACACCACCCACTGACACCCCACACCCACCCACTGACACCCTACACCACACACTGACACCCCACACCCACCCACTGACACCCCTCACCACCCACTGACACCACTCACACCCACCCACTGACACCCCTGTATCCTAATCACGATGCATCGTGATGCATCGCAGAATCAAATTGAATCGTTGACATGATAATCGTAATGAAATTGAATCGTGAGGCCAGTGAAGATGCGCACCCCTAATGCATGTGTGTGTATATATGTATATATAGGGCAGTAGGGCAATGGACACTGTCGGTAGAGCAGTGGACGATGTCAGTAGGGCAGAGATTGGTATTTTTAAGATCTATTATTACTTTTTACAATTGTATTTTTTTAAATTATTTTTTACAATCATTTTTTAATATTGTTTTTTACTATTTTTTTAGGTGCCCATTGGGGGTCTTTGGTGTAATATCAGGTGTCTAAACAGACCCCTGATGTCTCACTTTTAAAGACAGAGATTCTTCAGTCCCTTTCTCTGCAGCCAAGCAGCAGGGGGACCCTGCTCAGCACAGGGTGTATAGGGTATGCCTAGGCACACCCGTCACACCCTGTGCGCACGCCTATGCTGTGACCCCAAACCCCTTCCTTCTGTTAAAGTTCTGCTGCAATAAATCCTAAAGAGACATCCCTCTAGACTGAGATTTAATTGACAGTGTACTGGAGTGATTGGTGGCCTCTGTACTACTTAAGTAGAACCTGTATCCAGCAGCTTGTAATTCAAATAAATTGCTAAAGTAAAGCAGAAGTAAAGTACAAAATTCACTTGCTAAGCCTAGTCTGTGAAGAATCTGTGGTCTGGGCAGGCCACAATTAATTGAAAAAAAAACAGTCTAAACCAGCCTTTCTCGACCTTTTCAACACCGAGGAACCCTTGAAATAATTCTGCAGTCTCAGGGAACCTCTGATAAAAATTAAAAATCTACAACTCATGATATTATTAGTGTGATGGTCAATGGGAAGAAGGCTCATTACACTTGTGGTCATTGAGAAGAATTACCCCCTTACAGATAGCTAAAAAGATTAATGGGGGTCATTGGGAACTTATCTGAGCGGTAGAAATTGACCATAGCTCAAGGAACCCCAAGCAACCTCTGGAGGAACCCTAGGGTTCCACGGAAACCCTGGTTGAGAAACTGTACAATGAAAATAGAACTGCTGTGTGTCAACATTAGAACAGGAAAGAAAACAATGCTGTTAACTACTTACGTGATAGCTCAAGATTATTACTAGCTAACTCTGCAACTAGTTTTTGATTATCTTGGTCACCGTCTACCTAGACCAATGATGGCAAACCTTGGCACCCAAAATGTTTTGGAACATTCCTCATGATGCTCATGCACTCTGCAGTGTAGTTAAGCATCATGGGAAATGACCTGGCGTGCTAAGGTTCGCCATTACTGACCTAGACCGATCTACTTGATCCTTAAGGCTTTATGTCTGCGTTTCCTACCCCCAGGCCAGCGGTCCTGTGTCAATCCCTAGTTCCCCAGTTGACTGTATCACACTAACAAAATAAGATGTTGCAGCCATTCAAGGTAGGCCGAGGCTGTGGTTTTTATAGCACTATATAGACATATGGTTTGGGAATTCCTCATCCTACTGTTGGAACACAGCTGATGCTACAAACAGTTTATACAGTGCTCATAGTGGCACATGTGTTAGTAAAGCAAATAGTTTATTTAGACCAGCTTGGTCCAAATGAACTATTTAAAGTAATAAGCAACCTGGAGTTAGGCTTTAATACCTTAGTGCAATATGTACAGCAGGATGCAAGCATGTTCTTGACTGTAATGATGTAGACAATAATTGCTTCACAAAACACTGATGTTTTGGGGATCCTATGAGCTCAGAAGATAAAGTGAATTGGCATCAAGAGATACCTAATTTATAGGCCTGGAGCTACTGTATCTTACAAATTGCATCAGGGAACTAATGAAACCCCTTTCTACATAGAATTGGTTTTGTAATTATTTTTTTTCTTTTGGTTTTGCATAAAAAGATGTTACAAAATAGAGCCTTTTAGGGCATACTTCAGACTTGTCAAGATACATTAAATATATTTTTGTAGCACTACCCCCAAGGGGCTGGTGGTAACTGTCTCCCCTACAGCACAGCCAGGCACTTGCATTCTTTCACTTGCAACCAGACACAAGGAGACCGTCTCTGGGCTTGTTTTTTGTTGTTTTTATTAGGGATAATAACTTAGATGGGGTAGAGGGGTTATGGGTTGCCCAACTTGATGAAAAAATGAATGGGGACATCTTCCTTCCTCTGTACAAAACAACGATCCTAGACTGTTCTCCTTTCTAGACGACCTCAGTCTTTAAGAATCAGAAACAAAAGTCCCTTGAGGACTAGGAGCTCTTAGTCCCCTTTAGAAAAATAGCCCAATATATTGTAAACTGCATGCAGAAGTATCTCCTGTCCTTTGTAAACTTCTCCCAGCTCTAATTGCTGCAGGAACTACCAGCCCAACTGGCTGCTTGTCTACCAGCCCACCTGGCTGCTCCGAAGATCTCCCAGGGCAAGGGATAGAAAGGGTTAAGCACAGAGCTGTCCTCCTGAAAGTTTGCTACATATGGCAGTCACTGCCCTTAGGAATACCTGGGTGTGCTGATGTACACACTCTGTCCTATTTGCTCCCTGCTGTTGCTTAGGCAAGATTCCTTTTCAAACCTTGATGCTAATAGGATCTTCCCAAGCCAGCCCAAGCCCAACTTGGAGGCAGAACCCCCTCAGTCCCAGGGGTCCCCTCCTAGGCCACCAACAGCCTCCTCAGCACTCTATCTTCCACCTTACTCCCTTGCTGGCTAGGCTTTGTCATATGGCTGACCCATCCACCCTGCCAGGACAGTCTGCTTGGGGATTGGTCAAATTCCCCTAAGTATGCAGATCAGGACCTCCTGGCCTCCTCCCACTAATTTCCAAATGATTCTAGAAGCTTCTAGATCCAGAGGGAGGTACCAGAGACTTGCCTCTGTAGAGCCATCCAGCCTGACCTGCAGTAACCCTGACCCAATCTCTGATTCACAATACTTACCATTCCTACACTGGCACTAGGAGCACACTAGAGGGTGCTACGCTTTAACGTAAATGTCAAGCCAAAGCGTATTTTCTACTTTTAGAGCGCGTAAGTAGAGATTAAAATGCCTTTTAGGTTTTTACTGGCTTCATTAGTGAGATGTATCCTGTACTTCCTGTCATGCTAAAAATGTCTTCATCAAGAAGGAAGTAAGGAAATATGCTACAGTGACACAAACGTAAATGAAAATATGGCAGGGGGAATGTGGGAATGTACCTTTCTACACCTGACATCTTATAGAGACATGCTCTATAATTTAAAATACTGTGTCAAATATTCCTAACCCCAGCCAGTGTTGTGAAATTGTATCTTTCCTCATACTCTTAATGTTGGTGATGGCTCCAGGAACCAGCGGATTTCACACTTACATTTTGGAGATGCCCTGAAATTTTAATATTATTTTTTTAAATTCTAGACACGGTCTGTTCCTTAGCTCTTCACAGCCCACCCACCAATGCTTTATTTTTGGAAAACCCTAAGCAACACAACTATGCCACTCTATAAGGAGATCTATTAATCTAAATGGTGCTTATGTACTGTACATTTAACAGGGTATGGGATTCCTGGCTTACGTCCCACAACACCAACTCACCTACATTGCATTGATACTGCCTGTGTCTCCTTTTTTCACCCACATTTCAACCATCGACCCATACATATAATACTATATATTGCTGCTGCCCCAGATAAATTTGGCCTGACCTCAAGCAGTTTTGATAAGTCTCTTGGGAAGGCCTTGTTGTATACAGTTAATTGATCGTACCCTCCTAAATCCATTCCTGCTTTATTTAAAGGAGTGGACTGACATTAGTCATGATTTGTGACTTACCATACTAATTTAATGGGCAGCGTTATGAACATACACAACAATAGTAAGGTAGCTCGTTGTGAATGGGTCTCATGCTTTTCTATTACAAAGGCTTTTAAAATGTGATTTTCAGGGTAACATAAAAAAACAAAAAACATTCAGTTCATCTATGTAATACATTTACATTTCCAATGTTTTAAATGCTGCCAGTACAGAAAAATACCTGTTGATTTTCTAGAAATGAGGTCTGCTGTTTTGTGGGTCCAAAGTTTTATTCAGCAATTACATTGTTACAGAGAGAGCAACAATTTGAAGCCTCGCAGGACTCCTTCAACAGGCATGTGATCACATTGGTCACGTCTGAAGAAGGGGTCCTGCGAGGCTCAGAAACTTTGTTCTTGCTGTAACAATGTGATCCCTAATTAAAACTTTGGACCCACATTGGAGATCTACGGTGTGCTGGTGATGTTCTTCTGCTTTGACTATCCTCTATGGTCACTACAGCACCTGCTTACATACACAACCATTTCTACCATGGAACGTGTGCATTTGGATTGTGAATTGTTACTCTCTGTTTGGGCTGACAACACACAGCACAGATTGGATACAATGCGAATAAAAATGTGAGGTAAAATCCAAGCATTAAAATCCAAAAGTTTAAGAAAGTCCTATAATTGTCACACAACCGGCTCCAGCAGACAATGGCTGCTGTGCTGTGAGGAAGCCTTGTGCACTTCCCGTGCTCGAGGCTTCCTCACAGCACAGCAGTGACAATTATAGGACTTTCTTAAACTTTTGGATTTTAATGCTTGGATTTTACCTCACATTTTTATTCGCATTGTATCCAATCTGTGCTTTGAATAAAAGAAGGATACATATCTTTTACATACTACACTATGGTTTCCTGTCTTCATTTTTTCCCGGAAATGGATGGATTGGAGTGACCCGGTACCAGGCTCGCATCTAAAGGATTGAAAGACAGGCACTCAACCCCTGCAGGGGTAGTGCCCTCTGGTAAGGAGGGTTCCTGGTTGGGAGCATGCGTCTTCAGCACTTTATACACCATAAGAACCCATGGTTAAGAAGAATTGTCAACATACTAAATAGTGAAAAAAATATACATCGGTGGAGCACACTGCACTTTTATTTTTAAAGACTTGGCCCGCATGAACTATGAATTATGCAATATTGAAAAGCAACTAAGATCAACACCATTGAGAAATTTGATTTATTTGATGCTGGTTCCCAAGATATGTTTGCACTATATATATTGTCATAAGGTTTTATCAATTCTTTAATATACCACAACAGTATTTTTTGAAACACTATTTTTAAGAATTTTATCATTTTTAATATTGTGTATGGACTTGTTAGTATTTTGAATTCAATTCAAAATGTGTCCTTTTTTTGCACTGAAATCCAAAGCAGCATTGTTAGCCCATCCTGCTTAACTACAGATATCCACCTATCTATCTCTCTCTTTGTCCTTATCTACTGTATGATAGTACATTGATTTCTTCCCAAGCAAAACAATGTTGCTGCCTTGACTCCCAAAACCAGTCCATGCACTCTTGGTAGGTGTACTTCTAAAGGTAAGTCTACATTAATGGGAACTGCCGCCTAGCAGCTGCACCTTCAACAATTTTTCAAGACTGGAGTTAGGGGGTAAATTTGGGTAATACCTGGACCTTAACATCCATCTTCTCAGGGACATGCATATCACCTGCACAGATTCTGCAATGGCATATTAGCTACTAAAGTCCTCAGGCTCATTAATGTGGCCAGGCAAATAGTGAAAATTTTCAGTGAGCTACTAATGCTGTACCATAAACACAGCAGCTGTGCTAAGTTCAGCATGTTAACTCAGTTTACCGTGAAATATAGGAAATCACTTGCAGACTGAATACACAGTCCTCTATACAGATTCAGGAGTACTTCCTATTACCATTGCATTTCAGGAGTGTATCGGGGCAGAACAACAATCTTTAGATACAAATCTGAAATACTTAGCTGATATGCTATACTCCCCTGTAAGTTTCTTAAAGAGGAACTGTAGGTTAATTTGGTTGGTCGCAAATTCTTTGGTTTTTGTTTGACATGCGTCCACCCTTCCAGTGCTCCTTACTGTAAAGGCCAGTTATAGGTGGGGGCAGGGGACATTTGTTTGTAAAGAGGAACTGCAGCCTGCTCCCATAATTTTTAATAAAAACATCTTTGCCATTCGGAAGCTTCCCTCCAACCACTTTGCATATTATTGTATATATACTGTGAGTCTGTACTTATTTTTATTTTATTTATTTATTTCAGGTACTTATATATCGCTGTCAATTTATGCAGTGCTTTACATACATATTGTACATTCACATCAGTCCCTACCCTTAAGGAGCTTACAATCTAAGGTCCCTAACTCACATTCATACATACACATACTAGGGCTAATTTAGACAGGATCTAATTTACCTACCAGCATGTTTTTGGAGTGTGGGAGGAAACCAGAGTACCCGGAGGAAACCCACCCAGGCACAGGGAGAACATGCAAACTCCAGGCAGGTAGTGTTGTGGTTAGGATTCGAACCATTGACCCTTTTGCTGCAAGGCGAAAGTGCTATCCACTACACCACTGTGCCGCCACTTGCCAAATATGCTGCAGAAATCTTCCTCCACTGAGTCTAGCTGCACCAATTTTAACTGTGGGCAGCTGAAGCTGCCTGTTCACTTCCTGGATTTACACAGGCACACACCTCCAGCTCTGCAGCTCTCATTGGCCCTCTTATGAGTCACTCCCCTCCCTTCCTGGCAAACTCTGACAAGAGTGAGAGAGAGAGCTGTGCATTATGTCATAAGCCTAGGCTTTTTGCCAGACAAGAAATAGGAAGTGGACTGTACAAGGTATTTACTGGCAGAAAAAAATGTTTTACTATCCAAAGTTAAAACAGCAAGGGAAAAGGATTTAATATTTGGAAAGATGAAAAAATGACTAAAGTTCCACTTTAAGGTTTCATTGTCATTTCTGATTGGGCAGCAGATTTACCAGGTATGGGTTGCAGTGGAGGCCCCTGTTCTGTGGATATGCTTCCCTTGCAGTTCATTACTAGCTGCCACAGAATTTGCAGCTCAACAGAATTAATGGATCCTCAGATGACCTTCCCCTGCTGGTCATATAACTTTGTGTATGTAGCAATGATGTTACCTCGAGGAAGTCAGGCCTGCTTGCAGCAGTCTTAGCTGACAGTGTAACAGAGGTATTAAGTGACACATGGTAACACAGGATGCACATTTATCATCAATGAACGTGCAGTTCATGCAAGACAGCCCAAGAATTTCCAAGAACTGGAGGCTTTTTGCCAAGAGGAATGGGCAGCTTTACCATCTGAGAAGATAAAGAGCCTCATCCCAATTACGAGGGATGTTCATAGTTTCAAGTATTACTTGTCATTATTGATTGTTTCTAATAGTTGAGGATTTAAATCTGAAGGATTGCTGTCAGCTCATGCAGATAGGACAATCTTCTTGCCTGTCATTGTCAAAAAGATATGTGGTTGTCTATGGCCAGATTAATATTTAATTAAATGAAAAAGAAACACATGGGAGAATGTTGGCTGCACACCCCAAAACGTTTTACAGTAGGATAGTGTACTATCCTACTGACTAATATTTAATCGGGCTTGACTTGTGACTGTATCCTTTTTCAGATCTTTTATTGCCTCTTCTTGTTTCATTGTTTGAGATTGTAGTTCAGTGCATAGGTTACAAGGACAATGGAATTCTGGCAGAATACAAAGTTTTTTTTCTGTACTGCCAGAAAAATTTCTCAGCCTGAAAAAAAAACCAAAAAAACAATGAAGCCCCCAGTACTGGTGAGTTGAAATAACATTTTTGTTCTTATGGTTAGATATACATGTTCTTAGGGTTAGATATACATTAACCTCTGTCACAGAATTGCAAGGGATTGTTTTGTATAATAGGAGCAAAGTTTCTCAGCACACTTTCATAAATTTCTTTAAAATTGATACCATATAACAGAGTAAGAATATTAACCACTTGCCGACCGCCGATCGGCATCTGACGGCGACAAAGTGGTTCGTTATCGCAAAACGCCGTCATACGACGGCGGCTGCGATAACGCGCACTGTGAGCGCACGGCTAGCCGCCAGCCGTTCACCAATTATAAGAATGAGACAATATACCATAGTTAAAATTTCTTTAAATACTTTCACACGACTCTTTGAAACGAGGATAATATGTTTTGTTAGGGAACGTTAAGACACTGTCTCCAATTACATATAGATTGGGATTCTTGTACATATAGATTGGTATTCTTGTTTTTACAATAAAGTTGAGTGGTCATGACCCCCGAAGTAACAAAAAAACCAAAAAAAAAGTCCGACTCTTTAAAAAGACCGTCATGTCTTTTTTTTGAAACATAAGACGGTCTTAAGGTAAC
>BLSH010073489.1:660318-680559 GCA_018402905.1 Glandirana rugosa | reverse complement strand
CCCCCCCCCCCCCCCCTCCTCTGCACAGCTGAATAAACGACAGACCTCAGATCAGCGTGGCTCTCGTGCAGCGGTGAGCTTCCTCCCTCCCCTCCTCTGTGCACAGGAAATCATCAGAGCAGGAGGAGGAGGGGCGGGCTCAGTTCTCTCCACAGTGCACTGTGTGTCAGGCAGCCGGGAAGAGCTGCCGGATGCTGCACACAGTGGAGCTTGCGGCGTGCGGGAATGAAGAAACCCCGCACAAGCCGGGCATTGACTATGAGTCAGTGCAGGACTCAGGAGGTCGAGGCACGGGCAAATTAGGCGGCCGCGAGGCCCCTGGCAGTGTGAGGCCTTAGGCGGCCACCTTTTTTGCCTAATTAGCGAGCCGCCTCTGCCTGGGACAGTCGGTAGCCCTTTCTGCCAGCCTCCAAGCGACACTTTGCCACTGCAGTATCAGACCGAATCCAAGGACATTCTCCCTCTGTTAGCTTTCAAAGAACTGTGGGTTGCAGCTTCAGCATCCGGATAGGCCTCGACTAGGCCTAGCAGCCGGCAGCCTCCTGGATAAGCCCTTGGGCCTAGCAGCCAAGACCTGAACATACGCCTCACCCCTCAGGCTTGGGTGGGTTGGAACTCCTAACCTTGAGCCCATATGCTATATATGAAGGTGTTCACCCAAGATGCAGTGGGTCACCACTCCCCTGCTAGCTGGTGAGAACCACCTCCAAATACACCTACTGTCACTGGCTGAGGCTTTCTCCCTCTGTCCAATAGGGATCCATACTACTGGACGGGGTAAAACAGCTCCAGACCATATGAATCAGCACCAGAGCACACTGAGCAGACCTTACTCAAATCAGGCTCCCTGATAAGCAGACAGCATAGAAATGTACCTGTCAGCTCTCCTGTTAAGCAGAGAGAGACAAAAACTATATACACTCACTATTACCCAAACTAGGAGGGCACTACAGTATAATAACAACATGTCAATATATTTCGTTCTGTACAAATATGTATAAACAATATCAATACAGGTAAGAGATTCAACATGGCAGCTGATGTTAAAACAAATAATGAATACTTACAATCTATGGCTACATAATCTCATATGCGTGAAAATGGCTGTAATCCTTCCAGCGTGCCCCACTGCATTAATCTCCTCAAGGTGGATGGTGTGTCCCAGGTGTAGGTCAGGTATGATCCCTGACGTACAGAGAGTAGGAAACAGAATCCGGGGAAAAGAGATGCTGCTGCCAGAGAGTGCTCACAGGGACCGCATAAATGGAGACAAACCTAAAGGTGTAAGTGATACAACACCAGTGTGTGTCCAAATATGGATCAATTTACTGCCAGGGTGCAAGTCAGTATAATATAGAGGTGCAAAGCATACAAAATGGAGAAGAAAGTCTTCCTCAAGCAATATGTAAACAAGTTAGACTTACTTTAGGCAGCAAACATTCAAGGGGTTTGTCAAGGTTTTGATACCCTGGTGGACTGACACAGAAAACGCCCAAGCCCCTTAGTGGGAGGTTTGCACCAAAGTTGTCGCGTCTACAAACTATGGGAATTGATTTATGGTGTTTTTATTATTATTTTTTTTTTTACTAGTAATGGCAGCAATCTGCGATTTTTATCGGGACTGCAACATTGCAGCGGACATGTCGGACATTTTTGACACTTTTTTGGGACCATTGATATTTATACAGCGATCAGAAATTTAAATAGCCATTGATTACTGTATAAATGTCACTGGCAGGGAAGGGGTTAACACTAAGGGGGCGATCTAGGGGCTAACTGTGTTCCCTGTATGTGTTCTAACTGTGTAGGGGCCAGGGACATGATAGATCTAACTGATCCCGATCACAGGGATCAGTAGATCTGTCATGTCCCCCTTCACAGAACGGAGAACCTCCGTGTTTACCTTGGCGGTTCCCCATTCTGCCGCTCTATTAGGCGAACGCGGGTCACCAGCAGACATCAAGTCCGCCTGACCCACGGGCACACCCATTCAGCGTGCGGCGGGCATGAGAGCGTGCCACTGCCGGCTATGAGTCCACGTGGGGAGCACCCAAAGGGGCAGACGTCCATGTTCGTCTCCCCGGCAATTCAGATCTGTACTGGTTAAGTAAATCTGAGAGAGCTAAAAAAATTTGCAATGTGTCAGTGTGTTATTTAAGGTATACGTAACATGTCTGAACCCAGAGTGTCAGGAGGGCTGGAAAGTTCACAGGGTCAAGGCTGTGCAGAAAAACATGCAATTCTAAGCAACCCCCAGGGGGGGCAGTGCTACACAAGCGTCAGGCTTTTTTTTTGTCAAAATTCTGCCGCCAGGAGGAAAGTCTTCTAGGAGAGTTTGCAAAATGTCCCCATGTGCATGAGGCCTAGAGGTTTGAGACAAACCATTTATCACTGTCACAGGTGCTTGCAATGCTCAGCTTTTATTCATTTATGTAAAACCTTTATCCCAAAAGGAATTAAACTGCTCATGTAACTGCTTATAAAGTGTTAGCTTAAGTTCAGCTTCAATTTGTTAGTGTATCTAAATCTGCCAGTGCATCTAACACTCCCCTCCCCCCAGACTGACAATGTTGCAGTCCAAACGTGCACCTGTGCTTCTTCATCCAGAGTGTAGGCCCTCTAATACAGGAGGTGTGTTAAGCCCCGTACACACAGGATGACGATCGCATACAACAAGTCATACTAACGACCGTTGTATGTGATATCGATCGTTCATATGCGCAATTTGAACAGTCCAACATACGACGGTCGTACAAGGGAGTTGTATGAGCAGACTAGAAAACTTGGTACAACAAAGTTGTATTGTGCAAAACACGCATACTCCAAAGTCAGGAATGGATGGATGCTAATTACATGCACCTGAACGTTCTTCTGCGATCGTACGATCGTGTAGTGCAGTCAGTATGCTACATACAACAGTCAACATACGATTTGACTCGATCGTACGTGCGATCATCGTCCCGTGTGTACGGGGCTTAACTATCCAGATCACCAGGTGACAACAGAGGGGAATAAACCCTTTAAAAAAAAATAAAAGCAAATGCAGACACCGCATATAATGATTGGTAAACTGTAACATATTACATTTTTGGCTTTGGGTTTAATACCGCTTTAACCAATTAAGGTCCACCCTATAGCAGTTTTACTGCTACAGAGCGGCACCTGTATGCTGGATCACGTATAAATGATCTGACTCTTCCAGGTAGGGGGCACGCATGTCCGCCGCCAGCGGCTCGCTTCCGCTATGATTACACACAGAGGAAGCCGATCGGTGGGTGCACAGTACCCAACGTCCTCCGTCACCCGCTGATCGTTAGGCAGAGAGACAGAATGGCAATCTACCTCGTTTACATAGGCAGATCACCATTATGACAGGAGGGAATTCGTGTCCCTGCAAAGCAGGGAATAAATTGCATCTCTTCCCCTAGTGAAACCTCCTCACACAGTATAGTAAAACACTGGCTAGGCACACAGATAACCCTTTGATCACCCCAATGTTAACTCCTTCCCAGCCAATGTCATTAGTACAGTGACAGTGCATATTTTTTTTATCACTGATCACTGTATTAGTGTCCCTGGTCCCCAAAAAGTGTCAATAATGTCAGAATGCCCGCTGCAATATCACAGTCCTGCTATAAGTCGCTGATCGCCGTCATTACTACTAAAAAATACAAATTAAAAAATAAATAAATAAAAATATCCAATAGTTGGTAGACCCTATAACTTTTGTACAAACCAATCAATATATGCTTATTGGGATATTTATTACCAAAAATATGTAGCAAAATACACATTTGCCTAATGTAATTGGCCTTTTTTTTGTTTATAGCGCAAACAAATAAAAAATGCAGAGGTGATTGAATACAATCAAAAGAAAGCTCTATTTGTGGGGGAAAAAGTACATAGATTTAATTTGGGTACAGTGTCGCATGACTGCGCAATTGTCAGTTAAAGTAATATAGTGCAGTATCGCAAAAAAATGGCCTGGTCAGGAAGGGGGGTAAATCTTCCGGAAGTCAGGTGGTTAAAGAAAGTGGTTTGGTATTGTAGCAGGGAGCTGGTTATCTTACCTACAGTATCAGAAGACACTCTGCAACATTGTTTCCCTCTAATGTTAGCTAAGATTCTGTGTCATCACATCCTGCCATCAGAGTGTTTATCGCCAGGGAGCATAGCATACAGGGAATTGTAGTCCCAGGCTCAAGTTAGACATTCTATTGAACTGCTGGGGAACTACAACTACCAGCGACTGGCAGAGAAGAACAGATTTCTGGGAGAGCATATAAAAAGGCTGAGCTAGGCCTAGATCGCTCTCTTGGGACACCGGCCTGGATCTGCAAGCAGGGGCTCTGTGTTGGAGAGTGCCGAGGCTGGGTTGGGGTCTGCACAAGAAGAATTAATACGAGGCAGATAAACAGAGTGGACTTAGGGGAGGGGTGATGCCTCCCAGGTCAGTCCACCACATTGATCCAGATATCCACAGCCGTTTTGGGACATCCAGCCAGAGACGGGATTCCAGGTGCATATCCAGATGCATGATTCAAATATGAGTCACGCTATCCAACACCTTTGATCAGAACGTGCACAGGTGGGTGAAATTTGTGTAAACTGTATCAACAAGTGTTCATACACAAAATTACGTCCCAGTGTCCGTCACCCAAACAGGAAAAAAAATTCTCTTGCAATAATCCCACCACCAGGAACAGGATTGCATGCTTATAAGATGCAGTTGACCCTATGCTACAGAGGGTCGGACACACGTTGGCTTAATACCCAAGCCCAGGCCTTTGTCTTTGGCAGGTCCTTTTACGTCTCAGCATGGAATCTCCCAAACGTGGTAAAGGGTATCCCCAAAAAGAAAAAAAAGCCCCCCACGCACCTCGCCACAGGATGACTGTCAGAAAACGCAGTTCCTGTGTGCAGACAGCCTATTTAAACCTGACAACAGCAGAAAGCTGGTGCTGTCCGTTCTACAGCGTTTCCCGTGTCCCCAGCGATCTGAATCTGAGTGTTTCCTGTTCCTATGACCCTGACTTGATCTGATTACCCTTGCTTTCTGCCTGTACTGACCTCGGCTTGTCCATGGCCATTCTACTGCCTGTCTCCTAGTGTACAAATCTGCCCATCTGTTAACTCTGCCAGTGCCTGACGATTCTACTGCCTGCTCCTCTTGTACCGCTTTGCCCGACTGTTGCTGACCCGGTCTATACCACCACTCTATCATCTCCGCATGAGCCTTGAAGGAGTCTACCGTGCTTGAACACGCAACCAGTTAAGCTCTCACGCCTCCTGTTCCCAGTTCAGGGGCTCCCATATCAGGATTGTAAGAGAGGTTGTTTCCTGCACAAATCAGATTCCACCATCAGGATTGTGACAGTAATGGACAGCACTGGCTGTCTGCTGTTGACAGGTTTAAATAGGCTGTCTGGCGCCAACACCGGCGCGCACACACGCGAGCGCCTGTGCACAGGAACGGCCATTCTGCATGGATTTTCAGGCTGCATTTCCCGACAATGACCTCCTCCAGGGTATGCCGGAGGAGGTCATCCTGTGGCGAGGCACATGGGGTGGATGGCGTGCTGACGTCGCCGCGTTCTGCAGGCCCGGAAGGGTAGGCTCTGCATGCGTTTACTATGATACAAGGCTTATTGTGTCTTACTGGATGTAAGTGCATTTTAAACTTTTTTTAATAACTCTCATTGGGTTTTATGCTATGTGGAGCCTTTTTTTCTTTTTGGGGTTACCCTTTACCACATTTGGGAGATTCCATGCTGTGGCGTAAGAGGACCTGCAAAGACAAAGGCCTGGGTTTGGGTATTAAGCCAACGTGTGTTGTAATTTTGTGTTTGAACAGTTGTTGATACAGTTTACACTAATTTCACCCACCTGTGCACGTACTGATCAAAGGTGTTGGATAGCGTGACTCATAATTGAATCATTCTTTTGGACTGTGTGTATCTCACAAAAGAGTTGCAGCTGCATTCAAACACATCATTTCTCATTCACTTGTTATAATATATATATATAATATATATTGTTTGTTTGTTTCACACATTAGTGCAGTGTTTTCTTTTTGCATATCAAGATGCACCTGCAATGACATGTGAAGCATTCCGGTGTGAGATGACCAGTCTCGTCACTAGAGGAGCCTGTCTGTTCCAGGACATTCATTTGGGCCTTGATCGCAGGATTGGATGACAGGGCATTTGCCCATTTGCAGAAAACAAGGACACTGCACACAGATAGAGTTGTTAGGAAAAGACTGGCCTGTTGAAGTCAGGCTTCCTTTTTGGACTTTTGTGCCGTTTTTGCGCATTCACGCTCCTGCCGGAAACGGCGCCAAATGGCCCTATTTGAGCTTCCTGCACCTGTCAGCAAGTGCTGTCCGTTCTACAGCGTCTGAGTACCTGTGAGCTTCAGCTCTGTTCCTTGATACCTGTTCCTGTATTGTTCCTGTCTCTGTGATCCGACCCAGCTTGATCTGACCTGCTATCTGTCTGCCTGCACCGACCCGGCCATTCACGACCATCCGTTTGTCTGACCCCTCTGTACTATGCCGCCAGCCTGTTAACAAACCCTGCTTGGACTTTGACCATTCTCTGCCTGATCCTTTTGTAACTTGCCTGCCTGCCAGTTGCCGACCCAGACTGTATGACCATCTGACTGCCTGGAGTTTCACACCACCACCAGTGACCATCCAGCCCTCGTGCCATCCCGCACTCCGGGACTTCCTGTTTGTACTACCAGGGGTCCATGAATTGGGTGTGTAAGAGTGGTTGTTCCCTGCATAAGACAGACTCCACCGCCAGGACCGTGACAGTAAGGGACAGCCATGTCCGAGTGTGCACAGGGAACACCCTCTGCCATGGACAAGCTGTGCGTCCACTTGGCCAGGCTCACACAAGCCGTAAAGAACTTGCCGGATGGCTACACCCAGCTGCAGGAACAAGTGCGTGAACTCTCCGCGCCATCTGCATCCAGAAGCAGAGCGGCAGCAGGTCGCACCATTGTGACTCTGCCATCGGAGCCTAAGGTCCCCTTGCCTGACAAGTTCGCGAGGGATCGAAGCAAGTTCCGGGCCTTCCGCAGCTCCTGCGAGTTGTACTTTTTTTCTACAGCCACACATCTTTTTCTTGGAAGCCACCAAGGTGGGCCTGGTGATCTCCCTGTTGCAGACATGGGCCCATCGACTCTGGGAATAGCTGGCACCCGAAGTGGCTACCCAGCAGGGGTTCTTTGATGCCATGGCCAAATTGTACCAGGACCCCCATCTTGCAGCCACTGCCGAGGCCACCCTGCATACTCTGCAGCAGGGTCGGCGTGCCGCAGAGGACTACGTGGCAGAGTTCCGGCATTGGAGTGCTGACACCGCCTGGAATAACGCAGCACTCTGCTACCAGTACGGCCTAGGACTCTCTGAGCCACTGAAAGATGAACTTGCCCGTGTCGGGGTGCCCGGCACTCTGGAATCTTTAATTAACCTGGCCATTCAAATAGACCGGAGGCTCAGGGAATGCCCAGCCGAACGGATTGCAGGCACTTCCGCGGGACCCTGTCTAACCTGGATGATGCCCAGGGTTCCCAGCCATGTGGCTCCCGTACCAGCGCCACCCGCGCAAACGGAGGAGCCTGAACCCATGCACATTGGCCTCCTGCGCCCTTCCCTCACTCCAGAGGAAAGAAAGAGGCACCGGGCAATCAGCCTGTGCCTATACTGCGGTGAACCCGGACACATGGTGAGGACTTGCCCTGCCAAAGCCAGTAAGTGGCGCCACCAGACGAGCTTGGAAACCACATCTGCCAATCACCATTCATCTCACCTGACTCTCCTTGTCTCTTTACAGTTGCCTGGAGGGAGCGTCCAAGTCCCCGCGATTATTAATTCAGGGGCGTGTAGTTGCTTTGTGGACCAAGCCTTCGCTACATTACACCAGGTGCCTCTGTGTCCCACAGCTCACAAGATGACCATTCGTTTGGTCGACAGGACGGCCATCAAATCAGGCCAGGTAACAACGGAGACCCAGTCAATTCCCGTATCCACCGCAGAAGGGCACCAGGAGCTCCTGATTCTTGACGTCATAGCGTCATCCCTGTTCCCCATCATCCTGGGGCTGCCTTGGCTCCGGGCACATAGTCCCAGCATAGACTGGTCCTCCGGACTTATTCAATTTCCTTCTCCGTACTGTGGCCAACAATGCCTGCTTCCCTCCCGGAACATTGGCCCCTCTCTTCCTAGTTTGGACTCTGAACCAGATCCAGAAACCCGCAAAGCAGTGCCTCCAGTGTACCACAAATACTTGGATGTCTTCAGTAAGAAGGGGGCAGACCAACTCCCTCCACACAGACCTTATGATTGCCCCATAGAGTTGCTGCCAGGCACAGAGGTTCCCTTTGGGCGCATCTACCCGCTATCTGAACCGGAGTTAGCAGCTCTCAAAGCTTACTTGGATGAAAACTTGGCCAAGGGGTTCATCAGACCATCTACCTCTCCCGCTGGGGCTGGCATTTTCTTTGTTGAAAAGAAAGATCACTCCCTTCGTCCCTGTATAGACTATTGTGAGCTAATATCTATATGTAACCGATATCCTCTCCCGCTTGTTCCGGAGCTCTTTCAAAGGCTTGGGTCGGCCACCATGTTTACTAAGCTCGATCTCAGAGGGGCATACAATCTAATTCGCATCAGAGAGGGAGATGAGACGAAGACTGCTTTCCAGACTCGTTTTGGCCATTACGAGTACCTCTTTATGCTCTTCGGGTTCTGCAATGCCCCTGCTACATTCCAGCATCTGGTCAATGATATTTTCCGGGATTACTTAGATATCTTTGTCATAATATACCTGGATGACATCCTGATTTTCTCTCCTTCCCTGGAAGAGCATCGAAAACATGTGGGCTGTTTTCTGAGCCGCTTGCGGCGGCATAGACTATACGCAAAGGCTGAGAAATGTGCCTTTGAGTACTCCACCATCCAGTTTCTAGGACTGATTTTATAGGTTTCAGGGGTCACCATGGATCCGCAGAAAGTTACCGCTATTCTGGACTGGCCGGCACCTGTTGATAAAAAAGGGGTCCAACGGTTCATTGGGTTCACAAATTTTGATAGAAAATTTATAAAGGGATTTTCAGCAATCATCGCCCCTATCACCTGTCTCACTAAGCAAGATACTCTAGGTGGTTGTCCGAGGCTCAGGATGCCTTTCAGGCTCTAAAGGGACTGTTTACCTCAGCACCTATCTTGCAACACCCGGATGCTATGTTGCCCTATGTGCTGGAAGTGGATGCCTCAGAGATGGCAGTGGGAGCGGTCCTGTCTCAGAGACGGGGAGCAAGGGCACTTCTTCATCCAGTAGCCCTCTTCTCCCGCAAGCTCACTGCCCCAGAAAGGAACTATGACATCGGCGACAGGGAGCTATTGGCCATTAAGGCCGCGCTGGAGGAATGGCGCTATCTGTTGGAGGGAGCCCAGCACCCCATTCTGATATATATGGACCATAAAAACCTGGAGTATCTCTGCACTGCCAAGAGACTCCGACCCCGCCAGGCCCGCTGGGCACTCTTTTTCTCCCAGTTCCAGTTCCATCTGACTTACCGCCCTGGGGCAAAAAACAGTAAACCGAACGCTTTGTCCCGCATGTACACGGAACCCAGAACATCTACTCCTCTAGACACCATCCTTCAGCCCAGGAATTTCTTACTTACACAGGGTGACTTGCTCTCGCAAATCCGGAGAAACTCTGTCTGCTCGCCTGCACCCCCCCGGTCCAAGGATTCACCTGGAAAGATGGTCTCTGGTGGCATCACAACCAGATTTATGTCCCTCAGGAGCTACGCCCTGCTGTCCTCAAGGTCCATCACGACCACAAACTTGCCAGTCATTTCGGCTCTCGGAAAACTGCTGAGCTGATTCTGCGCTCATTCTGGTGGCCACTGCTTTCGGAAGACTGTCTAGCCTATGTCCGCTCTTGTGCTACCTGCGCCAGAAATAAATCGGACAAAACCAGAGCCTGGGGCCTCCTGAAACCTCTTCCCATCCCGGACCAACCATGGTCCAAGATCTCCATGGACTTTATTGTGGAGTTGCCCCCTGCTAAAGGATACGCAACCATCTTTGTGGTGGTTGACAGACTGAGTAAGATGGCTCACTTTCTCCCTATGAAGGGCACACCCACAGCGAAAGAGACATAAGAAATCTTTATTAGAGAAATCATCCGGCTGCACGGTGTTCCAGTGAACATAGTGTCTGACCGGGGGGTACAGTTCACCTCTCAGTTCTGGAGAGCTCTCTGCTCTACCCTGGAGATTGATTTATCCTTTTCCACCGCCTATCACCCCCAGACCAACGGCCAGACCGAAAGGACAAACCAAACTTTGGAGCAATACCTCCGCTGCTTTTCCACCTACTCTCAGGACGACTGGTGCACGTTGCTACCCCTGGCAGAGTTTGCATACAATAATTCGGTGCACTCCGCCACCAAACAATCCCCCTTTTGGGCCAACTATGGGTTCCACCCCACCATTCTCCCGAGACTGGCAATGGAAACAGCAGTACCAGCAGCACATGCATCTGCACAACTTGTTCGGGCCAGTTGGAAGCTCTTGCAGGACACACTCTCCTGGACACAAGAAGCCACCAAAGCGGCCTTCGACAAGAAGAAACGAGGTGAGCTTAACCTCCAACCCGGTGACAAGGTCTGGCTCTCAACTAAGAACCTGAGGCTTGCTTGCCCATCTAAAAAGCTGGGTCCTCGTTTCATAGGTCCTTTCCCAGTTGGCAGGAAAATCAACCAGGTCTCTTTTGAGTTGGAGCTCCCCCCGTCCTTACGGATATACCCAGTATTCCATGTGTCCTTGCTGAAGCCGGTGGCGCCGAATCCTTTTCCCGATAGAGCTGTAGCTCCCCCGGCCCCCGTCCTGATTGATGGAGCACAGGAGTTCAAGGTGGAGTCGATACTTGACTGCAGAAGAAGGGGTGGCAGGGTCCAGTATTTGGTAAAGTGGAAAGGCTACGGGCCAGAAGAGAGCTCATGGGAGCCTGAAACCAACCTCCATGCCGGCGAGTGCATCCAAACCTTTAAGGATAACAATCCCGCCAAGCTGGCCAAGTTGGGCATCCAGAGGCTGCCCCTGGGGGGGGGGGGGGCAGTGTTAGGAAAAGACTGGCCTGTTGAAGTCAGGCTTCCTTTTTGGTCCTTTTTGCGTGTTCACGCGCGCTACCGCGCACTCCCGTGCACGCGCGCTGGAAATGGCGCCAAACAGCCCTATTTAAGTTTCCAGAGGGGTTGAGGCTATTCTTGGGGTTGAGAGGCAGAGTGTGGGACAAATATACTTAAAGGATAACTCCACTTTCGTGGGAAAAAAAAATAGCAAATAAAGAAAAATAATATAGCGTGTACAATTGCGATAAAAGTCATATTGTAATTGAATGTTATTAAAAATGACCTTTCCTTTTCAATCTGCAGCTGCTGTCATTTTCTGAGAGTACATTGCAATATGGCTACCTGGAGTTGTTCTGTACACAGAGTGTTTACTGACCACTCCCCAGAAACATAATTTCCTGCTTGTGTGATTGGCTCACCAATTTTCCCAAAAGTCTGCCTAAGATACAAGTCAGATTTCATGCATCCTCTACAACAAAAATGTCATTTTTGGAGAGATACTTTGAATAGGAGCACGTCTATAGGGATGCAGGCCCAGCAGATTTCCTCATTAGTGCCCAGCAGCTGCACACCTAGCAGTTAATTGTGAAAACACTCCCATTAGACCCACTCAGACCAGACGCACAGACAAACACAGCGGCTCCTGTGGGGGTAGCGCCACTGTATTATTGTTTGAACTTGTTGATTGGCTGTTTCATAAGTTTTCATTTTAAATTAAATAAAGCTATTAGTAATATTTCTAAAACCAAATAAAATGGACTGCAGCTGAATTTTCCCTACATTCTGGTTTGTGTGTCTATTTATTTATATGGTGATTTGTTTTAGGTTTTGGGAGGACATATGGGGTGTATAATGCCATGAATCTTAGGGCTATGAAAGCAAAAACTAGAAACGTGGCCTCATAGCATTGTCACCCCTATCACCCATTTGTTTTTTAAATGAATTATATTTTTAATAGAGAGTTATAAGGAAGTCCATGTCTCTCTGGGGCTGTTTTGCTGTTTTTTTCTGTTTTGTGTTTCAGGTTACAAGCTGCCTGTTGTTACTAGGAAGATTTACCTCAGTTGCTGGGCTGATTTTCGTTCAGCTGGATTGGTGACAAATCTTTTGGCGGGAAGCATCTGGCCAATGAGTGTAATCTTTCACTTATATCCTCTCCTGTCACTGGGCGGAGTCAGCAGTTAACTCAGGACTGTTCTCTGGACCCACCTCTGCATTATCTTCAGCCTTCCTTTTAGATCCTTTGACCCGCTCCCCACCGAGAATGGATACTCTATATCAGGGATAAGCAATTAGCGGACCTCCAGCTCATGCAAAACTACAAGTCCCATCATGCCTCTGCCTCTGGGTGTCATGCTTGTGGCTGTCAGAGTCTTGCTATGCCTCATGGGATTTGTAGTTCTGCAACATCTGGAGGTCCACTAATTGCATATCCCTGCTCTATATCATGAACTAAGTCAAAGCAGGAATTCTCCTGGTGGGTGGACTGGCTCAGACATTTTTTAAATATTCCCCACCTCAGTTTTTACTGAGGACAGCTGCTAATTCATTTACTTCTGTAAGTGCCGGTTCACACATAGGTGATCCGACTTGCAGGGCGACTTTGCTAGGCGATTTAAAAGCAACTTCAAGGTGACTTCAGCGCGACTTTGGGTAACTTACAATGGGACTCCATGCCAGGTGACTTTGCCTATGGCCAATCGGAGAAGGAAGGGAGGGGGTTGCCTGGGAATTCACTGGGTAAATTCTTTTCTTTTTCCTGTAAGGGATCCGACTTGGAGGCGACTTCCATTGAATCCTATGGGCACAAGTCAGATAGAAGTTGCCTTGAAGTAGTACAGGAACCTTTTCTGAAGTTGCCTTGAAATCAGAGCGACTTCAAGGCAAGCCAATTTTTAGCTATCAGCTCTGTCGCATTTTGCATGAATTTGTGTGGTCGTACAACGCTGTATCCAAACAAAATAGAACTTTCTTTTGGTAGTATTTAATCACCACTGGGTTTTTATTTTTTGCTAAATAAACGAAAAAGGACCAAAAACATAGTTTGTTATAAAATTTTGCCAACAGGTAAATTTTCTCCTTCACTGATGTGTGCTGATGAGGCTGCCCTGATGGGCACTGATAGGCTGCACTGGTGGGCACTGAAGAAGCGGCACTGATGGGCATTGATAAGGCTGCACTGATGAGGGGGCAATGGTGGGCACTGATAAGGAGGCACTGATGAGGCTGCACTGATAGGTGGCACTGATGGACACTGAAGGCGGCACTGATGGGCACTAGTAGGCTACACTGATGGGTGACACTGATGAGAAGGCACTGATTGGCAGCACTGGTTGGCACAGATGTGCAACACTGGTGGGCACTGTTGGGACTGCACTGATAATCAGGACACTGATAATCAGTGCCCTGATTATCAGTGTACATGTCCCTTTTACAGAAGTCAATTATCACCTCTCTTCTCCCTTCCTCACGCTGTCAGCTTATGTTTACATTAGAATCAGCTGTGATTGAACTGCTGATTGGCTCTTTACCTCAATCTGTGATCAGCAGTGTCCGGAGGACAGGCGGGATCATGAGTGTACGTCATATGATGGCCTCCCAGAACTGTCCGGCTATACATTAGCTATCATTCGGCTATAATGTGGTCGGCAAGTGTTTAACCATCGGCTTCAGGGTTTTTGCAGGCACGTGAGTGTAGTGCTACCACCATAGGGTCTGCTGGTATTAACTGGTTCTTCCCTAATAGTACAGAGTCTGACCACCACCACAAGCACCAATCCCTTCACAGAGGCTCCAATAACTCAGTCTAGGTGATGTCTTTTTAAGATGTATTGCTTTAAGCAACTTTAGCAGGAGAAGGAGAAGGGCAATGGTTACTCCAAAATAATTAGCACATAACAATTAGTGAACAATCTTCTCCTGGAGTAAGGCTGGGTTCACACTATCCGGCTGGGTTCACACTAGTCCGATTCTCGGACCGACATGAAGAGCACAAGCTGCATTACGTCACAAAAACAATGATTCCCTATGAGAGCCGTCTTAACTGCTCCGACATGTGTTTTTCAAAGTCGGACCGACTTTGAAAAAGGTTCCTGTACTACTTCTTTTGTCTGACTTTGATCCTACTTCAGCCCATTGAAAAGCATTGAAGTCGGATCAAAGTCGTATCAGTGTCTTCACTGATCCGACTTTGGCATGCGACTTATGCTCTGGGGATCTTGAAGGGGAACTCCACACCATTTTTAAAAAAAAAAACTGGCATGGGGTCCCCCTCCAGGAGCATACCAGGCCCTTTGGTCTGGTACAGATTTTAAGGGGAACCCCATGCCGAAAAAACAGTGTGGGGTCCCCCCCCAAAATCCATACCAGACCCTTATCCGAGCACGCAGCCCGGCAGGCCAGGAATGGGGACGAGCGAGCGCCCCCCCCTCCTGGACCATACCAGGCCGCGTGCCCTCAACATGGGGAGTATGGGTACTTTGGAGCAGGGGGGGCTCTGCGCCCCCCACCCCAAAGCACCTTATCCCCATGTTGATGAGGACAAGGGCCTCTTCCCGACAACCCTGGCCGTTGGTTGTCGTGGTCTGCGGGCGGGGACTTATCGGAATCTGGAAGCCCTCTTTAACAAGGGGGCCCCCAGATGCCGGTCCCCCACCCTATGTAAATGAGTATGGGGTACATCGTACCCCTACCCATTTACCTGGAAAGAAATATGTACACAAAAAACCACACAGCTTTTTAAAATATTTTATTAAATCTGCTCCGGCGGTCTTCTCCTCTCTGGCTCTTCTTTTCTTCGGCTCTTTTGCGGGGTCTTTCATCTTCTGAGGGGTCTTCTTTCTTCTCTTTCTCTGCGGCGTCTTCTGCTCTTTTGCCGGTCTTCTCCGCTGTCCTCTTCCCTCTCTTCTTCTTCTTCTTCTTCCCATGTTGACACGACGGGATCTCCTTCACAAATGCCCTCTCCGCTGTGTGCTGTGCCTTATATTGGCATGGGGCGTGGCCACCAGATGACATCACCCGGAGGCCCCGCCCCACATGAGGTCACATCCTGGGGGTGGAGCTGTGACATCATGTGGGGCAGGGCTTCCAGGTGATGTCATCTGGTGGCCACGCTCCATTTTAATATAAGGCACAGCACACAGCGGAGAGGGCATTCGTGAAGGAGATCGCGTTGTGTCAACATGGGAAGAAGAAGAAGAAGAAGAAGAAGAGAGGGAAGAACAGAGGGAAGGGGACAGCGGAGAAGACCAGCAAAAGAGCAGAAGACGCCGCAGAGAAGGAGAAGAAAGAAGACCCCTCAGAAGAGGAAAGACCCCGCAAAAGAGCCGAAGAAAAGAAGAGCCAGAGAGGGGAGAAGACCGCCGGAGCAGATTTAATAAAATATTTTAAAAAGCTGTGTGGTTTTAATGTGTACATATTTCTTTCCAGGTAAATGGGTAGGGGTACGATGTACCCCATACTCATTTACATAGGGTGGGGGGTCGGCATCTGGGGGCCCCCCCTTGTTAAAGGGGCCTTCCAGATTCTGATAAGTCCCCGCCCGCAGACCCCGACAACCACCGGCCAGGGTTGTCGGGAAGAGGCCCTTGTCCTCATGAACATGGGGACAAGGTGCTTTGGGGTCCCCCACCCCGAGACAGTCCTTCTCCAGACCAGACCCCTTGTGGTAAGGTCTTGCAATCAGCTGCTAAGCAGATCCTTCCAGTCCCTCTGCCCTGATGCCGCTGCACAGTCCTTGGGCTGGAACCCTCCTGGGGAGATAGAGAGCTTTTTAGCCCCCTTATCTCCTCTCTAGGGATTGGCTGGAGCATGATAAATATTTAGGCTGGTTATTTGCATCTCCCTCCTTAAGCTCTGGAAGCTTTCTCCAGAGGCAGAGGGAAGCAATCAAACTCCGATACTGTGAAAGACTGAACAGGCCACTACAAACAATTACTGCTCCCTGGATTGCAGAAGGAACCAAAAATTAAATATACCTAGCATCAGGTAAAACAGGCCTAAGTTATTTGTGGCTCTTTTCCAGCCCCTGAATAATATTTTACAGGCAAACAAGAATGCATTAGAGAAGTTATTTACACTAGTGGTTGGGGGATCAGTAAAACCCAGCAGATTCGTTTTTACCGCCCCTCAACTGCTCCAGATATAGCTGGAAAGGTAGCGGCTGGGGGTGTACACATGCCACAGCAGGAATTACAAGCCCTGTCGTACTCAGCAGGCACTAACGCCTCCTGGATGGGACCCATTCCAGTGAGCAGGGCCTCACTGCATCAGTGCGCAATGCAAGCAGTTTGGTAGTTCGGTATTTATGGGGTTAAAGTAGGTGGTGGGAAGGCGATATAATGTCTCCTCACTGTATGTCAAATGCTCTCTGAAGAGTGATCTAAATGCAGAACACTCTATAGCAGTGATGGTGAACCTTGGCACCCCAGATGTTTTGGAACTACATTTCGCATGATCCTCAACTACACTGCAGAGTGCATGAGCATCATGGGAAATGTAGTTCCAAAACATATGGGGTGCCAAGGTTCACCAACACTGCTTAAACAGACCAAAGCAAATGTAAATGAAGCCTTATTCTATTTTGGATTATATATAAAGTGGCACCACACAGCCTGAAGATCTGTGGTTTATACCTCAGGAGTCTGCGCTCAGTACCAGAGCCATCATCCTCATCCAGGGGAGAAATATAGAAGAGAAGGAGGGAAAATGGTATTTAACCATTTGCCGACCACAATACGTACATACAGTATCTCACAAAATGTGTAAAGTCGTGAGTGTACAGCTTGTATTACAGTGCAGATTTGCTGTCCCCTCAAAATAACTCAACACACAGCCATTAATGTCTAAACCGCTGGCAACAAAAGTGAGTACACCCCTAAGTGAAAATGTCCAGATTGGGCCCAAAGTGTCAATATGTTGTGTGGCCACCATTATTTTCCAGCACTGCCTTAACCCTCTTGGGCATAGAGTTCACCAGAGTTTCACAGGTTGCCACTGGAGTCCTCTTCCACTCCTCCATGATGACATCACAGAGCTGGTGGATGTTAGAGACCTTGCGCTCCTATAGCTTCCATTTAAGGATGTCCTACAGATGCTCAATAGGGTTTAGGTCTGAATACATGCTTGGCCAGTTCATCACCTTTGCCCTCATCTTCTTTACCAAGGCAGTGGTTGTCTTGGAGGTGTGTTTGGGTTTGTTATCATGTTGGAATACTGCCCTGCGGCCCAGTCGCTGAAGGGAGGGGATCATGCTCTGCTTCAGTATGTCACAGTACATGTTGGCATTCATGGCTCCCAATGAACTGTAGCTCCCCAATGACGGCAGCACTCATGCAGCCCCAGACCATGACACTCCCACCACCATGCTTCACTGTAGGCAAGACACACTTGTCTTTGTACTCCTCACCTGGTTGCCGCCACACACGCTTACATCATCTGAATCAAATAAGTTTCTCTTGGTCTCATCAAACCACAGGACATGGTTCCAGCAATCCATGTCCTTAGTCTGCTTGTCTTCAGCAAGCTGTTTGCAGGCTTTCTTGTGCATCATCTTTAGAAGAGGCTTCCTTCTGGTACTACAGCCATGCAGACCAATTTGATGCAGTGTACGGTGTATGGTCTGAGCACTGACAGGCTGACCCCCCACCCCTTCAACCTCTGCAGCAATGCTGGCAGCACTCATATGTCTATTTCCCAAAGGCAACCTCTGGATATGACGCTGAGCATGTGCACTCAACTTCTTTGGTTGACCATGGCGAAGCCTGTTCTGAGAGGAACCTGTCCTGTTAAACCACTGCATGGTCTTGGCCACTGTGCTGAAGCTCAATTTCAGGGTCTTGGCAATCTTCTTATAGCCTAGGCCATCTTTATGTAGAGCAACAATTCTTTTATTCAGATTCTCTGAGCTCTTTGCCATGAGGTGCCATGTTGAACTTCCAGTGACCAGTATGAGAGAGTGAAAGCGATTACACTGTTATACAAGCTGTACACCCACTACTTTACATTGTAGCAAAGTGTCATTTCCTCAGCGTTGTCACATGAAAAGACATAATAAAATATTTACAAAAATGTGAGGGGTGTACTCACTTTTGTGAGATACTGTATAGGTTGCGGTTTGCAAGTAGTTTACCGGGATTATGGTTGAAGATATCAGTTATAACCCCGATGTTGTTTTTTACAGCCAGAGGCTGGCTTCCTCATGAAAGTGGTCCGAGCAGCTCATGAGCCTCTGGAAAGCTTTCAGAAGTGGAGAGAGTAGATCTGCTTTGACCACCTCTATGGCTTTGGAGGACCAGAGTGACCGTCACTTCTGGTCCAGGTTAGAAGTAATAAAGTTTTTTTTTTCAAAGTAAAGGATCAAAAAAAATATATATATATATATTTTTTGATCATTTGCTTTTAAAGGTAAAGAAAATATCTGCGGTCTTTTTGACCCCGGATCTCTTTATAAAGAGGACCTGTCATCCTTATTTCTTTTAGGGATGTTTACATTTCTTGTAATAGGAATATAAGTGATCAAAAAAAAAAAATCAAGGAACAGTGTAAAAATAAAAAGTAAAATAAATAAGATTTTTTTTTAAAGCACCCTCATTCCTCCATGCTCACGCGCAGAAGTGAACGCATACGTAAGTCACATGCGACTATATAAGTGGTATTCGCACCACACACGTGAGGTATCGCCACAAAAGTCAGAGCGAGAGTAATAATTCTAGCGCTAGACTTCCCCTGTAGCTCTAAACTGGTAACCTGTAAAGACGTTTAAAACGTTGTCTATAGAGAAGTACCATAGTTTGTCGCCATTGCACGAGCGTGCGCAATTTTAAAGTGTGACATGTTAGGTATCTACTTACTCTGCCTAACAATGTCTTTCACCTTGAAAAAAAAATGGGGTAATTATTGTGATTTGTTCTTTTTAAATAATGAAAGTGTATTTTTTTCCCAAACAATTGTGTTTACAAAACCGCTGCACCAATACCATATGACATAAAAAATTGCAACAATCGCCATTTAATTCCTTAGGGTCTCTGCTAAGAAAATGTGTAATGTTTGGGGGTTATAAGTCATTTTTCTAGCAATAAATCCTGATCCAAACTTGTAAAGAAAAAGTGCCAGAAAAGACCTGGTCTTCGAGTGGTTAATGAAAAGATGATTTCTATACAATTCTATTAAAGGGGGGCGTTAAAAATAACATTAGGGAATTGGTAAATGAGGCGGAAGGTCTGTTTTAATTGAGGTCACACTAGAAGAAAGAACATTCCATGGCTTCCTGCGCTCCAATAACTATAATCGCACTACACAGGCTCCTCCTCTACTCCTCATGCATCATCCCTATACACAGTGACAGGTCCTCTTTTATTTGTCAAACCTGAGCCCTGTCACCTATGTCAGGTCATTGTGGCAGAGATCCTTCTGTCAAGCATCCTAATTCCACCAATCGCTGAAGCGCTGGTTATGAGTGACAGATACATTAGCCAATCAACCAGCAGGCAGCGTGCACAAGGCAGCATCTTGTGGACCCCGAGCAGGGTTGCTAGGCAGCGGGAGGCTGGCTCAAGTCCAGAGCAGCTAGCGGTTGTCCCGGGCGCCTTAGCGACGAGTGGGCGGGACCTGCTGGTGATGTCAAGTTATTAGCGGCGACCGAATTCCCTCCTCTTTGATTAGTGATGCCCCTCGGAGCTCCGCCTTTCACCGTCAGCCGGCTGTATCTGTCGGTAGAGGGGGCGGGACCGGTCTGGGCGGCGCTGACAGGACAATAACAGCGAACCCCGCGGCCGCCGTGTCCGCTAGCGAATCCTGCCCGCCAGTAGTGGTGTCGGCCCGTGTGACACTGACAGGACCCGGGGGGGACGATCCGGCTGTGCAGGTAAAGAGCAGATATTCTAGCGGGGGGGCCGGGGTGGAAGTATTGTGGGTACGGTGTGTGTCACCCTGGGTGATGATGGATCGGAGCCCCCCAGTGAGGCTCATGTGTCCTGTGAGTAGTGCTGGCAGCAGGTCTCAGGATTAGAAGCAGGATCTGGACAACGCGGCGGGTCTGGCCAGGGCGGGGGAGATGGCTGTCTATGTCGGCCGACTGCCACTTTCC
>BLSH010073489.1:629369-653398 GCA_018402905.1 Glandirana rugosa | reverse complement strand
TCCTCAGCCCCTTTCTCCCTGTCTCAAAGGGGAGATGTTGGGGTCTGTTTAGACCCCTGACATCTCACCAAAGCCCCCCCCCCCCAACAGGGGCGATAAAAAAAAAAAAAACGCAAAAAAAAAAAAAAAAATTTAAAGAAAAAATTTTAAAAATAATTTAAAAATAAAATAAAAAAACAATGGCATTGTCCACTCCCAAAAAAAAGAAAGCGTTGTAAAAAAAAACTATAAATTGTAGAAAATAATAAAAAAAGGAATTGTAAAAAATAAAATAGTGAAAAAAAAAATGTAATTAAAAACTACTGACAGTCCAAGCCTCATCAGCGCCACCTATCATTGCCCATCAGTGCTGCATATCAGTACCACTGTCACATGACATTAAAAAAAAGTATCGGTAATCGGTATCGGCGAGTACTTGAAAAAAAGTATCGGTACTTGTACTCGGTCTTAAAAAACTGGTATCGGGACAACCCTACTAAATACAAATGTAACACGTTCTAAAGGTGAACTTATCCATTAAGTTTTAAAGTGGATGTCAACTCGTGACTACCACTTTAACCTACAGCTAAGCCTATAATAAGGCTTACCTGTAGGTGCCCTGCATATCTCCTAAACCTGCAGGGTTCAGGAGATATACAGTGTACTAGATGTGCCGACATCATCGGCACATGCGCAGTGAAGAAACGGCCTCTGTGCCGTTTCATCACTGTGATTGTGACGTGACTGGCGGCTTCCGCACGCATGCGCGGGAGTGACGTCACGCGACTCCGGCCAGTCACAGAGACGGAGATCACGGCCCCGGAAGGAAGAGGGGCATAAGATGGATGCTGCCTGCACAGGAGACATCGCTGGACATCGCAGGCTTCGTTTGCAGGTAAGTGACACATAATGGGCTATTATGCGATGCATAGTAGCCCATTATGCTTCTACTTTGCAGGGGAATGTAGGGGAAGTAAAATTAAAAATGAAAGTTAGAAGCTTAGTATTTGCTGTGCACACATGCCCCATGTTTGATAAGTCACCAGCCTTGTTAAGTCCCCTTCTACGAATGCTATTGCCTGAAGTTGACTTTGGGCTTATTACCTGGAAATATCCAGCTTTTACATTTGAAACTAAAGTTGGCCATACACTAGTAGAATTTCAGTTGAAAATTTTCAATTTCAGGATGTTCGTTCAGTTTTTAAACGGTTAATGGGGTCAAATCAGTGGTCATTTTTGACTGTAGTGACAAGAAAATGTTTTTCTCGATTGAAACCATTTCTAACAGTGTATATGGATTTTGTTCAGGAAATTTAATTCACAACAGAATCAGTTTTTCAAAGCAAACAAAATTCATTAAAAACAACATTGGTCCAGTCTTTGTTGACAATCAAAATTTACTGACAAGATTTTGGGTATGAATGTTTGTTCAATAATCACCCAGTGTATGGCCTCTTCTAATTACCTACATTGGTTAAAATATTCAGAGTAATCTTCATTTAATCCCTTTAGTGTATGTTTTTTTACTGCAATGTGAAAAAGGCTCGGCATGCTGCATTCATCTTTAGATCCTCATATTGTTGGTAAAGCGCTGGTATGAGGTCATCAATTCCAGCTGGTGAATAATATTCAGCCATATATGCTTTGTTATGGCTGTGTGGCTATCTGGAAGAGGATCTCAGGATAACTCGGAGGCTAATATGTCTGGGAATGAACTCAGCAGACCATTGACCAAGAACATATTTACTGTTTAGACATCTGGCAATGACGGCTGTGATTAGGAACGTGTTAGAATGACATGTTGTCATTACATACATCATTGGTCTTATGTCACCAATGAAAACATTGCATTTCATTTAATGATTGTTACTAAAAGGCAAATGGAGAAATGATTAATCAATTGTATACCGCTCTGTGATACAGGTAATGCAGAGCCATCAAGGGGCTAGGGTATGAAATGCGTTCAAGCAGGAAAATTAACCCCTTGTGCTATGGATGTAAAATAAGTGAAAACTTGAAAATCAGAAATAGAAAGTGAAACAAAGACCAGCTTCTGCAGCAATTGTGCCCCCTAATGCACAATAATCACAAGAAAAACTGCAAGGGCTATTTCACATTTGCGGACCATTTAGGTCCGCCGGTCTGTTTTCCAGGCAGACCTGAACAGACCTCTAAGGAGCGACAAATGTCAGGGATGACATGTTCACTGACATCCAATCCGCTCCAATCCACTAAATCCATACGGATGGAAACCCTATTTTCCATCTGTCTAGCGGATCGGATGAAAACGGACAGGCGGATCTGTTTTCATCCGATTCCCCCATAGAGGAGAGCGGGTGCTCTGACAGGTCCGTCTCTGCACAGTGAGCAGAGACGGAGCTGTCATCTGCCGGCTCAGCGGGGATCAACGGATCGATCCCCGCTGACCAGCGGAGTCCGTCAAAACTGACCCGCAAGTGTGAAAGAGCCCTTAATAATGAGCAGCTCTAGGGTCAAACAATTAGTTGTACACATATATAATCATATACAATCTAGTGCTACTACTTATTGCAAAACAAATTACAGTGGTACAAAGTATCCACAAACATCAATGAATAAATATTGAGTCCAAACAACCCATGTATTTTTTGTTAGTGAGTCCCATGCGCCACCATGACAACAAGACCAGTGCTAAATAAATATACAATATATCACTCTGCACAGTGAAAATATACCAAAAAAAACAAGGCAATTAAAGTTTTCTGAAGACGTCCAATCAGGACAAAACACGTTGAGGCGTGGTTTACGTGCCATGAAATACGGTCGGTGGCGGACATCTTGTCCTATCTCATGCTGTATACACCCAGTGCGGCTTTATTTAGGCACCTAAACAAGTGAGTGTAATAGGTGCATTTTGTTTTTATAGTAAAAAAAAAATTGGATGGTTTTACACTATGAGCTTTCTCTATTGGCATTTTCTCTGGAGCAGAGATGTCTGACAGGAGGAATAGGCTATCCCCAGTGTGGACGGTGGTACTTATCGGAGGGGATACCCAGAGGGTGCATAGTGACTAGCAATATTGGGTCAATATTATCCGGTGAGTGTCTGTCCATCCATGTGGGGATTTTTTGAGCAGGTTTGGAGTGGAGCACTTTCTACTTACTGTTTTAAGAGCACTGGCTTAAATAGTTAACACTGTTCACAGTGGGATTATCGTGGGACTCATAAATTAATCCACTTACTTTTCTATCATTTTATATTTGCACTATTCTATTAATTAATGTACATATTTAGCAGCACATTTTTCATTTATGTTAGTTGATCAGTTCTCAATAAACATATACTGAATGTGACTCCTGACCTCCAGGTGCCGAGTTGGTGCCCCCACACAGACTTGCACTCACTAAAATGTATTGACCCCTCGGATGTCAAGTAGGTCAATATGCCTTTTTTATGCATAAGATCCTCTACACCAGTCACCATCCAAGAGGTCTCAGATCTTCCACAGACTCCTCATGTGTGGTGCCTATGCCAGTACCCAGCGCATCCAGAGTAACTTAGCAGAGGAAAGATGGCCACCACTGCTCGGCATCATTGGAAGCAGTGCAAGTTTCATTGCCAGGAAGTGATGTGCACCACCAGAAGTAACCACCTTAATGCACTTTGACCTGCCTGGATGTCCTCAGGAGCTTTGGGCACTTTTGTTTATAATATACAGGCAGTCCCCTGGTTACAAACAAGATAGGGACTGTAGGTTTGTTCTTAAGTGGGAACAGGTAAATTTTTTAAGTGTAGCTTCAGCCAAAAAAACTATTTTTAAGCTTTTTGGATAGCATAGGGAAGGTTCACATGTTTGTTTTGCTGTCTATGTTTCTGTTCAGAAGATTTCACCTCACTTCCTGTCCCAATGATAATTGTATTTTGAAAATTTTGGGTTGTTGTGGAAACAAGGATTGGTGATAAAAGAATCAGCGGAGACACCTTTTTCCCATAATAACTCTTACAGGAGTGAATTTCCCTTCCTAGGGGGAGATTTCCTCTCACTTCCTGTTGTCTCCCTCCGTTTGTAAGTAGGAGTCGTTTGTAAGTCGGATATTTGTAACTAGGGGACCGCCTGTAGTAGGGAAGTGTTAGCAGATATGTCAGATTTTAAATGCTGATGTCATAGTGGTGATTTCTCTTCTCTTCCTTCAACTGGACAGAAAGTGAGGAGAAATCTCAGGTAAACCAACAGCAATAAAATATTGAGGTTCTAAACCTATTCACTCTATCCGAAAAAAACCCAAATGACTGAAAACAGAGTTAAATTTGTAATTTTGGACTAGTGGGTACTGTAGCACCTAGTCATTGTTCCTGCAAAAGACATGCCCCAGCCCCTTTATACTCACCTTATCTCTATATTCTGAGATCTGCGCTGATCTAGTGGAGTAGTGACATCACTCTCCTGGTCATGTGAGAATGCTTGGGTCTAGTCATTGGCTGCCAGGCTTAGGCACCATTGAAGGGGAGCAGCTCACACTCTCCTCCCATGGTTGAAAGTGAGATGTATTCTGGCTGGCTATAGAGTAGCAAGAACTTGTGAGGTAGCCCCGAGTAAGGTGAGTAAGGTGTTTGATACCTCAAACAAGAATTGAAAGACTCTTGGCTAGCTACAAAAAACGTTTAGGGCCAGTTCATACCATAGAAACGCAGTCCAGATGCGTTCCAGGTGCTTTTCTGCAGGCACATTTTTGATGCAGTCCAGTGCTTTTTCCCCCCTCTCTTTTCTTAACCTTAAGGGCCAGTTCCGGTGCATTTTTATGCTTTGTGGTACGTACGGGTGCGTTTCTGGTACGTTCCGGTGTGTTTTTACGCTTTCCGGTGCATTTCTGGTACGTTCCGGTGCATTTCTGATACGTTCCAGTGTGTTCCACTACAGTTCAGCGCAGAAAAAATGCAGCATGTTCTACTTTTTTTTTCTGGAACTGTAACGCACTGGCGTGAACTATGCCGTTCAAAACCATATAACCTACTTTATATAACCTAAAAAAAACGCACTGGACTGCATGTGGTGTGAACTGACCCTTACAAGCTGTGATACTTGCCAAAGGGGGCAGTACAAGATATTAACCACTTTAAGACCGAGCCTCTTTTTGGAGTTCGGTGGTTTTCAGTTAAAAACAGGTTTTTTTGCTATAAAATTACTTAGAACCCCCAAACATTATATATTTTTTTTTCTAAGACCCTAGAGAATAAAATGGCGGCCATTTCAAAACTTTATGTCACACCGTATTTGCGCAGCGGTCTTACAAGCGCGATTTTTTTTGAAAAAATTCAGTTTTTTTAGTTAAAAAATAAGACAACAGTAAAGTTAGGTCAATTTTTTTCCATATTGTGAAAGATAATGTTACGCCGAGTAAAATGATACCCAACATGTTATGCTTCAAAATTGCGTCCGCTCGCGGAATGGCGACAGACTTTGCACCATAAAAATCTCCATTGGCGACGTTTAAAAAATTCTACAGGTTAGCATTTTTGCGTTACAGAGGAGGTCTAGGGCTAGAATTATTGCTCTCGCTCTAACGATCGCGGCGATACCTCACATGTGTGGTTTGCACACCATTTTCATATGTGGGCGGGACTTACGTATGCGTTCGCTTCTGCGCGCGAGCTCGCAAGGACAGTGCGCTTTAAAATTTTTTTTTTTAATTATTTATTTTACTTTTTAATTTTTATTTTTACAACTTTCTTTTTAAAAAAAATTTTTTGATCACTTTTTTTCCTATTACAAGAAATGTAAACATTCCTTGTAATAGAAAAAAGCATGCCAGGACCTCCAAAATATGAGATCCGGGGTCAAAAAGACCTCAGATCTCATTTTTTACACTAAAATGCATAAAAAAAGAAAAAAAAAAATTTTGAAAAAAATGGCAGGGGAAAAAAAAAAAGTGTCCCCTTTTAAGAGCATTGGGCGAAGCTACTTGTGACGTAGCTTCCGCCCAGCCATGTTATGGAGCCAGGTGAGCGCCTTCAGCCATTCACTCGGCTCACGGACACTGGGGGGGAAGGACGCGATCTTCTCCGCCGCTGCCGGCGGGTCCGGTAAGCGGCGGAGATGACCGGAAAGCGGCGGGAGGGGGGGGGGCACCACTCCCGCCGCTGATAAAAGTGATCTCGCAGCGAATCCGCCGCTAAGACCACTTTTATCTTGCAGGGAATCGCCTGCAGAAAAAATAGATACCGGGGTTATGGTAGCTATCTGCTACCATAACAACGGTATTCCACTTCAAAGTACCGCCGTCAAACGACGTACGGCGGTCCGGAAGTGGTTAACTCTGCAGGGTGCCCAAACTTTTGCAGACGCCATTTTTTTGTTTTCTGTTATTTTGCAAGTGTAAATGATGGAAATAAAATCTAACTTTTGTTGACATATTATAAGAATGTCTAATCTGTAATTTGATGCCTTTTGGAGATTTTTCCATCATTCCTTGGCTCCTTTATGCACATTAATACAATTTTTTTACCTAGGGTGCCCAAACTTTCGATCCCCACTGTATACAGCTTCTAACAAGGGCTTAGAAAATGAAATGCTGTACATATAGGCTTGCATAGTTTTAATGCTCAGGTGAGTGAGCCCCAAGTGGGTGCAGGGCGGGATCCTTTTCCGAGACACTGTGCTCTATGTGGGCAAGGCAACATTGTCTCTTTAGTATTCCATTTGAAATCAGTGGCAAATGTTTCTTGGTATTTTCTCTTGCAAGCGTTTTTTTTCTGAGCTAAATGTCATATATTTTATTTTTGTCACCAGAATGTATATTGTGACCAACTCTCTATATATTGTATAGACAGCATCATTTTAACTGCTGTGCAGCCCATTATCCCGCTGCTGTTGTTGGTACGGGGAGTATTAGCAGTAGCATTTAAGTTGTAGCGTAGCTGTAGCTTTAGCAGGGAGGTGTTATCTGTCAGATACGATGTCTATGTAACAGCAGGAGGACAGAGATGGTAGAAACTGACTCAACATGAAGCTTAGCCTTTGTGGATGTCAGAGGTTAGTGAGCACATCTTCTTGTCGCCCAGAAGATAAAAACCTTACGCCGCATTATTTCTTCTAAATTAGAAGCCTAGCATAAAACCTAGCCCTGTAGTATTTTCACACACTTAGATGAAAAGCAAGAGAATTGTAACAGAAATCTTTTGTTCTGTATAGAGATCTGGTAATCACTAAAGGAGCATTTTTTAATGTTCATTTTTTTTTTATGCACCATGTTATTGCATTATTATTGTATAGTGTTTCAGATCCAGTCATCTTGACTTAAAGCGGAGTTCCGCCCACATCATTTTTTTTTGCTGGCATCCACCTAGTTAGTATTCTTTACACAAAGTAATTGATAGCTTTAACTCTGGGTAGTCTTCCCATTTATTTTGTACTTACATTGCTGATTTTTTCTTTACTGGGAGTTCCCATCTTAGCTGTGGGCATGTGAAGCCCACTCGCACCCTCCTCGAGTCTCTTCCTGGATAAGGTGCATGCTGGGTAACCAGCATGCACCTCTTGATCTCGAGTGTATGTCTCCTTGCCATAACAATGGGCAGCGACGGAGGAAGGTCCCACCCCATTGTTATGGCACCATAGATAACATGTCTCTCCCCCACAAAATCGCATGATTTCCTGTCTGGAAATAACACGATTTTACAGCTCAGGGAGGCCCACTGATTCATGGCAAATGATGACTCGCATCTCCCATGAGCACAGGCGAGGCAGGAAGTGATGTGGAGTGCTGCGGATCAGGAAGTGGAAGATTACAGGGACCACATAGCAACAGGGCACTTAGGGTAAGTATAATTTTTCATTTCTCTCCAAAGGTGATTCATCATGCATAGAGGATTTGAAATATATAAAGATGTATTTGTGGGTGGAACTCCGCTTTAATTAGTATGAGTATCAGAGGGACTTCTATAAGTAAGCAACAATAGTTTTGGTAATATACAGTCATTTTTTTTAAGTTTATACACTAATGTTTTAGTATTTTTTTAAACTATTTATATAAATAATTAATTTTACTAATAGAATTGAATATGGATTGTTCCCATTGCACCAGTATTACAGAGCATATTGTTTTTTTTTTACAGATATCTATAAAAGCAGTAGCTGTTTGCTTTTAGGTTTTTACACTTTGTAATTGAGAGTCATTACGGAGCCATATACTGTAGATCAAGCAAGTAAGAGGATGCATCACTCCTATGATTCATCTGTAAAATATGGGCTTGAGCTACTGAGCTTTGTAAACAAGCACAGTTTCAGCAAAACCGTTGTATGTAAAGCCAAAACATTTTTTTCTTTGTTAAATTTTTATTCTTGTCTAAGTTCTCACTAGGTAGATTTAATTTTCCCATTTTGTCCTGATGACCACTGTTACTGAAACGAGAAGTAATGGGTAATCCTTAAAGTGGTATTAAACCCAAAAGAAAATATTTATTATATTGTAGCTTACCAATTCTTGGATGTGATGGCTGCATTTGTTTTCTTTTATTTAGGCTTTCTTTCCTTTATTTTCACTTGATGGTCTGGCCAGTAAGTCTGTTGTTTTTCAAGCTGTCCTGCAGATGTAGCAGTTAGAGGGTTGAGGCAAAGAATTTACCACTGACAGAGGTGCTTACAAGGATCAGCATTTTTTTAATGTAAAACCTATATCCCAAAAGGAAAAAAAAAACAGTTTGCAGTAACTGCTTATAAAGTGTTAGCTGGAGTTTGGCTTCAGTTTGTTAGTGCATCTAATACTGCCTTCCCCCCGGAATAACAATGCTACTGTCCAAAGGTGCTCCTGTGCTCCTTCATCCAGAAGGGAGACATTCTAATACAAGAGGTGTGTTCCAAAATGTGAAAACAGAGGGGGTAAAAAACAAAAAAAAGAAACTTAATGTACTTAATGTCGCCACCACATCTAATGATTAGTAAGCTGCAGTATATTAAATTTTTTGGTTTGGGGTTAACACCGCTTTAAAGGCAATGTATGGTCACAGCATACACTTTCATTTTATAATATCGGCATTGTTATACCAATATAAACAATAGTTATACAATATTTGACAATCCAATATAAGCTTACTTGAAAAATATTTGAAAAAAAGGAAGGTTTGGGACTTTATATGAGGCAGGACGGCTGGGGGTTGTAAATGAAAGGTTTTTATTCATCAGCAATACAGCAGTAAAACAATGCATAATTCATAATACATAGTGAACAATGTTCCAATACAATAATGCAGACATTGAGACAATTTTGGTATGTTCCCGACATGATTGGACCCATAGAGTACAATAAAGTATAAACAGTGTAAATATATGGTGGTGGGCTCTACGCGTTTCGTGGCCTGTGCCACTCGTCAGGAGCCAATAAAACATGCATCAAATATATCTGTAAGAATAAGAGTAAAAATAAAGAAAAAAATATAATTTTACCATAAGAATTGATGGTCAAGACTTAGATAAGGAAAAAGGGCCAAAAAATTAAAGGAACTAAGGGGACACCTAACCTGGCATCCATGGCGCTAGGAGCGGCCACCTGCATACTTGAAAAATAGTCTTTTATGTTGTGAGTACCGCCTGTCTGTTGTCTGTCTTTTTCCGCAACTTTCTGTATTCCCTGCATGTTTTGCAGCTTCTCCTCTGTTTTTTACTTTCAATTTCTAATATTCATCAAATATATAATTTTCGAATATCCCATGATACCTTGCTCCCTGCAAGCAGTGATTCCTGTAATGACTCCGCCTCCTGAAACTTTTCCTCTCAGCTCCTTTGTAGTTCAAAAGGCAGGCTCTGTGAAATGTGTGACACTGCAGTGCCCATTAACAGGGCATACAGGTGAATATGTACCACAGAATTCAAGATGGTAAATATGTGGGAAACTTCAGAAAGTACTTTTGTAAACTTCAAGATATTTCAGATTATTAGGAGTAGTCTAGAAATGATTGCAATACAATGTGGAAGTGAATACTGTGTATCAGAACAAGAAATGGGAGCAAATATCTAGCAGGAAAATACTCCTTAATTTGTGGAAATTTTCTTTTACTTCCTATGGGACAAGAAGTAAAGCGACATCTCAACTTGACACAGGCAGCAAAAAATAAATAAATAGACTAATAGAGTTTTACTATTCCCCTACACCAGTGGTCTCCAAGCTATGGCCCAGGGGCCAGACGCAGCCCTTTTCTCGCTTATATCCGGCCCTTGGGGCACTATCTCATTCACTGATACCAGCAATGGAGCATAATCCCCCCCCCCACACTGACACCAATGAAGGGGCACAATTGCTCCCAATGACACCAGTGAGGGGGCACAATTCTTCCCAGTGACACCAACGATGGGGCGCAATTACTCCCAGTGACACCAACAATGGGCCCCAATGACATCACTGTTGGGGCACAATTCCTCCAAATGACAATATCGATGGGGCACAATTTCTCTCAATGACACCAACAATGGGGCCCAATGACATCAATGATGGGACACAATTCCTCCCACTGACACCAATGATGGGGTGCAATTACTCCCACTGAAACAAACGATGGGGAATTATTTTTTCCCACTGACGTCAGGACCTTTTCTACTCCCAATGGACACAGTTCGGCCCCCCTAAAGCCTGAAGTACAGTAAACTGGCCCTTTGTTTAGAAGGTTTGGAGACCCCTGCCCTACTCTATTGAAGCAAAACATCAATACTCTTCCAAACTATTTTGATCCTTGCAAATAAAACATTGGCTCTCCACCATATTCACTGATAAAGACCTTACAAGTCAGCTATCATTATTTGAACATATATGCAACCATACACCACTCTCCCCTAAACTGATTTCTGTTCTCCACTCTCGTTAAATACATGCAAGCACCATACCGATCACGCTTACGTTTCCAAGTGGGAGACAGACCTCCTGTGTACCATAGATAGAGCTGGTTGGTTGCAAATGTGGGCCACAATAGCCTCTTGCATTCAGCATTCAACAGTTACCAGATGGTACCTAGTCCCATCATGCGTAGCCCACCTTCAGCCTCCCCATACTGGTCTGTGCTTTCGTGGCAGCCCAATGCCAGGCAAAGGTTTTACATACATGGTAGACACGCTCACATGGTTTTGGACCAAGGTTTTGAAGCTCATTCATTCTTTGTTTGATCATCTTCTCCCCAGAGATCCTTGGTATGTGTTACTACACCTTAAACCCCCCTATTTTACTAAAGCCCAATTGGTGACCTACATTTTATCATCGCCAAAGCCTGGAAGAAACAGTTTGTTTCCTTTGAGGAAGTTCCTCAGCGGATCGATGGGATCTTTACCAATGAGAAACTGACCAGCATCCTGCTAGACTTGCAAAATAACTTCTCCCGAATATGGACCCCGTGGATACAATATGCCCATCTGTCGCTGTCCATGGAAAGCTATAACTCATTATTGTAGTCCAGAATTGGGATGTTGACTTTGGGTGTTCCCAACTCCCCACTTTCCCTTATCCCACCTCTCTCTCCCACCTTACTACTGTGAAAATCCTTCCTCTCTCTTTCTTTATTTCTTATTTGCTTGTTGCAGGTGTTGTTGTTGATTCAGACTAAGTGCCAGTTCACACCAGTGCGATTCCAGTGCAGATTCCCGCATCGCATAGAACTCACAGGCAGTTCACCCTGTCCTATGCGAACCGCTGCGGGTGTCAATAGAAAGTTAATGACACCCCCAGATCGGTTCCAATATCACAGTGCGAGCTGTGAATTCAGACAGGAATCGGATCGCATGAGTGTGAACACCCATGTGATCCGATTCTGGTGCGGGTCCTGCACGATTTTGGTCCGAATGCGATGCAAATTCAGCCATACTATCTATATGGCTGAATTTGCATCGCACAGACATCGCATATAATCTGCACAGCAGTGCGGTGTGAATCACATGCGATGTCTGACATTGCGCTGATGTGAACCGGCACTTATTGTCTTGATCTGCTTATTGTTTTGCGGGCTGTGGAAATATTACTCAACATGCACTCTAACTTACAGGCTACATGTTTTGTTGATTATTATGCAATTTATACTGTTGGATGTTTTTACATTTTCGTCAGCTACATTTTAGCTGTCTTCTAGTTTATTGGCAATTTCAAAATGTTCTAAGGGCCGGTTCACACCTAGGCGACTTGTCCAGGCGACTTGTCTGGCCTCAAGTCGCTTGACATGAGAAATCCCATTGAAATGAATGGGAGCTGTTTTAAAGCGGTTGTATCACTAAAAAGTCATTTTTGCCTACAGGTGAGCCTATAATAAGGCTTACCTGTAGGTAAAAAGAATATCTCCTAAACCTGTACGGTTTAGGAGATATTCTCACTGCAAGCGCCGCTTACGTCAGCAGGCGCATGCACAGTGATTGCTCAGCGCATATCGCTGGACCCTGCCGGAAAGTCAGCCGTACAGACGGGCTCCTGCGCATGCATGGGAGTGACATCACGTGGCTCTGGCCACTCACGGCGCCAGAGCCGCGTGCCCGGAAGGATCCACGGAAGGAAGATGGCAGCTCCCTCCTCGGGGACCGGGCGGACCTGTCGGAGCTTCGTTCTGAAGTAAGTACTTCACTAAATAAAAAAAATACAGAAATCATAATACATCCCCTTAAGTAGAAAAAGTATGCAATGTAAAAAAAAAAGCTGCTTGGTGTGAACATGCTTTATAAACCTGGGTACATGAATCATCAGTGTATTGAGAATTATGTGTCTGTAAGATTTACACAACCATTTAGCAAACTGCTTTTGCTCCGCAAAGGTCTGTAGGTGCTAATACACGTAGCAACTTCCAGATATTCATCATTGCTCAAACTTTGCTTTTTCTGACAATTAATGAACATATGTGCATACATTTTTATCTGGCTTGCCTGGGTGATTTTCAGCCCAGCTAGAATGTAGTTATGAAAGTAATTAGATGTGTTGTTTTGTGATAAACTGTCGCATGCATTTTGTTATTTTGACCTCCCGCAGAGCTCAGCATGGTAATTAAATCTCGTTTCTGTGTATGTTGTGCTCATTGCAGTTTTCAAGCATTGCAGTGGTTAATTTAATTGTCTATTTTCCTAGTCTGTGTGTAATCATTGTAGCAGGGAGGCAAAACTTCTGGCCAGTTTGTAGCTCGGAGTGACATAACTGCCAAAGGCAGTGCTGGCTAATTGCTTTCTTGCTTCCCATAATATATTTCATATCAGCTGTGTCCCCTTGGAGGGTGGATATGTCTTCTGAATGAATATCACCCACTTCAGACAGGTTGCTGATACAGTTGTTGATGCTCTAGTGGGTCTTGCCATTTTCTTTAGCTGTTACTGTCTTGATTCCATCAATACAAGTCATCAGATTGTCATCTCTGAGTAATAGGAACGAATACACTTTAGATAGAGGTTTATTTATTTTGATATGCTGTTCAATCAAGTCCTTTCAAGGGTTTCACTCTGTGAAGTGTCAAAAATCCCTGACATTCAGTTACTTCTCTGTTAAGACCTAACATATGTATGCTGATTTTTTAATGTTGTTTGTGCATAGTTATATAGGGGAAGCCAGCTCTTCAGCCTTTAAGGCTGGATTCACACCTATGCATTTTTAGTGCTTTTTGCATTTTGCAAATTTGCACTACAGAATGTGTTCCATAGGAAACCATGTTAAATGGACTGTAGTGCAAATCTGCAAAATGCACTAAAAATGCATAGGTGTGAATCCAGCCTTAAGCCTCATACACACGTTGCGACGATTGTACCATTGAACTGCACAAATCGTATGTTGGCTGTTGTATCTCGCGTACTGACATGCAATAAGCGATCGTACGACCAAGCCGAACGTAGTGACATGTTACGAGCGTATAAAGAGGAAGTTCAGGTGCATGTAATTTGTGAATTAAGAACGAACGGACACTTCCGGGCATTCCTGACTTCTGAGCATGCGTGTTTTGCACAGTACAACTTGTTGGACCAACTTCTCTGTACACACGGTACAATGGTCTTACGACCGCTTGTTGGTACTACCAAAGTTTTCTAGTCTGCCCATCCAACTTCTGTTGTACGACCGTCGTACGTCGGCTGTTCTAATCGCACGTACTAATGTTCGGATGATCGTACAACAAGCGGTTGTATGACCGTTTTCATGCATCGTGTGTACGAGGCTTAAGACTCTGGTGTAAGGGCTGGTTCACGCTGCTGCAATGCGGGAACCCTGCAAATCCACTGCGGGTTTCCGCATCATAAGTAGGGTTGCCACATCATCCCTTTAATCCAGGACACATATGAATTACCCAGGTTCTGTGGCTGATTAAGTTGGTAATTAAACTCACTTGGTGCCTCATCTGCATTAAATTAGCCCCAGAACCTGAGTAATTCATATGTGTCCTGGATTAAAGGGATGATGTGGCAACCCTAATAATAAGTCTCCGGGCAGTAGTTCACACTGCCACATGCGAACTGCGGGTGTGTCACTACAAAGCTAATGACACCCCCAAATCAGTTTGCAGATCGCACTGCGAACTGCAAACTTGCACAGGAATCCGATCACATGGTGTGAACACCCAAGTGATCCAATTCTGCTGTGGATAAAAAAAAGGGTCCTGTGTGAGTTTGCTCCGATTGCGATGCAAATTCAGCCATACTATCTCTATGGCTGAATTTGCATCGCACAGAGATCTCATGCGATTCACTCTGCAATGCATTGCGATTCACATCCGATCCCCGGGATCGCAACAGTGTGAACCGGCCCTAAAAAGAAAGTTAGGAATAAGTAATGCATAGAATGCATAGGTCTTGAGTAAGTAGCGTATGGAGTGAACCTTCACCCTCTCCCTACCTAAAGTTTCCTGGGCAAAAGTGTATTCACTGTGCAGGAGTGACCAAAATATATTCGGTAGCACTGCTGGAGCCATTTGTGTTTGCAGATTGGGGTTTCTCAGAGGAATGTGTAAATGACTTTATCTTTCCTTGTGGTATATGATTCCATTGTTTCTCTGGTAATGGCTTAGAGAGCACAGCGTCAGTGACATGTTGCTTCATACCTGGTAAATTCAAGTGCTAGAAGCAATAGCATTTATGCACAGCAAAGTCTAGCTGCATATAGTATAGGCACATCTACTGTGTAGGTATCATGTGACTGATGCCCAGCAATTGTGAATATACCAAAGGAAACATCAAATTCCTGATTTAAAATTACTACTAGTACTACCCTTTATACTTGGTTTATTCAGTATTAAGGCTACTTTGACACTGGGGGCGGTGGAGCGTTAGCGCTAAATCCCCGCTAGTCACGATTGGGATTTTTTTATATGTAAAATATGTAAATCCCTGCTAGTCCCCAGTTGTGGATTTTTTTATCCACAGCAGAATCGGATCACATGGGTGTATGGCTGCGGGAGCGGTGCACTTTTAACCCCCCACAAGGGGTTAAAACGTGGTTAAAAATGCCCGCTCTCTGTCTCTTCCGAGGCGGTGTGTAGCCGCTTTGAAAGCGCTGCCCCATTGTTTTCAATGGCCAGGGGCAGTGGAGGAGAGGTATATTACTGCTCACCGCACCGCCCCAAAGATGCTGCTTGTAGGACTTTTTGTAATGTCCTGCAAGTGCACCACCCCAGTGTGAAAGCACTCAGGTTTTTCACATTGGGGTGGATTTTTGAGGCGCCCCAGTGTGAAAGGAGCCTCTCTCTGGCTTTCAGCTGCACAGGTGCCCACCCATTATGGGGTGCCTGCGCAGCGCAACAGTTGGGTTGGTGCCTGCACAGTTAAGCATTCAGAGAAAGGGAAAGCCAGCCCACCAATCGTAAGAAAGATTTCTGCATGTGCACAAGGAAGTTGCAGCGCCATTTGGGTTGTGAACAGTTGTTTTTTATGACAGGCCCTCAAAATGGGGACTGTCACTGCCAAACTAAGATGAATGGTAATTATAATTTGGAGGTAGTGAGTGCCACTTTCAGGCATCATACACATGGACGTTTTTTGACGCCGGCGTTTTCTGGCATTTTTTGCAGCTCTCCAAGTTAGTCAATGGCCCCATAAAAACGTCGGCGTTTTTGAGCTGTAGATGACGTCAGCCTTAGTGAGCTGAAACTAGAACCCACAGCCATCGCGTTCTGAGGCTGTAACGTTTTAGCATTTTTTGACGCCGACGCCACAATATGCCAACAAACGCCAACAAACGCCACCTAATATTATACCGGCGTTTTTTGACGCTGATGTTTTTAGGTTGAAAAATAGCAGAGGGATGATTTTTTAAAAAAAAACGCCTATTGACGTTGACGCTCACTAACGCTCAAAAACGCCGATGCAGAACGCCGAAAAACGCCAACTTTTTTTCCTTGACGTCGGGCCCGACGTTTTGTTTATTTTTTTAGAAACGTCCGTGTGTATGAGGCCTAAAGGTGTAGGAACACTCCAGAAGCCTAGCACAGCTCAAATGGCAGCTGAAGACCACTGGTCTCACTCTGCAGTATACAAGCAAGATGAAAATGGAAACCACCCAGGTCAGTGTACATCTAGCATAAGTATGGTGCACAAGGAGAGGGCAGTTCACAGAACATACATACCTGAGCTCCACCGTCTGTCCGTTTTCATCCAATCCGATCCACCAGACGGATGGAAAATAGGGTTTCCATCCGTCTTTGTTTTTTTTTTTTTAACACAAAGTTTACATTTTTATTAGGAAAAAGGTTATCGTTCACATGTCACATCCATCTTTGTTTAGCGGATCGGAGCAGATTGGATGTCAGCGGACATGTCACCACTGACATCCGTTGCTCCATAGAGGACAATGGAGCGTCCATTCAGGTCCGCCTAAAAAACTGACAGGTGGACCTAAACGGTCCATGTGTGTGAAAGGACCCTAAGAACAAAGTGGTGATCCAGTCCAGCAATATTTCAGTTTATGTAGTTGAAATATTTAGCTTCAAGCAGCGTTCACCCTTTCACGTAGTGGGAACAAGCAATTTTAGTTGAGCAATTTGCATGCGATTTCATGTGTTGCACATAGGGCATACCATTCATTTCATGGGCTGGCCTATGCAAGTTTGTCGCCCGAAAAGAAGCTCAAGCTTCTTCGGGTGACAAGCCTCACATGTTTTTCCTGCGATTGTCGTGAGATCCTGTTGCACAACAATCGTGGCAGAATCGCATCGTGTTTAATGGCACCCAAACGTGCTTCGTGCATTGTGCAGCGATTGCCATGCGATTTGGAATTGCGACAATTCTCCCTGCAATTTCAAATAATGAAGTGTGAACGGAGCCTTACACCTTTGTATGAACTGTTTGTCTAAAATGAATAGATTAAATCATATTTAGTTACTGGCTTTTGCATTGCACCATCAAGTATCACAGTATCTTTAGGTTGGGTTCACACTGCAGCACGGAGCGGCTCACAGCAGGGGTCCGGTACACCCTGTTCTCCGTTTCAGGTCCAAGTTCAGATTCTTGGCTGAATTCAAACCTGAAACGGACCAGAAGACGCACAGAACCCCTGTGTAATTTGCTCTGGAGCCGCTCCAGAAATGTGTGAACCAGCTCCATAGAGAGCCAGCCACAATCTCCTGACATGCGAATTGGATGTGGGGAAACCCACATCCAATTTGCAATAGTGTGAACCCAGCCGTATTGTAATATGTGCACTTATTTTTTTTTTGCCTTTACTTCTTCAAGTGTGTATTTTGTGTTTATTTTGTGTAGAAAATAAATAAAAATATTCCCAGTGAACTTCAATTTTTCTTTTATTCTCAATAAAGCCTTTATTTTTTCTTTGTTTATATGTTGTATAGCCGTAGATCGGTTTTGCAGAATGTTCTCTTTAAAGACTATTATTTGCTGAAATGTGCATCATAGTTCAGCTGATCTACCTGTAAAGTTTATTTCTGCTCTTTCATTATATCATTCTTTCCTTGTCAAAAATGTGTGCATTGCAGTGGTAAATCACTGGGAGGTTGTCAAAACATAGTCATTTTGAAATGGATTACAGTTGAAAAAAATAAAAACAAAATTCATTTTTAACACACCAAACACCAATCTGCCTTTGGCATGCTGTATGTGTAAAAAAAACAAAAAACAAAGTCATCTGATTCTGCGTTTTTATTTTACAATCTCTAATAAAGTTTCCTTTTCCTATATATAGATAGCTGAATACAAATGTGAAATCCTAGCAATATCCAGACAGATTTTGCATTTGATCAAGTTACCACCGATTTGAAAAGCAGCTTAAAAAATTGAAGAGTCACAGCAGCTAAATGCATATCCAAGAACCATATGATAATCGTTTATACACTGCATATCTAACTATTCTTTGCAATGAAATGTTTATTTTTTTATATCATCGTTTTCCATTGCTTTTTATTTTTCTATTTACATTGCATTCAATTTTATTTCTGTTATGGGTTTCAGTCTCCATAGAGATTAAAGATGAAGTATCACTTCATGTAAATGCTTTATTAAATCCCCCAGGGGAACAAGTGCACATAGCACACTTGGTCCTCTTCCAATTTGACCTGCAGTTTTCTATGCAGCATGGTAAGAAAATTCATCTAACCACCCCCCCACCCCCAAACAGCTTTCTGTCCATGCTGCTTACAAGGAGACAAATACTTAATGAGCACTGATTGACAGCACTAGTCTCTAGCAGCGCTGCCATTTAGCACACCATTCACAACACAAACGCTGACTGCTCATTCACAAAAGTAAAAGATCAGTCAGTGCTGTGATGTGGGGCTGTATGATAGATCTGCTGACACATTGACAAGTGCAGAATCTGGTGCAGCTCTGCATAGGGATCAATCAGCTTCCAGTTTTCTTTGTCAAGCTGAAAGCAGAGTTCCACCCTGTTAAGAGTCAGCAGCTACCAAAAGGGTAGCTGCTGACTTTTAACAATCGGTCACTCACCTGTTCCTCGTTCCAGCGATGCAGCCGCCCAAGGGCTCGCTTGTCTCTCCCTCCCCTCGGCGGCGCCGACATCACAAGTGTGGGCACCTGGCTTAGGTTTCAAAGCCGGAGCCTCACTGTGCGAGTCGCGCTGCGGCTTGTGAATGGCTCGGCGTATCTTCTGGGACCTGTGACGTGTCCCAGAAGATCGCCGAGGGGGGGGGGGGGGGGTGAACTTCCTTCCGGCTCCTCGGCGCCAGGAGAGGAAGTGGACCACGGTCCTCCCCCCAAAAAATGACATGCCAATTATGGCATGTCAGAGGGTCACCTTCTCTTAAAGTGGAAGTTCCATTTTTGGGTGGGACTCTGCTTTAATTGTACAAGCTGAATTAGAAGCTGATTGGCTACCGTGCATAGCTGCACCCAATATTGCACTCTCCAGTTTAATAAATAACCCACTGTGTATGTTTTTTATCAGTTGGCAGATCTATCACACAGTCCCACAGTGCTGGCTGATGGTTTACTATTATGCATGAACAATCGGGGCTGCGTAGTAGAGCTGCAGGCTGATAGAAAACATCCCAAACAGACAAAAATTTCCCAACACATTTACCAGCTAGCCTGCAAAAAAAAAAAATGAATTGACCCTGTCCAACAATTCACACTAGTCACAAATGGCTTCCTCCCGTGATCGTGCTGTCTGTGCATCGCCTGCAGTGCTCTGCGATCGCTAGGTCCTTCTGACTCAGCTGATCACAGATCAGGGTAAAGGGCCAATCACAGTGGCCCTTTACCAGGTGATCAACTGTGTCCAATGACAGCTGATCATGATGTAAACAGAAGTCGCTTATCGGCACTCCTTTCCTCATGCTGTTAGCGTGAGGAGAGGAGAGCTGATAACCGGCTTCTGTTACCTACACTGATAATTAGGACACTGATTATTAGTGTCCTGATTATCAGTGCCCACCAGTGCTGCCTATCAGTGCCCACAGTGCCACCTATCAGTGCAGCCTCTTCAGTGCCCATCAGTGCCACCTTTTAAATGCCCATCAGTGCAGCCTCTCAGTGCCCATCAGTGCAGCCTAATGAGCTCACATCAGTGAAGGAGAAAAATTACCTGTTTGCTAAATTTTATAACAAAAAAACTATGAAAAATGTTTTTTTTTTCAAAATTTTCGGTATTTTCATGTGTTTAGCAAAAAATGTAAAAGCCCAGTGGCGATTAAATACCACCAAAAGAAAGCTCTATTTATGTGAAAAAAATGTATAAAAATCTCATATGGGTACAGCGTTGCATGACCGCGCATTTGTCATTCAAAGTGTGACAGCGCTGAAAGCGGAAAATTGGCCTGGGCAGGAAGGGGGTAAACGTGCCCAGTAGGCAAAAGCGGTTTTAGTTGCACACATTTGCATGACAATGGTGGCTGGAGGCATCCAATGTTTCCCTAAGCCAAATCCAGTGAACAAGCTCAACAAAAAGATGGCAACCACCCCAATTTATAACTAGCCTTGGAAGGTACACATGGAAGGGTCAGTCAGTGCTGTTAATGTATGTGTATTATCACATGCTAACGCATGTCATGTCACATGTTAATTTGCATAAAGGCACCAGAAAAAAATGCACCTGCGCTTTTTTTCCAAGGAAGTGCAGTGCAGCATTCAATGCTTTAAATGCATTAATGTGTTTACATGCCATTCATTTTCAATGGCACCCCAATGCACTAGAGCAACCCACCTACAGCACACCGCAAAGCATTGTATGCTGCGCTGCACTTCTTTGGGAAAAAATGTGCATATGCCTAAGGCCACTTTCACAGGGGCTTGTCCATTTGCGGACTCCGCTCTGCTCAGCAGGGATCGATCTGTTGATCCCCACTGAGCAGGCGGATGACAGATCCGTCTCCGCTCACTCTGCGGAGATAGATCTGTCAGAGCCCCGCTTTGCTCTATGGAAATCGGATGAAAATGGATCCCCCTGTTCGTTTTAATCCGATCCCCTCCAATCCGATTCTACAGTAAGATTGAAAATAGGGTTTCCATCCGTCTGGATTTCATGGACAGGAGCGGATCGGAGAGCGGCGGGTGTCAGCGGACATGTCACCACTGACATCCGCCGCTTCATACGGCTGCATGAAAAACAGACAGGCGGACCCGAACGGAATGCGCATGTGAAAGGGGCCTAATGCCCAATTCTGTAGGGTTGATTTACTAAAACTGGAGCATGCAAAATCTGGGTAATTCTCCATAGAAACCATTTTTTTTTTTGTCAAAGCATAATCAAACAAGCTGAAGTTAGAAGCTGCCATGCACAGCTGCACCATATTTTGCACTCACCAGTTTTAGTCCCATTCACATTGGAGCGACTTTACAAGTCGCATCCTATTGCTGGCAATCGCACTGTTCAGATCGGTTCAGTGCTGAATCCATTTGAAAAAGTAGTAAATGTACTACTTTTGACAATTTCGGGTATGACTTGAATAGACACCTGTGCATGAAGCCACACAGATGTCTTCAAAGTCGCATCTGAAGTCTCACTGACGTAGCTTTAGATGAAGTTGCCCGATTTCAAAGCCGCAGTGAATGTGAACGGGGGCTTAGTAAATCAGCCCCCTGGAAACTTGACAATTCTCCCTTGCAGTAGGTTTGTGTCTGCACTGCTCGTTCGGTCTAGGGGAAAAGAAGTATTCCATACCCGATCCTCTACTCCTCCATGCTGCTAAACCAGTTCTTGCAGCATCTTCTATATGTTCCATCAGTCTAAGAACCTGATGCCATCCAGACCAACACAGGGCCCGTAGCCCTGCACTGGACATGATGATGCTAGGGGCCAGTCCACTGCCGGAGCATGGGGGAAGCACCCTCTGCCTGGGTAGCAAAGGATTGGGCAAGTAAAAGTGCTTTTAGTCACCCCTAAACCTAAGCGAGCAGTTAACCCTAAGCTGTGTGGGCACAGGGAGAATTTTCAGATTTCCTGGCATTGGCCTTTACAGCCCCCCTTGAAGTGCACAGCAGCAGTGATCAGCTGGACTTAAAGTGATTGTGAAAAATAACAAACATGTTATACTTACCTGCCCTGTGCAGTTGATTTTGCACAGAGCAGCCTGGATCCTCCTCTTCTCGGTCCCTCTTTGGTGCTCCTGGCCCCTCCCTCCCTTTGAGTGCCCCCACAGGCAGGAGCTTGCTATGGGGGCACCCGAGCCGAGCTGCAGCTCCATGTGTCCATTCAGACAAGGAGCTGCAGTTCGGCCCTGCCCCCTCTCTCCCCTCATTCGATAACCAACTTTGATTGACAGCAGCGGGAGCCAATGGCACCGCTGCTGTGTCTCAGCCAATGAGGCGGGGGAGTCTCAGACAGCCGAGGCAGTCGTGGACATTGCTGGATAGGGCTGGGGTGGGGGGCTGATGAGGGCTGTTACACACAGAAGGTTTTTTATCTTCATGCATAGAATGCGTGAAGATAAAAAAAATCTTCTGCCTTTACAACTCCTTTAACCACTTCAGCCCCGGAAGAATTTCCCAGGTTAGGACCAGAGCACTTTTTGCGATTCGGCACTGCGTCACTTTAACTGACAATTGCGCGGTCGTGCGACGATGTACCCAAACGAAATTTGCGTCCTTTTTTTCTCACAAATAGAGCTTTCTTTTGGTGGTATTTGATCCCCTCTGCGTCATTTCTGATCACAGCTATAAACAAAAGAAGAGCGACCATTTTGCAAAAAAACCCAAATTTCTTACTTTTTGCTAAAATTCAAATCCAAAAAAATATATAAAAAAACATTTTTTTTCACCGGTTTTGGCCGATTTATATTCTTCCTCATATTTGAGATAAAAAAAATCCTCCCTAAAACACACTGACACTGATACTAAAAAAAAAATCCTGTTCAAAAAATACTGACCCTGATCTTTGACCTTGACCCAAACACTAACCCTTGCACTGACCTAGATCAAACCTTGATTTAGGTATTCTTTTTAATTTTTTTAAATTTTATTTAATTTTTTAAATTACGGTATAATTTTTTTTCCCCTTCACATCTCTGCAAGGACAGAGAATAATACAATGTATCTCTCTTGTCCACAGGAGCGTCCAAGCACAGGGGCGGGCTTCACACTGACGGATCACTGTGATAGCCAATCAGAGGCTATCACAGCAATCAGGTGACCCATTGCCAGCCGTTCCGGGCCCCAATCATTAGAATGGGGCCTGGGGCTCTCGGTGAGATTCCGGTCTCTGTGCTGGGAGCGCTCTGTGTGGCGCGCTCCCAGCATAAAGGGTGCAAATATGCGGTCCCATGCAAAAGCCCAATGCATTGGGGCCGCGTATTTGCATGTGGTCGGCGTAAAGGGGTTAATGAAGACACAACACTCAGACAAGTCTAGGTTCACACCTATGCGGCTGTGCTTTCTGCGTTTTTTCCTTGGTTTTTACAGCGTTTTACAGCGATTTTGCTGTGATTTGTGGTTTGCAATGCAACGCTGCAAAACGCACAGATGTGAACTACATCCATAGGAAACCATGTTAAATGGACTGTAGTGCTTTTCTGCAAATTGCAAACTGTGTTTCGGGTTCGAGCCGAGACTTCCTGTCTCATACCCAGAACACAGTAGAGCAGTGGTTCTCAACTCCTGTTCTCGGGACCCACTAACAGGCCAGGTTTGCAGGATAACTGAAATACATCACAGGTGATATCATTCGCTGCCCAGTGATTGCAGTATTCTAGTCTGCATCTCCCCAGGGTAATACTTAAAACCTGGCCTGTTGGTGGGTCCTGAGGACTGGAGTTGAGAACCACTGCAGTAGAGTCTATCACAGCGGCGCTCAGCTATTCAGAGAAACTTCGAAACATCAGTAACGATCTTATGTTGCGAAAGAGACTTATCGACTCGCGGCGACACTATCTGAGATGACGTCACCAAGAGTTGAGGTCAGGAGTCCTGGGTGGTTGTCCGGTCCAAAATTCATAATGGGACCCCTCTACGTCTGATCTTATGACGTTAGTGACCCGTCGCTTACTATAGTGGACACTACATAAAGTCAATAGGACGTTTGGACCGGACAATCACCCAGGGCTCTTGTCCTCAACTCTTGGTGACGAGATGACACAAGACCCATACTCTGTCCTTCAGAGCCGAGCTTGGGCTTTGTGTCAAACGTTAAACGTCTTTTCGTGATGTCAGGTAAATTGTACCAAAGGATACCTACATCAAGTGTAGACA